>CM042188.1:33439149-33480933 GCA_023539305.1 Ilex asprella | reverse complement strand
TAGATGATATTAATGACAAATTTGATCAATTTAATTATTATGTTAGAGAAAATCATGTATTTCAAGATCAACAGTAATTGTTGATCTTTTGGGAGGAAAAAATTATAATTTTTTAACCGTTGGATGAATGAATTTGAAACCGTAGAATGTATTTCAAGATCAGTCGTAACCGTTGACTTTTTGGAAAGATAAATATTAAGGAAAAAAATTATAATTTCTTGGTCGTTGGATGAATGAATTTGAGACCACAGCATGTGTTAGAAGTTCAGCTACAATTGTTGACTTCTTTTAAGGAAAAATATTAAAAAAAAAATTATAAATTTTTGATTATTGGATGAATGAATTTAAGACCGTAGGATTGACTTATTGAAACCTTTGATGAATGAAGGTCATTGGATGTTGAAGCCTTAATTGTTTTGAGACCGTTGGATGTTGAATTATTGGGATTTAAGCCACTCTGTTTTATATTATAAATAATAATTATATTCAATATAAATGTGTTAAACAACGCTCTTATTTTTTTTTTATCTTAAACTGATGAGTTTTTTTTAATCTCATTGTGTTTTATACAAATTCAAAATATTACACTACATAGATGATATTAATGACAAATTTGATCAATTTAATTATTATGTTAGAGAAAATCATATATTTCAAGATCAACAGTAATTATTGATCTGTTGGGAGGAAAAAATTATAATTTCTTAACCGTTGGATGAATGAATTTGAAACTGTATGATGTATTTTAAAATCAGTCGTAACCGTTGACTTTTTGGAAAGAAAAATATTAAGGAAAAAAATTATAATTTCTTGGTCGTTGGATGAATGAATTTGAGACCATAAGATGTGTTAGAAGTTCAACCGCAATTATTGACTTTTTTAAAGGAAAAATATTAAAGAAAAAAATTATAAATTTTTGACCGTTGGATGAATGAATTTAAGACCGTAGGATCGGCTTGTTGAAGCCTTTGATGAATGAAGATCGTTAGATGTTGAAGCCTTAATTGTTTTGAGAACGTTGGATGTTGAAGTATTGGGATTTGAGCCGCTCTGTTTTATATTATAGATTTTTTTTCATCTTAAATTGATGAGTTTTTTTTAATCTCATTGTGTCTTATACAAATTCAAAATGTTACACTACATAGATGATATTAATGACAAATTTGATCAATTTAATTATTATGTTAGAAAAAATCATGTATTTCAAGATCAACAGTAATTGTTGATCTGTTGGGAGGAAAAAATTATAATTTCTTAACCGTTGGATGAATGAATTTGAAACTGTATGATGTATTTTAAGATCAGTCGTAACCATTGACTTTTTGGAAGGAGAAATATTAAGGAAAAAAATTATAATTTCTTGATCGTTGGATAAATGAATTTGATACCATAGAATGTGTTAGAAGTTCAACCGCAATTGTTGACTTTTTTTAAGGAAAAATATTAAAGAAAAAAATTATAAATTTTTTACTGTTGGATGAATGAATTTAAGACCGTAGGATCTGCTTGTTGAAGCATTTGATGAATGAAGACCGTTGGATGTTGAAACCTTAATTGTTTTGAGATCGTTGGATGTTGAAGTATTGAAATTTAAACCGCTCTGTTTTATATTATAGATTGAATGAAGAGGAAGACACTTGATCATTTTGTTTTTCAAATAGTTTTATGTCATGTCCAAATATTCCATCGAAATTGAATTGTCCCATCTGTGTTCAACGCATGATTTGCTGCATAGTTCTGGTATTTGTAGGGTGAAGCTGTGATCAGCAACAGATTGAGAATTTGGCACAAACATGAGTTGTGATCTACCTTGACTGATCAAGAGGTGACAATGATCTCAAGCATTCCTGTTGCTGTAGCTTCTGGGCAATATAAGATAACTTGGCATATAATGTATCTGCTTAATCAAGACAAGAAATCACAGAGTGTATGCTTCAGGCACTCAATCTCTCTGGAGAACCTAGACATAATGAATGTGCCTCCATTTTTGGTGGAGGGCATAAACCTTCTCTCTTGACGAAGAAAAGCTGCAGCTTCTCCTATTTGTATCATCTACTGCAAAGATGTAGAATCTATGAACATATGCTTTGCCCATGGACGGAAAGTCTGGTTCCATTTTGGTTACAGTGCAAAGTGGACTTGAAAAAAATTCAAAGATGTTAAGAGTAGTCAGTGGCTGTTATAGAAGAACTGGAAGTAGAGGGTCACGTTCAAAAGTTCTGAACAAAGTGGCTAACATGGGGTGGTGCCAGAATAACAACATAGTGCCACTGGCAGGGGGTTCCCCTACGCAGGGTGTGATAGAGCATGAAAGAAAGGGAGAAATTTTGTAACACCTCTGTTCTGATTCTGGCATTCTGCCTGTCACTCAATTGAGCTCAGTCTTTACTAGATGGTATCTGGAAGGTTGATTGTAATGGCTTCTTCAAGCTGTTACTCATTAGGCATGCCGCTTGGATTTGTTTTACCGAGATGCAAGTGGATCTCTGATTTTATGAATTATGAGTTTGATGATCCATGCAGAAGACAATTCTAAGCCTTAATATTTTTGTTCTCAGAGTTTTCAGCCTAGCTTATCGTAGGCTTTTTTTTTGTTTCAAACTATATATTGTTTCCCTAGCTTGTCCTCGTTCTTTTTCCTTTGGGAAGTACGAAGAATTTCCTGAGTTATTATGATATTATTGGTTTCCTAGTATGAAACTGCTTTGGTATGTAGATGCAACAAGTCTGCAGGGAAATAACTTTGCCTACAACAGACTGAAACTAATAAAATACATAGGCTTTAGCAAGTAAACACCAATTGAACAGGATACAACTTTACGAACTAAAAACTGATTTAAGCACCACCAGGCCAGCACTACATCTACCTACTATTATACCTCGGAAACCCAGCATTCTTTTTCTGATACAGCAGCCCCCCTGCTGATTATTGTATCATGCTGATCCAGTCTTCAGAAAACATAGCCCCTTGCATTCTTCAATTACCATATTTAGCTGCAATATATGAGCAATGTCAACCAAAACTTGAACTAGTAATGCTGAATAAGAATAATGCCACCAATAATAATTTAGGCACAGTACCTATATTCTCGAGGAAGAAGGGCTATCTCAATTTCTTGGAGTGATTTTCCTTTGGTTTCCATCACATTCCTCTTCACAAAAGCCACTGCCATCAAGCAGAAGGTACCGAAGATTGAATACAATAGCTGTGGACCAATTTGCTCAAGCAGCCGCAAGAACAGCAAGCCCACTAAGAAATTAAACACCTGGAAAAGAATCCCAGTCAAAAAAGAAAAGCATGAGAAAATGACTCCTTTCAGTTCTCATTCAATTCCACTAAATGAATAACAAGGTACATGTGAAGCCTTGAACCATGTACAAACTTCAAGTCTCACATCTGGCAATAGGGAAAAAAAATATTTAAATGAGAAAAGAAACCAAATGAAAATGTATTACCCAGTGCACTGACATACAAAATGCCATAGCTTTTGCCCTAATTTGGTTGGGGAAAATTTCTGGTAGGAGGAGACCAGGAACTGGACCAGCTCCCACAGCAAAAGTAAAAACGAACCTGCACAAAGGAGTTCAATATGTTATTCTAAACAGTTCTACATGCACCCTTCACTCTTCATCCACCATCGAAATGAAATTTATCAGCACACGTCACCATGAGTAATCAGGACTGGGTACTAAAATGCAACGCTTCCAGTGATTGTATTCAGCAATATCTCACGTTTTTTCTCCTATGATAATTAAAGTCCTACTTTCATGTCCAAGGGCAATTTATAAAGCAATTCCATGGTTTTGCGACCTTGTTTACAGTTCTGGAAAACTTAAACCCTCTACTCACATTGTGATCAAAGTTGTTCGAATAATAGGTGATGACTGTAGCAATCTTATAGGCACGGACTTTTTGTTAGGATAGTTAAATGAACTTGCTATCCAACCCATAAAATTATCTTTAAGAACTCCAAGGAGTACTCACAGCAGCATGCCGCTAACAGATAGGTAAAAAGCTCCAGAACTTGATGTAAACAGACTTGCTGCAGCTACTTGAACAGCCATCGATAATGCCTGAGTAGATCAAAATGCACAAAGAAATAGCACAAGATTCTGGAGTCAAATGACTTACAAAGTTCGTACTCGAATGAGGCATTTGTGCTATTCATGGTTATAACTTATAAGTCCTTTCCAAGATGCATGATACCCATCCAGAAAACCATAACTACGATTATAAAGGTGCATAACTCATCTATCTAGGAGAATGAAGTGAGACACTTTACCATGCCAAAGAAGCTCCACAGAAGCAGTACCTTCCTCCCTAGTTTATCCATCAAAACCAGTGCAATAATAGACCCTGAAACAATTACAGATTACAGTCAAAGGACAGTGTCAGACCCTGATACACACTACCAATCAACCGCATAGCAACAACTCAAAAAACCAAAATAAATAATTCATAGAGAGGGAGAATATAAGCAGCTCAAAACGAAGATATACCTATTAAATTCGAAATCCCTATGAAAACGTTTGCAACGTTTGATGATACTCCAGCACTTCTAAATACAGTTGAAGAGAAATAAAACACAGCATTTATTCCAGATAGCTGTTGTAAAGCAAATAGGGTTGACCCAATAAAAACAACTGCAAAAGGAACAAGTGAATCCAAAGCATTTTGTAGATAGCAGAAAGAGAGACTGAGAGGAGAAAAGAAGAAGAAGAAAGAGAACCAACTAACAGCAGCAGTGGTGGTGACAGCATGGTTTAATGGTAAATAAAAAAATAAACAGAAAAATACACAAATCCCAGAGGAAAAACACACCTCTGAAATGACGACCGTAAAGCAATTCTGACAATTTTATAGTATCAGTCTCATCCCCTCTTTCTGACTTCGACAATTCTGCCATTGCAGATTTGACATCAGATCCTCCTAAAAGCTTCTCAAATTCAGCTTCAGCTTCAGCAATTCTTCCTTGCTATCATGCCAATGAGATACTTTAAGCATTTACTTTTTACATAAAAGTAGAATCCAACAATAGTAGATGCATTTACCAAAATTGTTGTGAAAATCGATGTCAGACCATATCACTTGGAATGATACTGGAAATATTTTGTGGAAAGAAAAATAAAGAAGCCATTTCTTGACCGAAGAAAGATCAAATAAGCAATTTTTGTAATACACAGAGATAAATCATTTTACACTGATACAAAACAATGGAACATATTCCCTGTTGTGTGTGTGGGAAGAGAGAGAGGAAGAAAGGGTGGGGAGAGAGCATAACTACTCAGAGTAACTAAGATAAAAAACAAGGTTTTCCTGAAATTTAGGAATATATATGATGCAGAAGAGTAGCAAGAATTTTGGTATTTTATTTGAACATGGCCAATGCCATTTAATTAGGGAAATCCAGAAGATTTGATTTTTATTTCCTGATGTAAATAGTACAATATTTTATTTTATTTTATGGTTTAACTAAGATTTTATTTTATTCATTTTCCGAATTTAATAGGATTACTGTTGTCTTAGTTAGTTTAGGGTTTCTACTATTACATAAATGCATTAAGGGAAAAATAGCTTTGGAATGATTAATACAATTGAAACAGTTGTTCCTTTTATTCCAATTCTTCTGGCATTCTTTAAAAATCAACAAATTTATTAAAGCCTTTAGGACTGTTATTCTTGTGAACCAATAGGCCTAAAGTAGGAATCTAAATCATTATTTGTGCACAAATCAACAGTTTAGTTTCATTCAAGGATCAAAATATCGTTTCGAAGTACCGTTTCGGTCAGTTCAAAAACGGAAATGTTTCGGAAACGTTTCGGAAACGCAATGGAAACGCAGAAAAAATATGGAAACACGTGGAAACATGTAAAAATACAAATACAATCCATTTATTATAAAGATAAGCTAAATAATTGATTAATTTAACATATTTATTCTTTTAATATTCATTTATATAAGAATAAATTTAAATTGGAGGGAAAAAATGTTTAACATGAGGCGAAAATCATTTAAATTAGAATACTATCCAATTAATAATATAATTTTATTATAATACTAATTTACTAATTAATAATACTAAGTGCAACATATTATTATAATACTAATTTATTAATTTAAATTGTGTCTTCAAATTAATAAATGATATTATGTCATTAATATTAAAATCATTGTGTATACAATGATTAAAACACATATATACTTAATTCTAGATATTTAACAAATAAGTTATAATTAATAAAATGACTTGCAATTATTTAATATGTAAATTTAACAAATAATAATAACATAAAAGAATAATTATAAAAAGGAAAAAAAATAATAAAAGTATCACATTAAATTAGTGGTAGTTATGTATAGTTAAAAGTAAAAAATTATAATGCAGTGGGATATTAAATATGATTGTTCATTACTTATATAATAAAATAAAAAAAACAAAAGGTAGCACAGGTGTTTCGACGTGTTTCGACCTGTTTCGACGTGTTTCGACGTGTTTCGACATGTTTCGACCGAAACGGTCCGACACAGTGACGTTTCGACCGAAACATGGGAATTTTGGGATTCAACCCATGTTTCGTGTCGGTGTGTTGAAATTCCGAAACGTTTCGGACGTTTCGGACGTGTCGACACGACATTTTGATCCTTGGTTTCATTATCTCTTTCTTGTTTCTTATATAAGTGTTTTTACCCGCATCATTGCTATCAGAGCATAGTTATGTTCCTGTTAATATTTTTAGTTCTGACATGAAGTTCAAAAAGTTATTTTTTGATAGTGAATTAACTTTTATTCCATCAGAAGTTGATTGAAATGTATCCCTAATATTCAATAAATACTTGGATGATGATTCTCTAATTCCCAAAAAAGTCAATTGTGTTACCCCCAATATATGATAAATATCTTAGGGTTCATTATTTGGTCACTACTAAAAATTTGGAAAGATTTGAGAGCCTAGAAGAAAACATGAGTGGTGTCCTTGTAGAACTGTCAAAGCATTGTATCTCTTTTGTTTTTATCCGCTAGATGGATACCTTCCCAAACAAAAAGTTTCATGGGTGATTTGGTGTCAAATGTTTTGATAAGAAGAAATCTAGTGATTTGTTGTGCTTCAATCAAATTGAGATGAAAAAGATAGTTATGATCATCAGGAATCTTATGGACGAATTTTGGGATGGTCGAAAGCCTAAATTCAAGCGAAGCTGAATTCGAGGATGAATTCTTTCCAACTTGAAGAGAATAATTCAGAATCAATGAAAAGAATTTTTGTATTTTATTTAAGGGTAAAAATAAAAACTTTTACTAAGCCTAGATCTCATTTCACGCCCCTCTACTTTTACGTGTTTCACTTAACCCCTCCAACTTGTGAATAAACTGCAAATCTAACAAAATCTGTTTATTGTAATGGCGTGGTAATTGCACACGCTAATTAAGTGCATGTTATAAAATAAATAATTTTTTTTCCTAAATTAAAAAATTAAACTACCAATTTTATCCTTCATCTTCCTCTCTCTCACCTAACCCGCCCCTAGTGCAACTCCCCCACCCTCTTTTTTCTTTTTCCTCCTTCCTCATTCACAGTACATGAACCCCCTCACTTGAACACCATTCAACTCCCGGTACATCCTAGTTTTAAACCCCATAAGCCTCTTCCTTTGAATCAACCTCAAACACTTCAAATCTATGGTCAAAGTAGGCCCAAAAACGTTTTAACATATTTAACCAGACTTGTAAATTCATTTTTGACCCATCAAATGACTTGTTTTCTCAAATCTAAGGTCATTTTTTAACTCCTTGACCCCATTTTAGCTACACCCAGCCCCTTTTTGAAATTTTAACAAATTTTTCAAAGTTTTGATTTTTAAGATTTCAAACCCTAGTGGGTTTCTTCACCACACACATCCTCGGTCATGACTTCCAAGCACTTTAATACACTGTACTACAATCCCATAACACAACTCAAGCTTCAAATGAGGAAGAAAGGGTAATTTGCTATATAACCCATTTGAAAATCCATAACCACTTTGAGCTTTAAACACAAATTTAAACACACAATATGAAAGTGGTTTGTAGTGGTAACAGAGTTGGAGGTGGGTTGTGGTATTGGGTTGTGACTAGGGTGGTAAAAGTGTGCTAATTACATGTTTTGTTTTTTAAAAATAAGGATTCTACAATGATGACATCATAAAGAAAATTCAATTACAATCAGGATGTAGCCTACTCTTTTTGTATAAACTACTACATCTGCAAACATTTACAATTTGTTCACAAATTGGAGGGGATTAAGTGAGATCCATAAAAGTAGAGGGAGGTAAAGTGAGATCGAGGCATAATATAGGGGGGTTTTATTTTTTATCCTTTATTTAAATTTGGTCAATGTCATTCAATTAGGAAAATTTAGGATATTTTATTTTATTTCCTAATTTAATTACCGACCCTCTCTCTATCTACCAACCTTTGAACACAAAACCTGGGGATGAAATTTGAGGTTCACAACTACCAAGCTACAAGGAAGGCCGGTTTATTTTCTAATTTAATTAGGAAATTATTTTATTTCATTTTATTTTTTAGTTTATTTTATTTTAACTTGTTTCTTAATTTAATTAGGTTTCTAGTTTCTTTTTTTTTTAGGATTTCTATTATTATATAGACTCTAGTTGTAAACCTTATTTTATTTCATTTTATTTTTTAGTTTATTTTATTTTAACTTGTTTCTTAATTTAATTAGGTTTCTAGTTTCTTTTTTTTTTTTTAGGATTTCTATTATTATATAGACTCTAGTTGTAAACCTTAGGGTAAGACAACCTTTGATTATTAAAAACAATTGAAAGAGTTTTTTTTTCCTTTCCAATTCTTCTTGTATTTTTAGGAATCAACAAATATATTAAAGCCTTGAAGAGCGGTATTCTTTATGAAACAACAAGCCTAGAGTAGGATTCTAACTGATATTTGTGTGTAAATCAATAGTTTAATTTCATTATCCGTTTTCATTTATTATACAATTGTTTCTACCCGCTTACAGTTGGTATCAGAGTCCAATTACGTTCCTGTCACTGTATCGCCAAGAAGACGAGCTGTGGAGGAACTCTATGAAGCCAAGATCAACCCTAGAGACCATTGTTCAACAACAACAATAACTACATCAGCAATCGCAACAAGCGCAACAACAATTTCAAAATCCACGATTAGTGGAGGAGAAGGAAGAAAATTTGGTGGACGTGAATAAGATCCCAAAGAAGATTCCAAATTTTGACATGAACTCGAAAGATGAAATTTTTATAGCGATTGATCTTCTCTATAGTCAAAAAATGATTAGGATATACCCACAGTATTCGATGAAGATTTGGATGATGATTTTCTAATTCTCGTAAAATATGATATTGAATCCCTAGTACATGACAAATATCCTGTGGGTAATCATCTTAAGCAGTACCCAAAATAATTGTGATATTTTCATATATGATGAATGCACAGAACATGAATATTTTTCAGACTCTACAACAAAAAATAGGGGTGTGGAAGATGTAGTCTTCACATTTATGACTAGGCAATTGACATCGTTTTCTAGCGGTGAGGCTGAAATCGGTGAAATTATATACCAAAGAAAAAGATTGTGAGTTGTGACATGGGTATGGTGAAGGTGATATCAATTCGTAGCAAGCCCACGAAGAAGTTGGTTAGTTGCTATGATTTCTTTGATGTCACAATTCTTTTTGGTGGATTTAAAATGCTTGATAACTATAGATATCGGGGTGGTCAAAAGTGCAAGTCCAAACAAATATCATAGTATCAAGCCTAGATTCAATGGAATAGTTAAAAGCCTAAATTTAACCAAAAACTCATATTTGAGGGCAAATTCTTCCCAACTTGAAGAGAATGATGCAGAACGAGTGGCAAATATTTTGGTATTTTATTTGAACATGGTCAATGCCACTCGATTAGGGAATTCCAGAAGATTTGATTTTATTTCCTAATTTAAATAGGACAATATTTTATTTTATTTAATGGTTTAACTAGAATTTTATTTTATTTGTTTTCCTAATTTAATTAGGATTATAGTTTCCTAGTTAGTTTCGGCGAGTTTTTGCTATTATATAAACCATGTAAAGTCTTAGGAAAAATAATTTTGGATTGATTAATACAATTGAGAGAGTTGTCTTTTTATTCCCAATTCTTTTGCTATACTTTAAGAATCAACAGATTTATTGAAACTTTTAGGACTGGTATTCTTGTCAACCAACCGGCCTAGAGTAGGAATATAAATTGTTATTTGTGCGCAAATCAACGCTTTAGTTTCATTATCTCTTTCTTGTTCTTATATCTGTGTTTTTACACACTTCTCTGAATCAATACATCACACAGCAGCCTAAGCAATAAGCAATCAAATCAACAAAAACTTGCGAAGTCAAAATCAACTAGGTTAAAGACATATGAGAGAGCATGAATTAAGAGAATTATGAACAAGGAGAAAATTGACGAAATTTAGTGAAAGATGAATGAAAAAAACCATCTGCAAGCAGACGGGGCAATCATAAAAACCAACAACAATTCGCTTAGTCAGTAATGCATCTGCTTCCTTAACCATGTGTTAATTGAGTTTCCTTCTCGAAGCATTTCACTTTTTGTATATTAGAGATATTAATGGCGTACAGACAAAAATTCAAGCTTCTCGTGAAAAGAGCATATATACAAAAGAAACCAAACCTTGAATAGCCAATGTGGACTCTCTGCACAGAACACCATGGCAAGAGCAAGAACTGCGGCTGGAATTATTGATACCCAGAAACATACACGCCACCTGCACACATAAGTTGTCAAAAAAAAGTTATGAGAACTTGAATCCCAGGTCTTAAAAAACCAGTTTTTGTTACATAATAGCATCAAATCATTTTCCCTACCAGCCAGAAATAAACTTGACTGGAATACCAATGAACAGAGCCCCCATCAGCCCAAGGCATGTTGCAATCTGAATGAAGCTTCCATAAGTACCCCTCACAAAAGGAGGAGAAACCTGCTTACATTTACAAGGCAAAGCCAAATAAGACAGAAGCACACCTTACATTACAAATCTATATCTTTCTTGCTAAAATGATGCAGAAAATTGTAGTAGTTCACCTCTGTGACATACAGAGATGCAACAGGAGGACCAACTCCCAATCCAATGCCAACCAAGAACCTCCCTACAAGCATACCTGCCAATGTTTTGCTCGTTGCACTGAAAAATGTGTATGAGTATCTTCAAATTGGAACATTTATAAAATCAAAACCAACATGCACACACAGACGTTGTTAAAATAGAAGTCATAAAAATTTATAAGAATCGGCTTTATGGTACAAGTGGCTACCTGATAGAAGCACCAATAATCATTGGAAACGCACACAACTGAAAAGCCTTGCGGCGCCCAATTCCATCAGCAATCCAGCCACTGAATAGAGATCCAATAAAGGCACCAGCCAGACACGTACTCACCACGAGACCTTCATTTCACATTCACAAACAACTACTAAAGTGGAACTCATGTGCAGTAAAAAAGAAAATAGCTTTGTCCAACAAAATAATGCAAATTCAGTTTGTGTGTTACCTTCTGCCAAGGTATTCCCATTGAAACCAAGGTCAAAAGAAATGCTTTCGAGAGTTTCATTAACTACTCTGTATACACCACATAGCAAGTACAACATATCACAAATCAATTCCTTTCCTCTCAATTAAAAACTAAAAATGATCTGCACAAAGAAATAAAAATATAAAAGAACCACAAAGGACTGCAATTTCAAGATCAGGAACAAACCCAAGATGGTAGCCGAATAAGAATGAAACTATGGTTGCCACAAGTACATGTGGGAAAGAAAGCTTCCAAGAGGGATTTGTAGCTTCTTGCTCCACACCATCCTGTAAACGAGCTAAAAGAAATACAACCATTCAGCCCAAGTGTTGTTCCACACAGCAAGGGTTCAGTCATAAAAACAGCCCATAGAGTTGACCACTTACTGAACCAAATTAAAAATAAGAAAGTGACTTAGTATTGTGACTTTCACAATTATGCAGTAATCCCCTCTTAAGCAGCTTGTACTCGGCTTTCTTCTTCATTTACGTTTATTTAATCTTTTCAACTGCTGCTTATATTTCAACAACCAAAGAAAGAGCAAACGAATGCACAATATTTTCTTCCAACATTCCACAAAAGAGTGAATATTTCATTAAGATTAATTCTGAATTCCAAACCTACTTCAACTCCACTATCCCCGTGAAACTCTAAAATCCAGCCGAATTGGTAGTGTTTAGACTCATATTAGTAGAAGTTGCAATTTTCTAAGTCTCCCCATGCCAAAGTTGAGACAAGAAAATATAGACATAGAAATGGAGTAGGAATAATAGTAGGCCTGCATCTTAAACAAGAGGTAGTAAAATTCTTACGAAAGGAGATAGCATAATATTAATTAAACTTGTAATAGAGAGGGAAGTGTAATTAATATTATTAGTGAACATGCACCTCAAATAAAGATTAGATAATCATTGTAGAACTCAATTTTGAGAGGATATGGATGAAGTAGTAAGAGCAATACCTATAGGAGAAAGAGTATACATAGGAGGTGACTTTAATGAGCACATAGGAAAGGATCGGATTGGTTATGATAGGGTACATGGTGGACATGAATTTGGGGATAGGAATTATGCTAGAGATTCTATCTTAGATTTTGCTATAGCTTATAATCTTATGATAGCAAATATGTATTTTTTTTTTTAAAAAGGATGAACACTTAATAACTTTTAAAAGTGGATTAAATAAAGTCAGAAAGATTTTTTCCTAATTGAACAAGGGGATCGTAGATCATGTAAGGAATGTAAAGTCATCCCAGATGAGGGCTTAACCACACAACATAGGATACGGGTATTACATATGCGTATTAAAAACAATATGAAAAAGTAAAAATAGATTAAAAATCCAAGAACTAGATGGTGGAATTTGAAAGGAGAAAATATAGACTTGTTTAAGAATAAAATACTAAAAGAAGTAGAGTGGGATTTAGAAGATGAAACAAATATAATGTGGAATACAATGGTAGGACATATTCAAAAGGTAGCTATTGAGGTTCTTGGAGAATCAAGAGGCAATAAACAATTAGAAAGAAAAACTTGGTGGTGGAATGATGAGGTCCAAATGGGGGTAAAAGCAAAAAAAAGAGTGCTAAAAAAATGACAAAAAAACTAAAAATGAAGAAAACTTTAAAAGTTGCAAGCTTTCAAATAAATAAGTAAAAAAGCTGGTAAGAGGTGCAAAGTACAAGGTATATGATGATCTTTATGCTAAACTAGATACAAAGGATGGAGATAAAAACACATATAGACTTGCTAAATTAAGAGAGAAAAACTATAGATGTTAACCATATTAAATCTATTAGGAGTGAAGACTCTAGGTCTTGGAACAAAATGAAGAAATTGAAGAAAGGTGAAAGAATTCCTTTGAAAAGTTACTAAAAGAAAATCTTATACAGAGCCCAGTTATTGAGGATAGTAGAAATCTTAGAGAGTCTAGGGAGAACACATTTATTCATAGGATTAGGATGTCGGAGGTAAAAGATGCACTAAAAAAAATGAAGATACGAAAAACATTAGGAGCCGATGGTATACCTATTGATGTGTGGATGTGCCTAGGAGGTGTTGGATATCATGGCCAACTAAATTATTTAATAAAATTCGAATGTCCAAGAAAATACCCGATGAGTGGAAGAGGAGTATTCTAATACCTATATATAAGCATAAGAGAAACATATAAAGTTTTACAAATTATCGAGGTATTAAATTAATGGGTCATACAATGAAACTTTGAGAGAGGGTGATTGAGCAAAGATTAAGGATGCGAACAATTATTTCTGAGAATCAATTTGGATTTATATCTGGGAGATCAACAATAGAGGTTATATATTTAGTTCAGAGACTAATGGAGAAATATAGAGAGAAAAATAAGAATCTTCATATGGTTTTTATAGACATAGAAAATGCATATGATAGAGATAGATTGCCTAGAGAGATATTATGGAGAGTCTTGGAAAAGAAAAATGTTATTGTTATGTATGTTGATGTTATTAAGGATATATATGAAAATGCACTAACTTTGGTGAAAACAACGGCAGGGCAGACTAAGGAATTCTCAATTACTATAGGTTTACATCAGAGTTCTACTTTAAGTCCATATCTTTTTGCATTGACTATGAATGAACTAACTAGACATATTCAGGATGAACTCTCGTAGTGTATGTCATTTGCGGACGATATTGTACTAGTTGATGAAAATATAGAAGGAATTAATAATAAACTAGAAATTTAATGAGAAACCCTAGAATTAAAAATATTTAGGATAAGTAGCATTAAAAGTGAGAATATGGAATGTAACTTTAATAAAAGAAGAAATCAAATGCAGGAAGTAGGAAGTAGTGAAAATTAAAGATCAAGAGATATCAAAAAACTGAGTATATGGAATATAATTTTAGTAAAAGAAGAAATCGAAATCCGGAAGTAGTGAAAATTAAAGATCAGAAGATATCAAAAAAGAAATACTTTAAATATTTAGGGTATTATTCATAGAGAAAGTGAGATTGACAACGATGTTAGGCATAGAATTAATGTTACATGGACTAAATGGAGGAAAGCATTAAGTGTATTGTGTGACAAATGTATACCCCTTAAGTTAAAAGAAAATTTCTATAGAATGGCTATAAGACCCGCTATACTTTACGGTACTGAGTGTTGAACAACTAAGAAACAACATGTTCAAAATTGGGTGTGACAAAAATGAGAATGGTAGGATGGATGTGTGGTAAGACTAGGAAAGATAAAATTATGGATGAATATATCCGAAAAAAAAATAGAGGTAGCACAAATAGGAGATTAGTTAAGCCTAAATCGACTTAGGTGGTTTTGACATATTTATAGATGGCCTCCTATGACACTAGTGAGAATGAGTGATATATAGCTACTAGTCGTAACCCGTGTCATCAGGCACGATAAAATATAAAATTCAAGAGTCCAAAAAATTAATCTCACTATATTAATTTTTTAAAAAAATATATTAATTATAAATTAATCAAATATTAAATGATTAAATATATGATAGAAATGAGTGATATGATATTTTTAAGGAGGAAATATATAAATGATTAAACATGTGATAGAAATGAGTGATGCGATTTGACGTTTGAGTTTGACAAATAGATGATGGGTGAGGTAAGTGATTGGTGATAGTTTTAGGGGAAAAAATATGATTGGGATAAAATTTAAATACACTCCTGTTTTATTATATAGATTGAAGGTAAACATAGGGGTAGAGAAAGACAAAAATTAACTTTAAATGAAATCGTAAAGAAAGAAATGATAACTTATGGTTTAACTGAAAATATTGCACTTGATAGAGCTCAATGACAGAACAAGATTCATGTAGCCAACCTACAATGTTTTGGTGAGTTGAGTTGACTTGAGATTAGTAGAAGTTGTAATTTTCTAAGTCCCCCCATGCCAAAGTAGAGATAGTGATAATCAACCGGATAACATATGAAACATGATTATTTTTAGAAAAAGAAGCAATACCAGAATTGCCCTCTGCATCAACCAAATTGTCCTCTTCATCAACCAAATACATATTATCTCTCGATGTCATTCGCTTGTACATTACAGAAGAACTGTGTAAACACCCTGGCATGCCAAAACTTAAAAAGCCACCTTCTCTCCAGCTCAGCTATGTTGGAGCGATATATAAAGGACGCTGCCAAACCATATCGATTCTAACTCATTAGCACCCAAGCTGGCATATAACACCAATTTCAATAAAATTAAACTTCAATGTTCACCATAGTTCAATTCTATGGCTGTTGCTAAGAAATGTAAAGAACTAATGCAGATTGCAGTCATGAATCTTAGATATCCCTTTATATGTGTCATCTGTGGAGAAATGAACCCTCAAAAAGTGAAAATTGGGAAAGAAAGATAAAACAAACGGTTGGGAGATGCTAAAATACAACCATTTTCTCTTTTTGCCCCTACTAACAATGAAGGTATCCAGGCCTTTTACCCTTAGAACACCTGACTATTTATTGGAAATAGTCTATTGTTCATATTCACTAGACCCAAAAGTCTAATGACTGTGGCGGGATAGAGCGAAGGCTGAAAGCCGATGCCTATAAATAAATTGTAACCCTCTTAAAAAATAGTGAAAACAGCCACTCCCCCTGAACCACATAGATCTTCTTGTTAATTGGACTTGATTTTCTTTCTCGTATGATTGTTCACTGCACTCATGTCCACAACTACTAGCAAGAACATGCAGTCTCAGTTACACTCCAACCGGCACCCCGGCAACTACAATAGAAGCATTTACCCAACTTCAAGTGACCTTTTCAATTTTCGTTTTCTGGGAAGCAAACAAACAGATGCAATATTCATGTATTTTATAACTTAAATTTTGGGGGAGAAAAAAAAAGTGCTCAACGAAATTTGAGAACTACCGGCAAAACTCAACTGTACAGATGAGTAATCTTAGATCTCACAAAACAGAAGTCCGAGGTACAACAAACATGCAATCAATCACAAACACACGAACACATAAGCTTATATTTTATGAAATACAAAAGCTGCTAAATAACTGAATATTTGATAACCAAAAGTGATTGATTCCACGAAATTCAAGGAAATCAGCTCAATTACCTTGTGTATTTTTTTTTCTTTTGGAAATCAGAGCGGAAACGTAGCAGAGTTCTCGTCCCCAAACCTCTCTCCACAGTAAATGAAACTTCACGAAGCTCTCTGGAAACAGCTTATGTAGATATTTATACAACTGGCCGGGTGGAGGAGGGCGGTGGCAATTGCCAAGATGCGCCGGCTAGTTGGGTTTCTCGCTCCTCGGTCTCGGAGAGTAGTGAGAAACCCGCTTTATACGTAGAAAGGAACAGAAAAAGTTGTCCGCCAAATTAATTAATTTTTAATCATTTAGTTTTTAATTAATTCCTTACTTTTTGTTTATATTTATGTAATCTCAGTGTTGTACGAGAATTCTGGTAATCTGGATTCTCTGCAATCTCGCACCTCCTAATATTACACGTGTCAACAATATGGAGGGGTAGGGTAGGTTTATTCGGAATTTTTTAAAATATAGAGGTGTTGGCGTAATTTCGACAAAAATACGACTTGACGATGCGAGTTTGATTGAGTTACATCTGTCCACTTGGACCGATTTGAGATTTTCTTGTTGTTGGGAATCATATTTCTCTGACTTTGACAGTCGGTAGCGTAAAGACTAGGTGAGGTGGGTTTGGACACGTGTCGACCTCTTTGCGATTGGGTTGTGCACTGGTGTTTTTTGGCAGATAATCTCTACAAATGATCATATTTTATCTAGGGGAGGCTGAGAATCCGTTGTTTCGATAGATCCGAACCTATTAAAATTACATCGACATCCGTTTATATTGTCGTAATCATAAAGATGCCTACCATATTATTTGAAATGTCATTGTAATCCTTCTACTTTAGATATCAATAATCAAATAATACTCCTATTTATATAAATCAGTCTCATCATATATATAAACGCGTCGAAATATAGACATGAAATGAATAACATGAAATCAACACCATTATCCAACCCGAGCCAACTTCTTTGTTTAATCTGGCCACATATAAAACAATTTTATTAGCAAACATCCACCAAGCGTGAAGAACGTCCACCGAATCCAACGGATGAACCTTTTGATAAACATTAATTTTATAAAAATTGAGTGAATTGGATTGCAACAACCCAACAAGGTGTATGGTGTGTTTGAATTATATTGATGGGTGGGTCCAACTTGGAGTGTTCAATCCTTTGTGTGTGTGTGTGATTAACCAGCAATCCCACCTCCTAAACTCCCTTTCAATTAGATGCAGGTGTGTGTGTTTGAATACACCAACCATGTGAACGCTTCAAAATCAACAGTGGTGATGGAGAGTGTGGTTGTGATTGAGACAAAGTTTTATAGAGATGTAATGGCAATGGTGCCAAAGTTGACAAGAATTGGTGATGGGTTAAAAATTTGATGTTTGGTTCATACGCTTGATAGATTGGCTTCGATTATGTTGATGTCAACATGGTAATGTTGAGGAAGAATCAAATACAAATATTTTTTTTCTCGATTTTATTTTTTGTGACATAAAAAAAGGGAGATATATAGAAAAGAGGATACGAACAAACAAAATTTGTTATAGGTACTATTTGAAGTTTTTTTTGGCTTTACATCAACCTATTTTGAGTTAGAAGTGACAACTTACTTAAGATCAAAGACGGAACTAGGATTTTATCCCGAGGGGGCCAAACAAGAACAATGTCCCGATCAAAAAATTTATTTAATGAGCCATTCGTTAAGTTATGATCAAGTTTTCAATTGTAAAAAACTTATCAAAATCAACTTTTATACTATGCATATGAAAATTGGTTTAGATCATAATACCTAAAGAGATGTTTGTACTTACATATGACAATGTTACATCCACTTATTTTCTTACTTGTGACAAAATGTTGTGAGACCCAAACTTGCAAATGCGTACTTTTTTTATAAAAATTGGGGTCTAATACGTAATTTATGATAAATAATTTGGGAGTTAAATTATAGTTACTAGAATTATGGGTGTTAGGGAATATTTTTAATTATAAATCCAGGGGTTGAATCTTGTAATAAAAAATTATATTTGAGTGTCAAATTATAAAAGGGGAAATATTTAGGGTGTAATTATCAGTGCTTATAAATTATGTGATGGTTATGAGAAGGTTAGGAACAAGAAATGGTTTAAGTGCAATTAGGAAAAAAAGTGATATGTTACTGGGACACGTGTGTGTAGGAAAAAGTGATTGTATATATTAACTAATCATAACTCGTGTCTGAAGGCACGATCAATATAAAATTCGAGCGTCTTAAAAATCAATCTCATTGTACTAAATTTTTTTAAAATATATTAATTACAAATTAATGAAATATTAAATAATTAAATATATTATAGAAATGAATTATGTGATATTTTTGAGAAGAAATATATAAATGATTAAATATGTGATAGAAATGAGTGATACGATGTGACGTTTGAGTATGACAAATGGATAATGGGTGAAGTAAGTGATTGGTGATAGTTTTGAAGAGAAAAATATGACTGGGATAAAATTCAAACACATTTATGTTTTATTATATAAATGTTGTTCGTAACACGACAAAGCAGAGTGGTGGATACACAGTGCATTGAACAGTTCAATCAGAGCTCCAAGGCTCTTGGGAATAGGATCGGGGGATGGGATTATCACATAGTAGATTTATAGTGGTTTACCAACTCAAAAGCTCGGCTAATTCACTCTCAAAGTGAGTCTCTTACTTCTGGAGAATATATTGATAATGAAAAATTTTACAGAGAGTATTTAAGTAATGCTACAACTGCTTATTGTTACTGTTGGGGGTCATGTCCCCTTATTTATAGTTGATCTTGAGATTTGCTTGATCTTCGGCAAGATCCTTGCTTTTTCTCGTAACGGTTTGCTTTTATTAAATGACAATTGTGGTGAGTGTTGGAGCAGTTATGAACCTTCTGCCTAGATAAGCAGTTGCCGTTATGGTGGTGATGCTTGGTGAGAGTCAACTGTCTTCTGTGTTGTCTTCCCTAAGATGTAGACGCTAGGAGCTCAAAGTCTGAAGATGAGGTCTATAGGCAACTTAAATGAACTAAGCTCCTAACCTAAGAGAGCATGACTTGCATTATCGAGCTCAACCTTAGGTATATTCGAGGTACCATCAGTTGCCCCCAGTCCCTGGTCAAGCAAAGTAGTATGAGTTAGGACTGAGCTCCGTCTTGGGTGAGTGAGGTTGTCTTGGATTGACCTTGAGATGCACGTGATGAGACATTTTTAGACTGTTATGGTGATCGTGCACTCATTCCCTTCTCGTTCCTCACGCACGTCCCTTATCTTAAAGCTTCACGTGTTCGTTCATACGCTTAGCTTTAAATACATCATCAGATAAAACTGTCTCCTCCATTATTTTGAAATCTCTTTGTCTTATCTCTTTCCAAACTTTTCTCTCTTTCCTTTCTCTCTCAATTTCATCTTCCCCAATTCACTAGAGACCTAGGGTTTTGTAGGAAATTTCCCAAATGTACTCCAAAGGTTCTGCGAAGCCGGCTTAATTCATTCCTTGGATTTATCTTAGGTTCCGAATTTGTCGATTGTTTTTAGCTAGTTACGTCCTTTGCTATGCTCCTTTCCTTCTTTTTAAGTTTTCATTTGTTCAAGATATCTCAAATTCGAGGTGGTGGTAACTTCTGGACTTTTTCGCTTTTGTTATTTTAAGAATTGTGGTTGTTCCTTGTCCTTCATTCCTCTTTTCTTGGACCCTTATTCTAGTGCTAGAATTTTTTTCTTCAGTCATTAGTGTCTTGACCCATTGGCTTTCAAGGATTACCTTACTCATGTTCCCTCATTTTATACCTCTTTCAATCTTCATTTCTCCTATCCAACCATGTTTGTTTCCTCTGAAGCCACTACTTTGTTCGTCTCCCTTGCCATGGGTAAAAGGTCTTTTGAACTAGAAGAGGACGATCTGGGGGATGTGGGTGATGACATAGACAATTTTCTCGGTGTTGATTTCGTTGACGCTGGGGAAGAGGCAGAGGCAGAGGTTCCTATGTCGTTATCCCATTCTGCTCTAAGATCTAAGAAGTCTCAAAAGGAAAATCCAAGGTGAGCGATGTTGGGGTTTTCGGCAGTGCTGGGAACACAAAGGTCGACCCCAAAGCCTCAGACCTCGTGGGGTTCAACGAGGTTACCCCTCCCTTTTTTGAGTGTCCTTTCAGATCGATTTGGTTTTCCAAGGGGGATATAGTACTGGTCTCCCAATGTGGACATTCATATGACTCCGAGGTCCCAAAGAAAGTTTGTTTCTTTGTAGTTTCTTTCGAGAATGGTCTTCGATTTCCTATGCATCCTTTACTCAAGAGTGTTCTTCAACATTTTTAAGGTTTGCCCTGTTCAGCTCTCTCCCAATTTCTAGGGTGTTCTGGTGGGCCTTTTGGTTTTTTTCAAGAAGAACGAATTTGCTATCCCCACGGTACCCTGACTCATGAAGTTCTTTAATGTCAAGGTTACCCATTTTGATGTCTTCCTATATGTTTCTAAATGGGTGAAGACCCAAGTTCTAATCACTGACCTCCCAAGCTCCCATAAGGGGTGGAAGAAGCTCTTCTTCTTCGTATCTAGGAATGAATGAGAGTATAATCCCACAGATGCAGCTGATACACTCCTTGTGCCTCGGGCTTGGTCTACCCCTGATAAATTGGGTAAGTCTTGCCTTAGAGGGCTTGGTCTAGCCTTATAGCCTGGTGTTTTATTCTGCTGACCTTATCTCTGTTATTACTTTCAAGTATTCGACCGACCTTAGCATTGAGGATAGGATAATCTTGTTAAGCTTAGAGAGTTGTGAACCAAAGAAATATTCTAAACCCCTCAGGCCTACGGTGCTTACTCAGTTCGGGGGTTTAGTCCACCCGAAGTGAGAGTTGAGACACTCATTCCTATATTTGCGGTTGGTGTTGAGGATCCTGCTGGTAAGGTTCATTCTCCTTCATTTCTAGTTCTTTCTTTTTTCTCCTTTTTTTTTTACAATCAACTTACTCTAATTCGTCAAGTTCAAGCTCGATGGCTCCTAATGCTAAAACTGTGAGGGCTGAGGTGACCCATCTTAGGAAGGGGTAGATTTGGGGGAAAGCACAGGGCTGAGGTTGGCCCTAAGGAAGATCCAGGCTCCATTCAGAAAAGTGTCAAGAGTGAGCTCATCTTTTTCTCCCCCATTCCAGGCAGTTTCTTCGCCTCCACTGGCTTCTTAGAAGACTTCTACATCGGCATAGATTGAAATGGTCTCCACTTCTCAAGAGGTATCTCTTCCTCTGATGACCCTAGCGATGTCATATACTCCTTTCGTGGGGTCCTCTGAACAAGTTGGGACCTCATCTTCTCCTTCATCAATAGAGGTTACTGGGCCCTTTAAAGCCATAGCTCTTCTCCTATGAAAGCGTTTTCCTCCTCGGCTTGTCGAGAAGGCTTCTTGTTTGCCTATGGAGAGCTTGTCAGGAAAGGAAACGAAAGGTAAGGGTTCGCTTATTAGGAACGTGAACCTTGTTGCCGAGGTCATTGCCTCAGTCATCCCAGATTCGGACATCCAAGAGGTCTTGATGGTTCCTTTGTCCACCTCTGCAACCACAACTTTGTACGAAGCAACTTCAGTAAGTTCTGATTCCCCTAAGTTCTATTTTTTCTTTGAATAGATAGTTTTTTTTACCTTAGCTTTTTGTTTTTTTTTGGCAAAAATCCTCTAAAGCCTTCGAGCTCAATGTCGCTAACCTAGCTTTCACCAACAAGGACCTTAAGGCTCAAGTGCACGATCTAAAGGCTTAGGTTAAGAAGCTGACCTCAGCAAATAAAGGCCTAGAGGTCGAGGCTAAGAAGGTGAAGGATAAGATCAACCTTAAGATGATAGCTTACTTCAGGCATAAAAGGACACCTTCGAGGCTTATGACTCCCTTTAGTCAATGAAGAACAAGTACAGTATGTTGGTTGAGGTCAATACCACTTTGCTAAAGGAGATCGAAGCTGAAAAGGCCTTGACTCAAAAGAAGGATGCTGAGATTACGGAGCTCAAAGATGAGACTGCTACGAACTGGGCTTTCCAGGAGCAGACTATGAACCAGTATCCTAATCAAGACTTTGACTTCGAGCCTCCTCTAGACAAGGAGAAAGACAAGTCAGCTACTAATAAGGAGGCAAAGGTTCCAGCTTCTATTTTTCATGCAGTGAAGGATCCCCTTACTACTGATAGTGTTGAAGTTTCTGTTGAATCTAAGGATCAAGCTCATGGGTAAGTTCTTTCTGAGGTAGAGGTGGGAAATTCTAAAATTATTCTGCCCCAGTTGAAGTTGAAGTCCCTGCTTCTGTCCCTACTAAGACCCTTTTTGACTTTTCTCCAGTTGTTTCTTCTACCCGCCAGCTTCCCGAGGTCATAATTGATCCTGTTGCAGAGACTTAAGAATTCTGTTGTTTTAGAAATAGTTTTTTGTACTAACTTTTAACTTGTATTTTGCTTCTTTTTTGAAAAAAATGAAAAGACTTATATCTTTCTACTTTGTTTTTTCCCCTTTGATTTGTACTTTGGTTTATACCCTTTACCCCTTGCTTCAAGGAAAATTTTGCTCTCCTGGAAGTGAATTTGTTTTTGTCAAGTGTGAGGTCTGTCTTCAATATGAGAATCTTAGCTACTTATTAGCTTTTAAGTGTGCTGAAAGGCTCGTCATTGTATGAACTGAATGGCTCATTTTAGTGAGCTGAGGAGCTTATCGCTAGTTTATAAGCTGAAGAGTTCAACGTCTATTTATGAGCTGAAGAGTTCATCATTGATTCATGAGCTGAAGAGCTCATCATTTATTTATGAGCTCAAGAGCTAATCATTTATTTATGAGTTGAAGAACTCATCGTTGATTCATGAGCTGAAGAGCTCATCATTCATTTATGCTAGTAATAGAATGACGACAGAACTGAAACTTCATCATTTATTTATGAGCTAGGAAGCTCATCATTTATTTATGCTAGTAATAGAATGACGACCGAGTTGAAATTTCATCGTTTTATTGCTGATAGATTGTTACAAATATCTTGGTTATTGAAAGAACCTTTTTAAATGATTAGCATTCTAGGAATGAGGCAAGCTTTTTTCTTCCTCCATTTGTAGCTCGTAATTCCCAGGTTTGATTACTCTAGATGCAACGTACGGACCTTCCCAATTGGGTCCTAACTTTCTATGAATGAAGTCCTTTCTTGCAGGGGTGAGCTTTTTCAAGACTAGATCTCCTACTTTGAAACTCATGTGTCTGACTTTTCTATTATAATATCTGACTGCCTTTCTCTGGTAATCCAGGATGTGCTGCAAGGCCTTGTCCATCTTTTCATCTAAGAGATCGAAGTTAAGCAGAAGTGACTCACCGTTACGCTCGGGGTTGGAGAGCTTTGTTCTTGGATATGAGATGCCTATTTCCATGGGAGCCACTGCTTTAGTCCTGTAAGCTAAGGCGAATGGTCTCTCTTGAGTTGCCTACCTGAATGTGGTTCTGTAAGCCCATAATGTTTCTGAAAGATGTTCCACCCATCATCCTTTCAAGGCCTCGAGTTTGGTCTTAAGAGTTGCTTTTATAGTTCGGATAGTTACCTTTGCTTGTTCATTCGACTTAGGATGAGCTTGTGCTGAGAAGTAGTTTTTTATACCTAGCTCAACACAAAATCCTTTGAATTTTGGGTTGTCAAATTATTTCCCATTGTCTGAGATGATTACCTTAGGTATTCCAAACCTGCAGATTATGAATTTTCAAGTGACTGGACCTTCTGCTCGGTGATTTTTTTAAGAGGTTCTATTTTAGCCCATTTGGTGAAATAGTTCACTCCAATTATAGCAAACTTGCATTGTCCACTGCTGGTTGGAAGAAGTCCAAGTATGTCTAATCTCCATTGTTGGAATGGTCAGGGACTAACCAATGAGGAGAGGAGCTCTAGTGGACAGTGAGAGATATTGACGTGCAATTGGCAGGTTTTGCATCTTTTAACCAGTTTCTACTGTGTCTTTGAGTAGGGTGGGCCAAAAATATCCCTACCTCAAAGTTTTTCCAGCTAGAGCTCGAGCTTGAGCTCCGATGTGGTTATCGTATATGCCTTCATGGATTTTCATTAGAATGTAGTCAGCTTCTTGATCCCTTACACACCTCAAGAATGGTGCCGAGAAACCTCGCTTGTATAGGTTTCCTTATAGGAAAGTGAACCTAAACAACTTGGCTCTTAGCTTTGTTGCTTCTTTTGGAAACCTCTAGTAAGGTTCCATTTTGAAGGTATTCTCTGATTGGGTCCATCCAAGTCGGTTGAATCTACACAGGAAACACGTTTTCATCCTCGAAGCTCATTGATGGTTCAGCTAAGTGTTCAACTAGAATCAGTCTGTCCAAGTTCTCTTGAGTGGCAGTAGCTAATCTTGCTAAGGCATCAGTTTAGGAGTTTTCAGCTCTCGGGACATGCAAGACTTTAACCTGCACAATTTTTTTATTAGTTCTTGTACTTTTCTTAGGTACAAGACCATTCTTTCTTCCATAGCTTCATATGTTTCCTCGATCTATTTTACCACTAGCTGGGAGTCGCTGTAGATCACGAGCTGCTCTGCCTCCATGGAATGTGCCATATTGAGCCCGACAATGACGATTTTGTACTCAGCCTCGTTGTTTGAGGTCTTAAACCCGAACTTGAGGGTGTATTCGATGTTTATTCAATCGGGGGAGGTAAGGATTAGTCTAGCACCGCTGTCTTGGGCATTGATGACTCTGTTCACTGAAAAGCTTCCATGTTGGGAGGTCGGGTACTAGCTGGGTTACCTCCATGGATGTTTTTGGGCCTTTTGTGAACTCTACAATGAAGTCTGCTAGTATTTGCCCTTGATTACAATTCTTGGCATGTACCTGATGTCGAATTTGCTAAGCTTTATCGCCCATTTGACCAACCTCCCTGATAACTCTAGTTTGTGCAACATCTGCTTCATTGGTTGGTTAACGAGGACTCAATTGTATGAGCCCGAAAATAATGCTTGGGTCTTCGTGCTACTATTACCAAAGCTACCTCAGTAGTAGATTGATTGTTGAACTCTATCTCGTTCCCTAGCCAATGTTGTACTGATTGAGAAATCTAAGACAACAAGGTATAAGGTGAACGCATGTCCCTCGCTAGGGCTCACCAGGATCGGGGGAGAACTGAGGTAGTCTTTGAGAGCTTTGAACGCCTGTTCGCACTGTACATGCCATTGGAACGCCTTTTTCAAGATTTGAAAGAAGGATTGACACTTGTCACTTGACCTAGAGACAAAGTGACTTAAGGTTGATATCCTTCCTATTAGTCGTTGAACCTCTCTTGTGTTTGAGAGTGATTGCATGTCTATTATAACTTTGACCTTCTCTGGATTAGCCTCTATTCCTCAGCTATTGACTTTAAAACCCAGGAACTTTTCAGCGGAGACCCCAAAGACACATTTGGTTGGGTTGAGCTTCATTTGATATTTTTTAAGGATTTGGAAAGACTCCTCGAGGTTTCTGATATGAAGCTCATCTTTCAATGACTTCACTATTATCTCATCGATGTACACCTCTATTGACATCCCGATATGCTTTTGGAACATTCGGTTCACCAGACGCTGGGAAGTGGCTGCAGCATTCTTTAGCCCAAATGGCATAACCTAGTAGCAGTATGTCCCCTATTCCATTACGAATGACGTCTTCTCTTGGTCGCTAGGATCCATCCTAGTTTGGTTGTATCAAGAAAAGGCATCTATGAAGCTCAGGAGCTCGTACCCTACTATGGCATCCACGATCAGATCAATTCTGGGGGGTGGGAAGCTGTCTTTGGGGCAGACACGATTTAGATTGGTAAAGTTAATATAGAGGCGCCACTTGTCATTGAATTTTTTGATGAAGACCACCTTTGCTAGCCAGGTCGGGTAATCCACCTCCCTGATAGCTTTGGCATGGAGAATCTTGATGACCTCCTCATTAATCATTTTTGGGCACTCCGGGCCTAAACTCTTTCGCTTTTGGTTAATGGGCTTGAAGGTTGGGTTTACATTGAGCTTATGGGTGATGACTGTGGGGTCAATCTCTTGTGTATCCTCCTATTTCCATGCAAACACCTCCATATTTTTCCTGAGGAATTGAATAAGGAGGTCTTTAACCTTTTTACGCAACTTTGATCACACATATACCAAATGCTCTAGTTCTTTGTCAAGTTAGACAGGCTCTAGCTCTTCTAAAGACATTGGTCTTTTTTCCAGCTCATCCTGCTGTGTAGTCTTGATCTCTTTCTTTTTTCATAGACGTTATGTAGCATTCTGGTGCCATTCACTAGTCTCCTTGGACCACTCCAACTCCATTTTTGGTGGAGAACTTTATTACGAGATGGTAGGCAAAAGGAATGACCCTCATGACATTGAGGGAAGACCTTCCCCAACAGAAGGTTATATGCTGAAGGGGCGTCAACCACCAGGAATCTTACTATGGATTGGCAGAGTGGGTCTCCCATTGTAAGAACAAGTTGGATTGAGTCCAAGGGTAGCACCCTTTCCCCTGAGAATCCCAGCAGGTGAGTCCTCACTAGTTCAAGCTTGTCTTTAACTATATCCATCTTGTCAAAGGCAGATCTGAAGATAATGTCGACAGAGCTCCCATTGTCGATTAAAACCCGATGGACGGTTCTATTGGCGATGATAGCCCTTACCACCAAGGGATCATCGTGGGGATGCTAGCAGTTTTCCATATCTGCATCTGAGAAGGCTATGTCCATGCTAAATCGAGGTGCTTTAGACACAGCCTATACCTCCAGCACTTTCTTGGCTCGAATTTTTTGCATATGAGTTTTCTTGGTTGAGCTGGGTTTCCCACCTAAAACAAATCCTCCTGAAAAGTACTATAATATCTCCCTAGGTCTGCTAGTGTTACGCAGGAACTTGTTGCTGAGGTGTTGGGGTTGGGTGAGCTCGGTTCTATTTGTCTTGGGCTACGAAGTGGCATATTTGCCCATCTAATTCAAGAACTTGATCTCTTTTTTCAGTTGGATACAATCGTCACTGTGGTGACCGTGGTCCCTGTGATATTCACAGTATTTCTTCGCATCTCATTTTGCGAGGTCTACTTTTATTTGGGATGACCACCTCAGAAACTTCTCGCTATCGATGTATTTCTCTACTTTTGGCACGGACTTTTACCATGTTGACTTGTGAATTTTTGAAGATGGAGAACATTAAGTCCTTTGACTGGATACCTAGCCCGACAATGAAGGAAGTGAGGGCAAAATTTCATTAGGGACGTTTACTTTCAGAGATTCTAAGTTGAACCTCTGAATATAGCTTCACAGGGTTTCATTGGGTCCCTGCTTTACATTCAACAAGTGGAAGCTCGACTTTAGATAAGTTTGAGCTCTTATAAAGTGCAAAACAAATGAGATGGAAAGCTCTTCGAAGGAGGAGATGGATGCTAGAGTCATCCTATTGAACCATGTTAAGGATGAGCCCTTTAATGTGATGGTAAAAGCTCAGCACTGTACTGAATCTTAATACCCATGCAACTCTATTTGATTTTTGTAAATATTAAGATTGTCCATGGGATCTTTTGTCCCATCAAAGGTCTCCATCTAAGGCATTTTGAACTTTAGTGGAAGGAAAAAATGCAAAATTTGTGTGGTAAATGGAGACTCAGTCTGCTGAACTAAAGCTTCCATAGTCACTAGGGTCTTGCTTCTTAAAACCTCCTTCATGTGGTTTAGCTCTTGCTGAATTTCTTTGAAGTGATTTTTCCAATACTGTTCCTTCCTCTCTTGCTGATGTTGAGAAAATTCATTCGTGTAGGTTCCCCTATTCCGACTTTGTACTTCCTCGTTGTCCTTGTTCCTACAAGCTTGAGGATAGGTATTGCCCACCGTCTAGCTACGCTCATCCCTCTTAATAATGTCTCTTAGGGGGTTGATATGTTGTTATTCCCCCTATGGGGGATTATCCTGGGCTAGTTGTGCCTTTGGGGACATTGAAGAAGGCTTAACAACTCTTCATTTTGTTGGAGGAGACGCTGATTGGCTAGGAGAATGACCTCTAGTTCGTTGTTTGGGAGAGGATCCACCATGGAAGGATCGACCTCAAGTGTAGGCAGAAATCACGAAGATTTTCTTGCTGTCTTTTGGCAGCAACTTCTGGTTGGTTTTGTAACCAAAGGGGATTCATATGACTTCTTCTCATATTGTGCGTAGAAACCATCAATTACTGAAGAAGATTAGTATACTTTTTAACAAGAACAATCATTCCCACAAACGACGTCAATTGATGATGTTCGTAACACACAGAGCAGAGTGGTGAATACACAGTGCACTAAATAGTTTAGTATGAGCTCCAAGGCTTATGAGAATAGGATCGGGGGATGGGATTATCACACAGTAGATTTATAGTGGTTCAACAGCTAGAGAGTTCGGCTAATCCACTTTCAAAGGATTCTCTTACTCCTAGAAAATATATTGATAATGGGAAATTTTACATAGAGTATTTGAGTAAGACTACAATTGCTTGTTATTATTGTTGTGAGTCATGTCCCCTATTTATAATTGATCTTGAGCTTCGTTTGATCTTTGGCGAGATCCTTATTTTTCCTCATAGCGGTTACTTTTATTAAACAACGACTGTGGTGAGTGTTGGGGGCAGTTACGAACCTTCTGTCTGGATAAGCTACTGTCGTTATTGTGGTGATGCTTGGTGGGAGCCAACTGTCTTCTGTGCTGCCTTCCCTAAGATTTAGATACAGGGAGCTCGAGATCTGAAGATGAGGTCTATGAGCAACTTAAATGAATTGAGCTCCTAACCTAAGAGAGCATGACTTGCGTTATCGAGCTCAACCATAGGTATATTCGAGATACCATCATATATATATATGTGTGTGTGTGTGTGTGGTGTAGTATGGGAGGGTTTAACAAGAGTTTCAGAGAGAGGCAAAGATAGGGAAAAGGAATGAAAAACCTAATGGAAGAAGACAATATATATATATAGAGAGAGAGAGTGTGGAGTTGAGAAGAGTACTCTCGGTACATTTTTATTTTCATTAAATTGATGGCTTCAATTTTAGTTTATGAATTTTGATTACTGGATATTGTTATGGGTAAGAATTGATATGTAATTAGTGTTTATAATTAATGGTACGTGTATTAATGTGTGTGGAGATTGAAAAAAAAAAGAGTTATGGTTGAACTAGAACAAAAACGTGGAAGAAGAACATGAATTAACCGGTACAATATCAACAAACTGGTTCATCAGGTCTCTTGAACTGGTACAAGGGAAATCTATGCTTGTAGAACTGGTAGGACTTGTACTAGTTCAAGCAGGTTTTCTTCCATTTTTATTGCATTGTTTCGGGTTCATTATCCATTCACCCTCAAACCTTTTCCAAAGCATCCTAATGGGTTCTAATCAACCTTAACTAGTCTTTCTTGTTTATAAACACATAATTAAGCTTAGTTAAGACAAGTAACGACTGAGTTAAGTTTAAATGATTTAAGTTATGAGAAATGGGTAAGAAATGAGAGATATGATAACTTAAGCATTATCAATCATTCACTCATGTGGTACTTAATACCATGCATTTGTGAATGATACTCAGATGTCTTATATCGACGTATGTTAGGTATTGAGGTGACAACATCATCGTCAAATTTACCTAGAGTTACAGAAGGAGTCTAAGTCTGGGTTGGATTTAACCTAGGGTGAGCGCATTGATTAATATTGATTAGAAATGTGATTGTTTGGATAATAGCTATACTTATGTGTATTAGCTAGAATGTGGTATAGTTAAATATTATATTTTGGCATTATGATTGGTTTGTGAGCTCAAGTGATATTTGTGGTGGTTATGTGTTCCTTGATTTTATTGATTGTTGAGACTATCGGGCATATACGGTAGCGAAGTGACTATTGAGACTGCCGGACATATACGATAACGATGAGACTACCAATATTACTGGACGTAAACAGTAACATTGTGATTTTCGAAACTCCTGGGTGAAATGGATAGCGTTGTTTGTAAATTCTTGTCAAGACTTTTAGGTGTTATTGGATAGTCGAATTTTGGATAATGGGTATTGGATGTTGGATATTTGATGTTGAATTACACCTTTAATGTGTATGTGAGATATGACTATAACTATTTTATGCTTATATGTTTTCTTTTTATATGTCTCGAATATACTCACGGAGCATGTGATTAGCTTACCCACCAATAGTTGCTTGTTTTGAGGTGCCTTGATTGTAGGAGTTAGTCCACTGAGCAGTCTAGCTTCACGTGGGATTAGTGGCGTCTGATAATACATTATGTTATAAGTCATAATATATATAGTTTGTTAAAATATTCAAAGGGTATGGTGCCCTAGTTGGGATAACGTTGTGCTATACTATATGTTTTTGTCATGTTTCTTATTTTAGTGGATGTATTTGAATATTAATGCACAAATTAAATTATAATGAGTAAAATTAGGGTATTAAGGAATAATATGTTGAGGTTACTCGCACCCTAACTCTTTTTCGAGATGCGGTGTGACAGATGTAGTGATTACAAACAAATCACCATTTTAAATATGAGTTTCTCACAATACTTTTGACAAACCAATTATGAGTCAATATATTGTTTATTATGGAAGTAACTTTATTTATTTATTTATTGTCATAAAAGTGATTATCCATTTGATTAACACTCATCATGTGGTTATTAAAGGTTATTTGGTTTCTTTTAATGCAGTATATAAAGTGTCATAAACATATAAAAATATTTGAAAACCTAAAGGAAGATATGAGCAATGCTATTGTGACCTAATTTATTAACATAATTCACTGTAATCTTTGGATTCACTGTAGACCCCATCAAATATTAGAACTTAGTGTTGATTCAATGATTCATATAAAGCCACATCATTATGTCAGCAAATTAGGTCCAATAACATTTAAAGGGTGTGGATGAATTTTGAAGGGTATGGATCAATGTTATAAATTCCCGTCCCAACTCACCTAAAATGAAAAATATTTGAACTGTGAGATAGTTGGTTTCTATGAGAATATCAACCAGGCAACAAGCCTTGGAGCTGAACTGTGGGTGATGCTTAAAGGACTCGAAATGATTAAGGAGAAAGAGTCCCAACATGTCGAGGTGGAGACAGACTCATGCGATGTTTTCACTCTCCTATATCCCAACCGCATGAAGATCACCATCCCAACTGCTTGAAGATCACCATTCCAACAGAGCTCTGATCTCTAAATGCACCTTCATACTGAGAGCTAACAACTGTAGGCTTGCACGAAGTAGATCCATGCACAGACATCCTTGCTAATCTGGGCCAACAACAATCCCGGAGACTAGCTCCACTTGAGAAGGCCCCCGCCAAAATACTCAAGGGTGTTTGAAGCAAATTTAGCAAGTGTTGTTTATGTTATGGAGCCTTAATGGCTCATTTAAACTTTTCCAATGTATCAAAAAAGAAAAGAAAAGAAAACTACACAAATAGTAAGTGACGTTTAACAAAATTCTCATGGACAGAAATATAATTTTACGATAAATAAAAAATATATATAATTGAAAGGTAACTTCCTATGTTACCGGTCCCAAACCACCTAATATATTTAATTTACTCACACCAAAATAAAAAAAAATCCCATTAGTCGTGACTATTCATCATTTTGGTTAACCATAAAACCAAATATATATATATATATATATATATATATATATATATCATATTGTGATCAGAAGTGTTTAGGTCAATTAACGTGTTCCATGAGTAATTTCCTCTTTGGTCCGATCAAAAGTAAACCATTCATACTAGGAAATTCATAAATAATAAATTCCGTATGTCTTAACCCTAAAAGAAATTATCAAATTTAAAGCTTAGGACATCTGATTTTATTATTTATCTCTATCTTTCTTATTGGGTTAAACTAAGGGTGGGGCTATTCCCACCCCTAAAATATCCATCCCCACCCATATGATATTTCCACCACATTCCATATTCATTATAGTAATTAGTGAACCCTAAATCTACAACCACCACCTATGCCATCAAAGCCTCGTAGCCCTTGAAATCTCCACCACCCACATACACAATTCAACACCTAGTTGACGATGATATGACAGTGAAACAAATTTTGAATGATGTTGATTAGCAAATAACAAAGACTTTGAGTGAAATATGGTGAATGAATTAAGAGAGTTGGAACTTTATACTACCGTCATGCAGTCAAAAATAGGGGAAATTGAGGTTACAAATGAGTTGTTGAAAGACTATGATTGGTTGATTAACTTGATTTATTCATTTTATACTTAGTTATTATATCATTTTTCATTAGTTGGTTTAGACAATCATGATTTAGATTTTGTTACTAAATTTGAGGACATAATTTAATGCTAGGGTGTTCGGGTTCTAATGGAGAGTGAGACGAGGTTAGAAAATAAATGTTTAATCATATGTGTTGGGATGAACAAATAAATAAATAATTTTAAGTGGGAGTGTAAGTAGAAATGGGGTGAGAAATATTGAGAGTAACAGTTACACAACTTCATCATACTGATATGGTATTACCGTCCGAAGAATAAGACAACATATGGACAAGTAGTTCTCACATAATTAAAGAACTACACATCCATATCATGTAGTAACTACTCAATATGAGATCCACTTGTCCACATATTATCTTATTATTGGACAGTTATACCATGTCAATATGATGACGCGGTGTAATTGCTATAGCCAATATTTTCTTCCTATTTAAACCAAAATATTGATAGAAAAAAAACTCAAATGAGCATTTTTTCTGGATAAATTACACTTTACCTCTTGAACTATTACCCTTATTTTACTTTGCACCATCGACTATAAAATTTCTTACATTGTACCCTAAAATATCAATTTTATTTTATATCACACCAATTGATAATGAATGTTAATTTTTTTATGGTAAATGCGCATGTAAGTGGTTTGTACTTTTTTTCTTTTCAACAACCATTTAGTTACAAAAGAGGTAAAATAAAGTGGTATTAGACACTTGACAAGAAATTTTTTAGGGTTTTCTTCCCTCGTTTGAAAGATTTTCAAGTTTGTCGTTATCTATTGGAGTGATATGAAATAAAGTTGATACTTTAAGGTGTAATGTGATAAATTTTATAGCTAAGAGTGTAAAATGAAACAAGAATAATAGTTCAGGGGGATAAAATGTAATTTATTTTTAACGCTTTTTTCGAATAAAAAAAAGTCAAGTCACGGTAATATTTCCACTTACCCGACCCGTACCCGAATATTTAGGTTTTATACGTCGACCTAATCATTGTACAGAGAGACGCACACAATCGAAGGTGAGAGAGAAAATGGGGTCCAGAGACAAGGATCAAGCGGCGCCGCACCAGCACCAGCCTCTCCTGAGTAGCCTCGTGGTACGGCCCACCGACAGCGGCGGAGGAGCGTCCGGTGGCGGTGGTGGTGCTGGTAGCGACTACGAGCCCGGCGAGGTTCGTCGTGATCCGCCTCTGTATTCTCGATCCGATCGATTCCCTGACGACAACGGTTCGTGTTCTCGTATTATCTATCAATTCTAATACTCTGTTCTGCATTTTGGTGCTATTTACGGAACCCTAGGTTTATTATTTTGATATTTGAATCACACGAATCCTAGATGTTTCTGAGATCTATTTTTTTTTTTGTACATATTCTTAGATCTACTTTTCCTCGTGCATGTTTGTGTATATTTGCGAGCATACGAATCTGTGTGGGTATGATATGCATAAGATATGCGTTTTTATCTCCTACCGTGTGAATATTTCGTGGAAGGATGAAAGCTGGTGGCGGAATGCAGTTGTTGCTTTAGTACTCTGATTATTGTGGAATTGTTGAGGAAAGACTCTTTATGTAGATGTTCCTTTTCGAATTTACTGCTGTATGCTCTATATTTTTGCTCGCAACGTCCCTCTCTGTAAGTATGTATGTAGTAGTTGTACTTTTCTGTTCTTACTTCTTATGCTTCCTTGTTTGTATTGGAACTGTACAGATTGTGGCAGAGGTAAATTCGAAACGATTGTATCTTGCTACAGGAGTGATTGGTGTAAACTGAAACTTGTTCCAAATCATCTATCATTCAAATTTTTAATGGAACAGCGAAATAATGGGGTGCCAATTCCTTGAGGATATGGGATTTTTTTTTGTTGGGTTTGGGGAGGAATATAGAGTGAAACGGCTACATATTTCTTAAATGGACTTCATATCAGGATTCTTGGTAACTCTTAGAGTGAAACAGCTAAATATAGCATGTTTTGTTAATTACTCTTGGATCTTCGAAAACTTACAGCACTAAACAGGGTTACCGGAGCTTATTGCATGGGTACAAATTATGGATTTCAAAGTTACAGTTTTGAGGGATTTTAGTTGTATGTCTGCCTATTTTGAGGTTTAGCAGTCCTGTAGGTTTAAAGATTTATTTATTTTTTCTCATTGACAGATCCAATACTATCTTATAGTTAGCTTCCCAAAAAAAATGTTGATGTGAGAAAAAAAAAGTGAATCAATTACAGTGTGCTTTGAAGAACGGCATTCTGGCATGATGAATCCTTTTCTGAACTTTGAACGTTTACGTCTTTGTTTAAGTTGACTTATTGTGGATTTTATGATAAAGCAATGCCAGAATTTACAGCTTTTAGAAAATGAATGCTCAAACTTAATTTGATTATTCCGTCAAATCTTGGCTGATATACCCTGATTTCACATCCTCTAGAGTACATGAGTCTATGCACTATGCAGTACTAAACTTGATTTTGCCATTAATTTTTCTGCTTCCTTTTCTTTTTAAAGATTCAAATTATAGTTTAGTAGCAGAACTTATGCATTAGCATGTGCATCACGACCTGAGAATGGTCTCCTTATTTGTAAGATAAGGTGCGTTTAATTGTCTTGTTGAAATGGAATCCCCTATTCTTTACATGCAAGTCATCAGTATACAAATTACTGCCTTCTAATCAGCGTTGCAAAATGCAAATTATTTTGACCAGTGAAGTGATGTGTTTCATAGAATTTTAGAACTCATCCAATTACTTTAGTTCTGATGGCTCTAGGTTGTGTAGTGGTTTGGTTTTAGGCATTCATGACTCTGGATTCAATACGAAACACAAAGGAGCCTTTCCATTAGTCCCTCCACCCCTTCGTTCTCTGACTCTGATTGTGGTTCCACTAAAAAGTGTCATGGATTTGGAGTTCCATTTATTTGTGTAGTTGTGGGACTCATTACCTCTCGTGCTATGTAGTGGACAAAAGGTTTCATGCACTTGTTCTCTTCTTAATCTTCTTATAATATGATGATTCTTCTTCTCATATACTTCTGCCAGATGAATTGTATGAGACTGTCATATACTGGTTTAAGCAATCCGCCTGTCAATTAATGTGACTTTTGCCCTGACAAATTTATTGCCTCATCTGGCATTATGGCTTTCTGTATAATATTTCGTTATTTTGTTAGTGTGAGTTATGCAACAACCTAGGTTTGAATAGCGTGTTTTATATACTGTGTGTTGAGTGACGAGCACTGCCCATGGATTGTTGAATTGTGAATAAATTTTGCTATATTGTGTTTTACAGCTGTGAATGTTGCCTGGTGCCAGAACTTGGGTGACAGGTTGGTTTGAGTGCTGGTATTGGAATTTGGTTGGAAAATTGTTTTTTTGTATTGGGGATTGGAATGTTAAAACTGTTATGTGGAAGATGCCACTGATGGATACTCGTGCATGAGATATGATTTTATGTGGTGTAACTTCATTGCCAAGCCATGGTTGGGTTTTTGTGCTCGGGATATAATGGTTATGGTGACTATGGCATGGGCTTATCAGCTTTGAATTTGGCCACCAGCCATGTATTATGACATCCCATGAAGAACTTGCTTTAAGATAGTTGAGATGGTTTTGTGATGCATTTTGAGAGTATTTTGGTATATACCATCGTGAAGTGGCTAAATGCAGGAGAAATGTGTATCCATAGTTGTTATTTGTAAATTATGTAAGGCTGACTGATGTTGAGTTTACTGGTAAGCAAAAACGCCATAGTTTGCTTACTGGTGCCGAATGCAATTTCATGGGGCTGGCATTTGGGACATGGAAGATGATGTGGGCTTATCAGGCACTCAGTTTTTGGGTAACTTGGGTTTCTTGTGTTGTGGAAATGCCGATTGTTGGATTTCCTGGTAACTGATAAAGTTCTAGTCTGCTGATCTTTGGTTTCAATTTTTCACGGAGAGCCAGTGATTTTGTTGGGGCATTTTTAATTTTTTTTTCTTTTGGTGGCTAGATAAGGGTCAATTGGGCTGTCAATAAGATATTGATAGAAAAAATGTACTTCAGTGTTGCTACAGTGGGTGCAGTGGTATGAAGAAGTTTGGGTACTAATGCCACATGTTGGTGTCCAGCTTCTATCAACTAGTCATTGGTTTTTTATTGTATGTTTTGGTTCTTAATTTAATTTATAACAAATCGATGAGCTGGTTTGCCATAGGAATTGAATAATGGGTAGGGTTGAGTTTTCCTATCATTTTAGTTGCACTCTTGTGGGTTTTGATTGTTTCCTATTGGGTTTGGTTGGTTGGTCTTGCTGCTCATACTTGCAGGCACTTTTGGCTGAAGATTTTGGAGTAAGTGTTGTAAATGGCTTCGGTTCCAATTAGTTGGGACCTATCCATTCTGTGGCTATCTGCAGTTGGCACTGTGGCTGTAGTATTCTTCCTGATCACCATCTAGGTTCGTCGTTAAGTATTGGTTGCTTGAGATCAATAATTTTGGGTTTGTCATTCGAGATTTTAAGATAAGAACAAATGTTAAGCATGTAATGGTTTGTGCGGTTCATGGAAGAAGTCTCAAATCCGGGAACTGGTTACCCGGGGCTTGTTTTGTTATTGAGGATTGGTTTCATTTGTCATGTGAGGTGTGCACAGCTTGTTCACTTAGTGGAAAAAAGGGTATGGATAACTCTGTCTGGTATAACTTGCTTACTGGTTCATTCATAATTAATGGTAAATGGGCTTGTTACTTGAGAAGTAATAGCAAGGTCAGTCATCGGGTGAGCTTTACTCTCGCATCTTGCTGACTTAGTTGAATTTGTTGTTGGCATTTTCATGGGTTGCAAACCTTTGGCTACCATAGGGACATTATACTTAGTATTGTCCACGTTTATGATTGGGTGTTTCTTATCTTTGGACTTCACTGGCTTTTTTCAGGATATAGAATGCGCGCAGGTTCTGCTTCTCCTGTGCGCCGTAGGAATGCAGATCACCGGTATAGTCCTGATTTTGATCATTCAGGTGTACCACCACGTGGTCGTGGATTTGGCAGTGGGAGGGATCCTGGTAGATTTCGAGACTATTCACCCCCTAATGGCCGTGGGAGGGATGGTGGCAGGTTTATGGGAAGAGGCTTTGATGGGCCTGGATTTGGTCCTGGGCCGTTTCGAGGTGAAGGGGTGCCTAGAAATAATCCTAATGTCCGGCCAAGAGATGGAGATTGGATATGCCCAGATCCCTCGTAAGTCCTTTCAATTTTCTTTTCTTAGATTTCTTTCGGTCGTTTCTATCATTTGTGTTTTATGTATTTGATATTGGTTTTCTTTTCTCATTCATCATTTGTGCTTTCAAATTAAGAAATTTATCATATCGGTGGTGTACCATTGATATTTTCACTGATTTCTCCTTGTACTGTTCCATTGCTGCTCTTATCCTTCAAGTTGGCACATTGGAGTGAAGCCTTCATCAGCTCATTTCTGTCAGAAGGTTTGGGCTGCAGATATATGTCACTCTAATGTATGACTCATGACTGATCTATGTAGTTAATACGATGAAACTGGTCATGTTGGGAATAACCGATTTGCAAACCTTATTATTTTGTTTGTCCATTTATACAAGAAAAGCTTTGACTGTTACTTAAAACTGCCACCCCTCCCTTTTCATAAAAAAGAAGAAAAAAATCAAACGGAAAAAAGTTAAAGAAAAAGAGACACACCTGCATGATGTGAGTTATATAATCTCAAAAATTGATATGATAATTTTTTGTGACAGAATAAATATTGGTCTATATGAGATTTTACTTAGTTTTGGAGTGGATACTTGTTTTTTCTTTTTCCTTTAAAATTTGTTAGTTTGTTGGTTTCGTGAATTTCACAATTCATGGGGGATTGATCTCATATTATGATGTTTTACTTTAATTTTGAATTCAGATGACTTTTGCATTGCATTATTTTTTCTCCTCTTTTTGCAGTAGTAGTAGGATAATATATATGTCGTCTTAGGATCTTTGATTCATGACATGTTTCCTTGTCTTGCATTTGAGAAGTAAGATATCTAATGTTAGCATGGAAGGTTCTTCTAGGTCTCATTTTGTTTTTTACTTTGTCTAGATGTAACAACTTGAACTTTGCAAGGCGAGAGTACTGTAATAACTGCAAGAGATCTCGATATGTCGCTGGTGGTAATCCTAGGAGGGGCCATCCTGGTCCACCACCTCCTCCCCCTCGACGCTTTCCTGGTCCTCCAGTGGATCGTTCACCGGGAAGAATAATGAATGGCTACAGATCCCCTCCTCGTGGTTGGGCTAGAGACAGTCCTAGGGAGTTTGGGGCTGGTGGTCCACATCCCAGGCATGAAGGCAGGTTTTCTGATATTCCAATGCGCAGAGAGCGGCCAGATTATCCTGAAGATGATTATAGGGAGAGGAACAGGCTTGATAGACCAGTGCCTTTGGACTGGGGCCACAGAGATCGTGGAAGGGAGAACTTCTTAGATGAGAGGAAAGGAGGGTATGGCAGGCGACCACCATCTCCACCGCCAGCACCACTACCTCCACGTGGCCGGTGGCCTCGTGATATGAGAGAGAGAAGCCGATCTCCAATTCGGGGTGGACTGCCACCTAAAGATTATCGCGGTGATATGTATTTGGATCGGGGGCGAGATGATCGACATGGTATGGGGCGTGGCCGGATTGGTGATGCGTATTAGCTGCCATTGGTGGATCAGATATCTTTGCTTTGAATGTACTTATGTTTTTCCTTTAGGGACAGGAAAACATACTGCATGTTGTGAGAATATTGGGGATGCTGTGAGAACTTGAAACGAGTCCAAAACTTTGTTTTTTAAAATTCTAGATTGTTTTTTTTTCCTTCTTTGCAGAGGTGATTAGAGAAAACGTGTACTTTTCCATGACTTCCCAAGTCAACTCATTTCCACAGGTGATTTCGGAACAGCAGGGTTAAAGGTTAATGGTTGCAGATAACCATTTAAAAGATTTCGAATTTGAAGATAAAATAGTATTGTTTGGCCTGGTGGAGTTTATAAACTGGAGGGTCTGTTGATTTTATTTTGTAATCGCCTTGTGGTGGTTGTTAGAAGCTGTTCTCCATGTTACTGGGGATTATTTTTTTTTGGTGGCGTGATTAAATTTTTGTTTCAGTGCATAATTTTATGAACTTTTAAATGTAAACGTTTCGAAAACAGGATTGAAATGACAGTTTTTTTAAAATTGTTTTCAAACATTTCAAAATAGGTTCTAACAAAACACTTCAAAACAAGCTATTTTTCATTATCGTGAGAACATAAATGTTTTTGACCTGTCAGTCATTTTGAAACGTAATTTAATTTCTTGTTAACAGATGGTTTGTGGAACAAGTTGACTTCAGTTTTCTTTGCTTTTGCTTGTCTATTTCTCTGTTTCCTCCACTGGTGCTAATCCAGGCGTTTGTTGGTTTTTGCTCAAGTCGGGTTAGTCTGCTTTTGTTGATTTGTGGGGCTCCTTGGATTCTGCAGTGTTAGTTTGGTGCAGCTTTGCTACTAGGTTTTCAAAAGGCAATCTAGAGCTTCTGGGATCTCGGTCAACCACCACAGCTCGATTAGGATCGGGTGGTGAAGATTCAACTGCATCGTCCAGTCTCCATTACGCATCGAACGATGTCTTGGAATTCATTTGATTTAAAAGCAATGACGTTCCTGTTTTGTCGGGAATAGTACAAACATTGACAATCCTTGTTGGATATGAGTTGACATATATATCATATTTGAATTTGATATATTACGTATTGTTGTGATCTAATCTGAATCATATATATTCATATAAATATATAATGAAATTAAGTGGTTATTTTGACTATATGGAGTTAAAATTCAAATATAATTTGCCAACTTTCGCTTAATTGAGTTTGTCGGGATTAGATTGAATTGAATTTTACATCAAATTTTAAATTTCTAATAGACTCAAATTTATATTATAAATAGAGATCAAAATTTCGTTTATTTTTTAGCGAAACGGTCGAGAGTTTTTATTTTCATGTTGTAACGTCTCAAAATTCACCTTGGACGACATTACTATCTAAAATCAATCACATCATAAGAGCAACTAAATGAACTTCATAATCAAAGATAATTTCATTCATCATCCACAAGATATACAACACCATCCAAAAGAATATGTCAAACTATGACAATTACATCCCAAAAAATTAACTATTGTCTTGAAGTATAATAACAAAAATATTAGACTTTACATTGTCTCAAAATAAATTTTCTAGTCTAGAACATAAGGAAATGTAGCTCTAAATATTCACTTCGGAATTTACGTTTCCATCTATTGGAGCTTCCCAATGTATCAACTCATCAATTCCGAACTCCTCCTGCTCTTTTTGTAGCCCTAGAAGTCTACTATCTGTAGGAAAAAGTTGAATCCGAATAAAGTGAACGGCAGGGTGAGGCGCGGACTAGGTCGCTCTCTTAAGACGATTCGCGCCCTTTTATGAAATTATCACAGAGCAGAAGGCAACAACGCGCCGTCCCCAGGATACAACAGTCCAGCCTATAGACTGTAGCTTCACTCAGATCTGCACAATCGAATGAAGCAGAAGCTTCACACACACCTTTGAATATATTGCCCAGAAACTTATACAGTGAGGTTGATATTAGATAATATCTCTATGCTGAAAATATATACATATTTATATACAAATAATACATGTTTAATTGACTGTAATTACTTCTATACTTAATTAGATAATAACTCAAAATATGGTTGTTGGAATACTAGCCGTTTGGAGGTTTTTTGGTGTTCAGCAACTGAAGTTTTAATTTAGAAGTAATGACAGAAAATAATAAAAC
>CM042188.1:33354727-33439139 GCA_023539305.1 Ilex asprella | reverse complement strand
TAGTCTGTATTGTATTTCTTTTAGGCGAGCCAGGGGCACCCAATACCTGGGTCGTGGACTAGGGTCAACCATGTGGATCGTCCATATCTCCTCCGCTAGTCCCCCCTGCGCACGTGAGAGTCCCAAGACTCTCTTTAATTCAAAGGCTAAATAAGACTAGCCTATATATATACTCAAGTTCTTTTGGACTTTTTGTCGATGTGGGATTGAGTTCCCACACTTAAAAACACTCTTTTAGTTAAAATATTCTAACAATTCCCCACTTATTTTAATAAATGATACACTATATAAGTAACCGGGCAATAAATAGAATATCATGCATTGCAAAAGTGGCAATGCCTTTAAACCTTTACTTAGCGCTTCAATGTTCCCGTACTAGAGTCAAAGTGGACTTAGCCTTTAAACGATGACTACTCGTGGATACGTAGAGCCATATCACACACATGATATTCAAGGTGTCCAAAACCAAGCTTCAAAAACCAGCACATTCACGGCCATGTGCTTTATCCCAGTTTCTTGAGTGCTCTAGAGAATTAGCCCAATTCTCATAGAAAGCGGCCTGTCTTCCACACTCAAATAGGTGAGTCTATCAAGGATGTACTCGTAACTAAGACATCCCACCCAAAAAGGGCTATAGAACTCATTAAGAGATATTGATCTCATCTTCCAATTTTTTCGTTACGAGATGACATGTACTTTACACCATAGGGATGGACAATGAATATAAAATTTCAATGATATGAATTTCATTGGTACATGTCTCACAAACCAAGTCACTCTATAATTCGTTTGTCCCATTAACCTAGTTCTTGGGATCTCCAGTCCCTAGGTTGGGCCTCATATGTAACTTAATCAGATATGGGATTTAGTCCAATCCCCCTCAATGTACTCCAGATCTTTTCTCTAGCTAGAGCTTTTGTTAACGGATCAGCAAGATTATCAGTTGATCTCACATAATCAACATTGATCGCACCATTATTTAGGTATGATCTCACAGTACTGTGTTTTCTTCTCACAGATCTGAATTTTCTATTATAGTACTTATTACGTACTCTACCTATTGCGGTATTACTGTCACAATGGATTAACACAGGTGACACTGGTTTATCCCACAGAGGTATATCAAACAATAAATCACGAAGCCATCCAGCTTCCTCACTAGCTGAAGCTAATGCAATCAATTCAGCTTCCATTGTTGACTTTGCAATAATCTGCTGCTTCTTAGACTTCCAACTTATGGCTCCACCACCTAAAATAAAAACATAACCTGTAGTGGACATAGAATCACCCGATAGGGTGTTCCAATCTGCGTCACAGTAACCTTCAAGTACAGCAGAATAATTCTTATAAAATAAACCAACATGTATAGTTCTTTTTAGATATCTCATAAGACGGTATATTGCATTCCAATGATCCATACTTGGTCTACTAGTAAATTTACCAAGTACACCTACTGCATAGGCAATATCAGGTTTAGTACAATCAGTGGCATATCTAAGACTACCAATTATGCTTGCATACTCTATTTGATTAATTACATCACTTTCTTTTTCTGTTGGAAATAAATGAATGCTTGAATCAAAAGGTGTGCAAGCAGGTTTACAATCAAAAAAGTTATATTTTTTCAAAAAAATTTCTATGTAATGAGATTGATCAAGCATAATTCCGTCTACACTCTTTGTGATTTTCATGCCAAGAATCACATTTGCTTGACCCAAGTCTTTCATGTCAAAATTTCTGTTCAGCAAAGTCTTGGTAGTCTCAATCACATTTAAGCTAGTGCCAAATATCAAAAGATCATCAACATATAAACAAATAATAATGTGTTCACCATTTTCAGACTTTAAGTAAATACATTTGTCACTCTCATTAGTCTTAAACCCATTAGCTAAAACACACTGATCAAATTTTTCGTGTCATTGCTTGGGTGCTTGTTTAAGGCCATATAGAAACTTAATCAATTTACAAACTTTATTTTCATGACCTTGTTGAATAAATCCTTCTGGTTGGTCCAAATAAATTTCTTCCTCTAGATCACCATTCAAAAAAGTTATTTTTACATCCATTTGATGTATTTCTAAATTATGTATAGCAGCTATAGATATTAGCAATCTTATGGATGTAATTCTAGAGACAGGAGAAAACGTATCAAAGAAATCTAAATCTTCTTTTTGTTTAAAACCTTTAGCTACCAACCTCGCCTTATATTTATCTATCGTTCCATCAGATTTGAACTTTCTCTTTAACACCCATTTGCAACCTATAGTTTTACAACCAGGAGGTAAATCTACTAATTTCCATGTTTTGTTTGTTATGAGTGAATCATATTCATCATTTACAGCTTCTTTCCATAAGTCTGAATCGGGAGATGTTAAAGCTTCTTGTAAGTTAGTTGGATCCCCTTCAACATTATAAACAATGTAATCTGAACCAAAATCTTTTTCTACTCGACTCCTCTTACTCCTCCTAGGTTCATATTATTTTTGTTCTTTATTTTCTGTCAAAGATGAACTAGGAATATCACTAGACTTTGGTATATTATCATCACCCCAACTATTTTTATGTTTAAAAGGGAATTTATCTTCATGAAATATAGCATCTAGTGATTCAATTACCACATTATATTCTAGGTCTAAAAATCTATATGCTTTACTAGCTAGTGCATATCCAATGAATACACACCTAGATGCTCTTATTCCTAATTTAGGAATTTTAGGATCAGTCATCCTAACATAAGCTAAACAACCCCATACTCTTATGTAATTCAAGTTAGACTTTCTTTTTCTTCACAATTCATAAGGAGTAACTAGATTTTGTTTACGAGGAACTCTATTCATAACATAATTTCCAGTTAAGACTGCCTCTCCCCACAAATTTTTAGGTGCACTAGAACTAGCTAACATAGCATTGGTTAAGTTGATCAAAGTTCTATTTTTACGTTCAGCTACACCACTAGATTGAGGAGAGTATGATGGTGTAGTTTCATGAACTATTCCTAAAGACTGTATATGTTCAATTAATCCAAGTGATTCATACTCTCTACCTCTATCACTTCTAAATCGTTTAATTTTTCTATCAAAACGATTTTCTACTTCTTTAATAAAAATGGTGAGTTTTTCAAAAGCATCACTTTTATTTTTCATAAGATAAACATAAGTGTATTTTGAAAAATCATCGATAAAAGTTATAAAATATCTTTTTCCACCATGAGTCAAAATTCCTTCAAATTCACATATGTCCGTATGTATCAATTCTAATAATTCAGAATTTCTTTCTACTTTGATATGAGGCTATTTTGTTATTTTTGTCATGCTACAATATTCACATTTTTCAAAATTATTGTGTAGCTTAGGCAATAAACCTACATGACTCATATTTTTTAAATATTTGCTATTAACATGACAAAGACGAGCATGTCACATATTCACACAAGAAACAATATAAACGGAAGAAGTAATTTTATTCATTTCAACATTCAGCTTAAACATACCATCACAAGCATAACCTTTCCCAACAAATGACCCATTCTTGGTCAAAACATACTGATCAGATTCTATGGTTTGTTTGAAACCAGCCTTATTTAAAAGATAACCTGAAACTAAATTCTTTCTAATTTCAGGAGTGTGAAGAACATCTCTTAGGGTCAAAACTCGGCCAGAGGTAAATTTGAGTTCTACATCTCTCATGCCCAAAACGTTCACAGTATGTGAATCACCAAGCAACACCTTTTTATCATTTTCAACTGGAAAATAACACTTGAACCAAGATCTATCATGACAGACATGTCTGGACGCTCTAGAATCTGCCCACCACCCTTCACTATTCTCAATAAAATTAACTTCAGAAATCATGGCCACAAGAGGTTCCTCGGTCACATTTGTTTGAGGAACATAACCCCGTTTTCTAAAACGACAATCTTTTGCAAAATGGCCAGATTTCCCACAAACAAAACAAGCACCATTATTTGACTGATTATTTTTATAATATGGTACTTGTTTGGAAGGGGGTCCTTGGTTTGGTGCTTGGTTCCATTTCTTTTGAAAATAATTTTTATTTGAAGCCCTATTAAACTTTTTCATGTTATTACCTCTAGGTTTCAAATAGGCACTGTTTCTATTATTTTGACCTTTAGAGGCGTTATCATTAGATGTGAAAAAATGTACCTTATTGTTGTTTCCATTACCATTGTCATTGCCATTGAGATTCCCGTTAGTGTCGTTGGTCTTGTCTTGTTTTCTGGCCTCTTCTTCAATTCGAAGCTGAGCCATTAGATTCACCATACTTAACTCTGTTTGCTTGTGACGAAGTCCTTTTTGATACTCCTTCCATGAACCCTGCAGTTTGTCAATAACTGCAGCAACTTGCATCTGTTCATCTACTTTGATTCCTTCGGACACAATTTTATGAACAATCATCTGTAACTCGTGTGTTTGAGCAATTACAGATTTATTTTTCACCATCTGAAATTTAAAATAGCGGCTACAAGCATATTTTTTCGTCCCTGCTTCTTCTGTGTCATACTTCGCCTCCAAAGCTTTCCAAATCTTCTTGGCAGAAGAATAGGAATTGGAATAATAATCATATAGTTCATCGGAAAGACAATTGAGCAAATAATTACAACAATTATTTTCATCAGTCTCCTGTAGTGCTAATTTTTTTTCATGTTCAGCAAACTCTTCTGCAGTCATACCTTCTTTGTTCACCTTGTTTGGATTTTTTGAAGTGAGAATCCATGCGACCTTCATCAGTTTGAGATAGAACAGAACTTTCTTTGCCCATCTTTTGAAGAACTGCCCACTGAATCGAAATGGTTTGTTAAGATCGTTTGATCCAGCAGATGAGACAGTAGAAGTGGTTATCGCAGAATTCTCCATTGAGTTCAGAGAATCGTCTTAAATTGTAGGAAAAAGTTGAATCCGAATAAAGTGAACGGCAGGGTGAGGCGCGGACTAGGTCGTTCTCTTAAGACGATTCGCGCCCCTTTATGAAATTATCACACAGCAGAAGGCAACAACGCGTCGTCCTCAAGATACAACAGCCTAGCCTATAGACTGTAGCTTCACTCAGATCTGCACAAATCGAATGAAGCAGAAGCTTCACACACACCTTTGAATATATTGCCCAGAAACTTATACAGTGAAGTTAATATTAGATAATATCTCTATGCTGAAAATATATACATATATATATATATACAAATAATACATGTTTAATTGACTGTAATTACTTCTATACTTAATTAGATAATAACTCAAAATATGGCTGTTGGAATACTAGCCGTTTGGAGGTTTTTTGGTGTTTAGCAACTGAAGTTTTAATTTAGAAGTAATGACAGAAAATAATAAAACAAAATATTAAAAAGTGGGTTTAATACTAGTCTGTATTGTATTTCTTTTAGGCGAGCCAGGGGCACCCAATACCCGGGTCGTGGTCTAGGGTCAACCATGTGGATCGTCCATATCTCCTCCACTAGTCCCCCCTGCGCACGTGAGAGTCCCAAGACTCTCTTTAATTCAAAGGCTAAATAAGACTAGCCTATATATATACTTAAGTTCTTTTGGACTTTTTGTTGATGTGGGATTGAGTTCCCACACTTAAAAACACTCTTTTAGTTAAAATATTTTAACACTATCTACTATCAAAATTTCAGATAAAACGCAAATCATGCTAAAAAGTTATGATCCAAACACTATGGCAGTGTCAAAAATTCTTTTTACCCAAACTATTCTAAAGTGCGTTGTCACTCTGGAATACTTTCAACTTCTACAATATACCCTATTATCTCCACTAATATTTTTATTTCTACTCTTACAACCTATATAGTTCATGCATATATCATTACATATATAAGAATTATTAAATAATTGTATTATTATATTAATATAAACATGTGAAAGTTTACACATGTACATCAAAACTAATTAATAATTAAATATTGAAAGCAAGAATGGTGGATGTTTTGAAAATAATTTTTTGAATTTTTTTCTCTTTTTTTTTAAAAAAAATATTTGTCAAGCGTTCCTTTTATTGAAATTATGAACGTGATTTTAATCATTTTCAAATTGAATTTGGCTGAAAGCTTATCCGGGTCACGACGTTGACATGCCCACTGCACACTTGCCCGTGAGATCATAAGAAGCCATTGAGTCAATTTTCAATCTTAATCAGATCTTAATATTTCATTTGTGTCATTAATTACACGTTTCTGTTTCTATTAACGTCCCTAATCAATCTCGTCCGTCCATCGTAACCTCGTTTACCACAATGAAATCTCCGCCGTCCTTTGGCTCACTGCTCTTTTGCCGCGCTAGTCAACGCCGTCGTAGACTCTTTAGCGCCAATTTATTATTTTATTCTTATTTTAAGAAGAATAATCTTTATTAAAAGCCCCTCCACTTAACAGAATTATCCTCTACAATCGAAATACACAGAAGGACTGTTACGCCATCCATTCATATAATGCCAACACACAAACTTCAACTTTCCGCCACGTGATAAGTGACACGCAAACAAGCTGACCAAACATATTAATTAACTAAATTTATTTTGAAAATTTATACATATTTTTAATAAAATTAAAGTTTTTCTGATTTATTGTACCAATCAATTTGGAAGGTTTTTCAAACTCGAGTATTTAGATTATTAATTACTATGTAATAATGTCTTCAAAAACTAAAAATTCACGAGTTTAAAAATATATTTCAGCTTGATATTTTACTATACGAGCCTGAGAAATTAATATCTGAAGGGATTGAGGAACTTGGTTTGTTTTACAATTCTAATGCCAGGGTCAAAATTAGAGTGTATGATTTGCTTTCCTATGCTAGAGGGCACTAGATAGTTATTCGGTCAAAGTCCCCTACTTATATAAATACTCTTGAAAATACATGTCTTTCTTCATCCTATGGACCAGGTGCGACCATAGACTCTCCTATGAATTTAAACCGTCAGATTATTCTAGTCAATTACGCACCGTCAGATGTGATTACCACGGGAATCATACCGTCCAATATTTACAAAATTGAATTTCAAAAACTCCAGAGGGAGGAGCACAAGAAAGCGTATTTGACTATTTGCTGCTCTCTCTCTCTCTCTGTTTACAGACCTCATATGCACATAAATGTACACATATGTGTATGTATAGATTGAGGTTTGGTTGATTGAGAAAATCTATGAAGATTTTCAGCTAGCATTGGGATTATTTCGTGGTGAATCTGAGCTGTTTAATGAGAGAGTTTCCAATTTCGAATCTAATTTTCAGGAGTTTTTTTGAGAAAGTTGTTGAATTTGGCGGGATTTGTGAGATTCCTCTGGCTATTGGTGTGGATTTGAGTTTAAAATGACCGAGAATTTTGAAACTTGTTGGTAAATTTTTCGTTTTTATTTGATTTTTGATGGAGAACGGTGAAGGAGGGGATGTCCCTTGCAATAAAGCTTCGCCGGAATTTCCACCAAAGAAGCTAGCGAGGCAGCTAGATTTTACGAGCTATGGCGGTGCATCGGCGGCAGCTGTTGCGTTGCCGGAGCACCCTCAGCAGCCGAAGCCGACTCCAACGACAGTGCCACCACCGAAGCCACAGCCACAGCTACAATCACGACCTCAGATACAGTCACAGCAACATCGACAGATGCTTTTTATGCCAACGCAACAACCTCAGGCGCCTCCTCATCCTTCGTTAAGGCCTATGTGAGTCTTTGCAATCCTTTTATTTGGTTGCGATTCAATGAAATAAATTCAGAATTTGTTCGACAGATTTGGTCTTGGAATTTTGCAAGTTTTGAAATTTAAGACTATTTTTAGGATTCTTGTTGAATATGTGTCTATTTCAAGATTGAACAATTCAATTTGAATTTTTGTAAGTTACTGGTAATCATGCATTGTTCATGATTACTCATAATTAGATAACGGCAGCCTAATGTAGGAGACTTTCTCCACTGAGGGTCTCGAAATTGTCAGATGTTGCAACCTTACCCTTCTTACAGAGTGGCTGTTTCCCTGACTCGAAACCAAACCTTTAGTTCTCAGTAGAACAACCTTACCGCCCTTACCACAGACCAACACCCTTTATATGTAATTATATTTAATTTCCAATTTCACAATTGATGTGACCGTAAAATTACACCTTAGAACCCATATTTTTGGATATGGTGTTCTGGGTGCACACTTAATCACATTTGATTTGTGAAAGAGCCGTTTGAACTTGGGGTTGAAAAGAAAAAAAGGTTGGGGAGGGGGGGGGTAGGGTTTGGCAGGTTGGTTCAGAGAATTTTGCATTTTGCTCTTGAAAGTCTCTTTGATGTTATGTAACTCTGTGGAAAATGGAAAAAAAATCTTTTATGTTGGTTTGGATATGTTTGAATAAATAGTTCATGAATTTGGTCATGTAAAATGAATATCTTCTTACTTGATATGTTGGGTTTCTTCTGCATTATTTACTGTGTCAAGTGAGATAGAAACTTTCTTCCCTTTTGTGAGTATAGAGCTTCGGATTCCTAATTCATTCTCTCATTCAGTTATAAGTTCCATTTGTCGGTGAGATTTCTATTTTTGAATAATGTCACCATAACACTACTCTTTTGTACTTCAGGAAACTGGAATCCTCAAAGGCAAAGCCAAGACCAAATATTGATGTTAAAGACAGTACTCCAAAGAAGCAAAAGCAATGCAATTGTAAACACTCACGATGCCTGAAGTTGTGAGTAAATACCTCTCTGGATGCACTTTTAGTATGGTGAAACACTTCGTCAAATAGCTAGTTTATTGATTTACACTTGGTGTGGCCTAAATTTCTTAAATAAATTTTCACTCACAACATAAGACCACTGCTTGATGAAATAATAAAAGCTTGAGCTGTCAAGCATAAGAATGCAGGTTTGGTTTTTGGGGAAATGATTTTGTTCGAATAATAGAAAGCTAGGTTTTGCCCAATATACCCTGTCTGGACAAGTGTCGGTGGCTGGCTCTTGGCGTAGGTTTGTTTATGTTTACCTATTTCACTTGATGAGGTGATTTCTCCTTGAGATTGATTCTGTATACTCTACACGGAGACACTGCAATTTGGGTATATCTGGTCAGGATTACAACCACGTGCTCCAACCCTTAGGATTGAACAAGATGCCTGAACTCTAATACAAACACTAACCACAAGGGTTGAACAGGGTGTTTGGACAATATGTCTGAGACCTAATTCATCACCATCTTCGACTCTGGTTGATTAAGGATGGGACAGTTACTTGACCAGCCACTTTTTTGTGTGTTTTATGTTTTTAGTTGCATGATTGTATTCTAGTGGCTAGACTAACTTCATAACAATCTGAGCAAAGCTAAATCTTTAATTGAAAGGAACTTGAAATCCTATTTGATCGCAATGGGATAGTAATGTAGTACTGGAAATTTTTTATTCCTTTTCGTATTATGACCGCATGTCTTAATAATAATTTCTGGCAAGGTCTTAGGAAATGAAGAATAATTGGATATATGCTCATCTTATTTATGTAAGCACAATTTTGATTGTAAGAACATGATAACATGTGTGCTTTCATTGGCAGGATTCGTTTTAATTTGGCTGTTAGTGACTTAAAACCAAGCAGAACTGTCATGGCCCGGGTCAACATTTATTTTTTCACTTTGACCATCTTTCATGACTCCTGACATAAATTGGTCTCCTTGATAGGGATTGTGTAGGAATTAGATAGATATTATAGATTAATTATGATAGTTATTTTGATACTTTTAATATTTATCTTTTAAGTAATTTCTTTTAACTTACGAGGGTTTATTTGTCATTACTTATTTGTTTTAGAGTTTTAGTTTTCATATATAAAGGGATGCATGTAAGGGTTTTAGATAAGACTTTGATTATTAATTATTAATATTGATATTGAATCTTGATATTGATATTGATTATTTAGTTTCAAATTCTCTCTCTATTCTTATCCCCTTCTTCTTCTTTTTCTTTTCTCATTCCTAATTCTTCCCTATTACGATCTACATCAATTTGGTATCAGAGCCCAACTTCGATTTGTAAAAAAAAAAAAATATTGCTGGTCATCTCGCACTGTTCATCACGACTGTTCACTATTCATCCAAAACACTGTTCATCAGTGAAAAAAAAAAACAAAATCAGCCGAAAAAAAAAAGAATTGTCTCTGCAGTCTTGAAAATTACAGCAACATTTCAATTGTTCCAGAAATTATAGAAACACTTCAGTAAGTACCAGAAGTTGTAGAACCACTACCAGAAGTTCCAAAAATTGTAGAATCTTCCCCCCAGAAGTTTTAGAATTGCAGAAAACATTTCCAACAGATTCATAAAATTACAGAATCATCTCTAAAAAGTTTCAGAATTTTCTTTTGATTATGCTATGCATACTACTATAGAAATTTGAAACTGATATTTTTATTTATTGAAAAATTAAAAAATTTGCAAAGGGTTCAAATTATTTGTCAATTATATTCTTGAACTTGTTTTGGCGTTATTCCCTTGTTTCAAGAGTCACTTATGAGTATCTATAATGCCTTTACTTCACATATTTACTGCAGTTTAAGAGTCCCTCATCGAGGTCATCATCGCAGCATGTCTAGGTATGTCTACAAGGATTTTTCACTTATGACCAAGTCAATTAAAGATCCTTCTACATTTTGTGGTACTCTGGATCCCAATTAATTCTTGGATTGGTTAGCTAATTTAGAAGAATATTATGATTGCCATGACATGTCGGATTCCCATTGCGTCCGTTTTGCTAAATTGATGTTGGAGGGTTCTGCCAAACAGTATTGACAAACAATCCAAAGAAGCCTAGACCTCTTAGGAGAATTACCTATTACTTGAGTTGAAATGAGATATAAATTTAAAGAGAAGTATTTGCCTACTTCCTATATGGATCAAGTTTATGACCAATGGTTCAATCTTAGACAACATTCTTCTAGTATCTCTGATTACTTTGCCCAATTCGATTATCTCATGTATTTGTGTGGCATTGTTGAAGAACCTTGAACAATTGACCAGTTTATTGTTGGGTTGAGACCAAAAAATAGTAGGGAGGTCAAGCTATACGCTTTTAATATGATAGTTGCAGCCTATTAATATGCTCTAAAGGTTGAGAGATTTTATAAGAAATCCAATTATAGTTTGATGGGTTCTCAATCACAGTCTGCTAAACATCATGAAAGGATACCTTCAAATTTTAATTCTACCATCATGATTACTTGAACGATGTCTATGTTGTTTCAACATATTTTCCTAATCCGAATGTGGCAAAGGATTTAGATATGCTAATATCAGATAAAGAGAAAAATGTTACTCATATTGACTTCCAACTCCCTCATTCAATTTTATCAGATCAGAGTCCTTCTCCTTTGCACCCATAAGAGTTCATATCGAAAGAAATAGCGTGTGAGTCTTTGCTTGTGTCAATTCTTGAAACATCATTGGTCTTGAAAATTGTGGAAAAGTCTGTTGAGTCTACGCCTATGCAAGATATTAAGCCAATCGAGTCATTTATTGTAGAATCTACTAGTGACTATTCTGTGTCTACTTGTTCAAGTCATCGTGACTTTGTTACGAATTCTTCCCAACCTGAAATTGTTGACATTATTTTGTATTCTGCCCCACTTGAGAGTGTTAACTTTGATTCTTTGCCTACTATCAAGTGTTCAATTGAGTCTATACTTTTTTATTTTCAGCACCAGGGTGTTATAATTACTCATTTGTCATTGATGTCTTATCCTATTGAATACCTTTTGTTCAAATCTAATGGGTATTATTTTGTTATTCTTGAGTTTGAATTTAATGCTTATTTGCTTAATTTTTCACTGAATGTTAGTATTAGTCCGGATTTTTATTTGGAGAACATGCTACTTAATCGAGGTACTCCAGAACCTCTTATTTTGTTATCTAGTGCTTTTACATGTGGAATTGCTTCTTCTTCAGCACTAGTTCCAGTTCTTATCTTTCCACTTCCATCACATATTTCGGGCCAAATAGATGATGTGCTACGTGACCAAATTTATGTTGTTAAAGATGGAGATTCTTGAATTTATTCTGATCGATGGAAAAATGTTGATGGTTCTTTCATTTTAGATAAGGCGTTCCATCATCTTCATGCTGCTCTTTTAGGGTACTTCTGCTTTGAAGATTCTCCGGAAGAGAGTTTTTTTCAACCGGAGGAAAATGATAGGGATCGTGAAAGAATTGGATAGACATTATAGATTAATTATGATAGTTATTTAGATACTTTTAATATTTATCTTTTAAGTAATTTCTTTTAATTTATGAGAGTTTATTTGTTATTATTTATTTCTTTTAGGATTCTAGTTTCCATATATAAAAGGATGCATGTAAGGGTTTTAGATTAGACTTTGATTATTGATTATTGATATTGAATCTTGATATTGCTTCTTCCTCAAATTCTTTCTCTATTCTCATCCCCTTCTTCTTTTTTTCTCATTCCCTTCTTCTTTCCTTCTCATCCCTAATTCTTCCCTATTACGATCTACATCACTCTTGTTCGCTAGGGTTGGTTCAGGTGGCACATGTGGCACTTGTTAAAGAATAATGCCCTCTCATTCTGGTTACTTAATCAGTAATGAGGAAGAAAGAACCCATACTTAGCTTAGACAATTGCTTTTCATTCTGTGTTTTATGCATTGGCGACATTCTTGTAACCCTGCGATAGTATACACCTTCTAGTACTTGTGTAACAAGAAGTACCTTTCCTTCGGTGAGTACTTAATTATGATTACATGATTGTAGGTTCCATTATTTGTACATTTTCATACATCCACTGCGCCTTCCATTTTAGTCGAAATCATGCCTACGCATGTGCTTTTGAATGAATTGGTGGCAGCTGGAATAGGCACTTTCTTGGTGTATGAGCCCATCTTTGGGTTGGCTTAGGCATCAGACAAGCATCTGGATGGAGATAATGAGATCAGGCTAATGAAATAAAATTCCTAGATATTTATTACTGGAGTAGCTGAAAGAACTCATACTATTTAATACTCCTACAGCTTTTAACGGACTCTACAACTGTGAAGTTGAGTTCTCTCCATGTCTATGTCAGTATGTGTGTGTGTTGAATTGCTACTGTTTTGTGATGTAGGTGATGAATGGTATAATTATTAAAATTGGAATTGATATTGTTTTGTGATGTAGGTGATGAATGTTAAAATTATTATCATTGCAACGATGTCTCTTGACTTACAGTGTAGGTTTTACTTGAGATTTGTGTAAAGTAAGCTAGTCTTTGTTGCTTTTGCTGGATGCAATGTCAGGAATATGAGAATATGTTGATTGTATAGATGGCAGAACCCTTTTAACTTCATGCAATGCTAATACCAACCATTTTAGCCTTGTTTATTTTGTAACAGAATCTTAGGGAATAAAATATCTCATTGCTTTACTATTTTACTTGTAATTGGAGAACAGGAAACTGATTTGGCCTCTTTATGAACAGTATGCAACTCATAAGCTCTTACAAAATCTCAATAAAGTTGCTAAAGCTAATTCTGTCAATGTGTTGTCAGGTATTGTGAGTGCTTTTCATCTGGAGTGTACTGCGATGGCTGTAACTGTGTAACTTGTCATAATAATGTTGAAAATGAGGCTGCCAGGAGAGAAGCTGTTGAAGCTACCTTAGAGCGTAATCCAAATGCATTCAGGCCAAAAATTGCAAGTAGTCCTCATGGAACTCGTGATCGTAGGGTATGTCTGACTGTTAAACTTTTTGAAGATGCATTTGTAAGTTTTCAAATATTAGTGAGATTACCTTCCTTTTTAGCATCAAAGTTGATTCTACAATGTAATTGTTAGTTATTTCGACATTTGATGTAATTGATGCCATCTTTAATGGCCTTGCTTAACATCTATATCTATACTACTTATAAATGTCAGAATCTGTGAATTGTTTTTGATTTCCTATTTGATCCCTAATTATTATAATAAAGTCCATTATATTTATACCACTTATATACTTTCATCTATTTTTGTTTTTCATTCCTATTGACTTTCAACTTGTTTAGGACTTTTTTTATAAAAACTTCTAAATTCTTTTGAACTCATTTATTAGTAGTACAATTACATACAATTTTATATTTATATGAAGAAGTAAAGTCCTATATATGTTAAATTATTATAAATGCCTGAAGGGGTCGTAGAGATACTTAAATAAATAACAAATTAGGTACTAAAAAACTTATAGAATAAATTGATAATTAAATTTAGCAATAATTAAAATACAGATTAATTATTCGACACCTAATTAAATTAAATAAGATAATATTATTTTAATTTTTTTATGTAAAACGCACATTGTACATTGCTAGTCTTTATAAATGTTAGAGCTTCTACTTTAGGATTAACTAACACTAGCTGGGATTGATTTGTGCTTTAACTAAAAAATTAGAATGCATGGATTCAGGATTTGCTAAAGCGGAGTCCAAACTCCATACGCGTCGTTTTTTATGCTGGAGAGATTATGAGTTCTTTGGCCACCCTGCTAGGGTTGGAAGAAGTTGAAGAAGATAAGGGATTTTTGTCTTTTCTTAAAGATTATAAGGGCATGTTTGTCCTTTTGCACTGAAACTTGACATTTGGCTCATTTTTCACATGCTAAATCTCGAACTAGGTGAATGTGGGTCACAATTTCCGGCAATTCGGATGTAATTTGAAATGGTAGCAGATGAGGGCTATGTATTTATTTTTGAACCATAGGGGTTGAAGTGCTACAAGACCAAATGGGGCCAAATAAAATCTGCATTTTGGATGTTTTTTATGAAGGAAATGTTTCTGGCTAAGGTTGTATCCAAAGTAGTTCTCACCTGGTCTATTAAATTGGACCCTTTCTTCGCGATATGACTTTATGTTATTTGTGTATTAAGATATTCTACAGTTTTTGGTTCTTTTGACAATAATACATTTGTTTGAAATACATGTAGGAGGAGGCAGGGGAAGTCATGTTGGGAAAGCATAACAAGGGATGCCATTGCAAGAAATCAGGATGCCTCAAAAAGTATTGCGAATGCTTCCAAGCCAACATTCTTTGCTCCGAAAACTGTAAATGTGTGGACTGCAAGAATTTCGAAGGAAGCGAAGAGAGACAGGCTCTCTTCCATGGAGTTGACACCAATAAAATGGTATACATCCAGCAGGCTGCCAATGCTGCTATCACAGGTGCTATTGGATCCTCTGGTTACGGTTCGCCTCCAATAAGCAAGAAAAGAAAAGTTCCAGAGATCTTCTTTGGGTCGACAGCAAAAGATCCATCCTTCCACAGGCTTTCTCAATACCAACAGGTTAGCTTTGGTTTTGGCACCATTAAATCAAGCATGTTTTTGAATTGGTTACTTGGTGAAAAAGCAGTAATTCATAGTTAAATTGACTAATACTCTTTGATGTTTATTAAGCCGAGATTAGCTGTTTATACGCATTGACATGGTCACATGGGTGAAGAACTAGTATTTAGCTGTTAAAATTCAGCTATGCTTTGGTATTTTATTAGGTGTGTGGTAAAACTTAGGCCCCGTTTGGTAACGTTTAAATTTTTCGTTTTTCGTTTTTATTTTGATATTTAGAGAAAACGAGAAAAAAAAACTCGTTTGGTAACCGTTTATGTTTTTCGTTTCTGTCATCGATTGATAAACGGGGGGCGATTTTCAAAAACCAAAAAAAGTCGTTTTTTGTTTCTGTTTTTCGTTTTTCAAAAACGAAAAACGGAAACGTTACCAAACGGGGCCTTATTTATCTTGTTTTAGACTAGCTATTTTTTTTTTGTGCTCAGCATCTGTAAACTCAATTTAAATTTAGCTTTGACTTCACAACTGCTGGTATTTGAGGAGCGTCTTTTCTACGTTTAACAGACAAATCATGTGAAGGCTTTTGCAACTTTGCCTTCAATTCCTGGGTCTCGTGTTGGCAATACTGCCACATTTGGTCCTTCAAAATTTACATATAGGTACAGTTATTGTCCTTGTGGCCTTGTGACAATTTTGTTTCAAGCACTTGTTTAAAAACTAACTAGTGTAGCATGGTTAAAGGTCTCTCTTGGCAGATATTATCCAACCGCAGGACTTGAAGGAGCTTTGCTCAGTTTTGGTGGTCTATGCAGGAGAAGCTGCCAAGATGCTCGCAGGTACTAGATGGATTTGTGTATGAAGATGTCCAAGTTACAGGCTTATAAGTAGTTGTGGTACCCAATTATCAATGCACCTTTGGTTACTGTTTCTATTATTAAACGGTTTCTCTTGGTTCCATATTCTAATACTTCCAGAAGAAAGAAATGCAGCGGAAAAGCAGGCTGAAGATCATAGAGAAACCTTTTCCGCTTCATCAACACAAGACCGGTTACAAAGTCTGAAGGAATCTGATGTTGAGAAAGCTGTGGTGGATGATTGTTCAAGTCGGAACCCAGCTGAGAAAATGGCTCCTGATGAGTCCAGTACAGATGGAATTGATTTGTCGAAAGGAAGGCCAATGTCTCCGGGCACACTAGCATTGATGTGTGATGAACAAGATCCAATGTTTATCACTTCTGTTTCCCCTAATGGGTTAATTTGCCATGGCTCTTCTCTGTTGCCGCATGCCCAAGGCAGGACTGAGGCATATGCAGGACAAGAAAGAGTCCTTTTGACAGAACTTCTACATTGTCTAAAAAGGCTCATCACTTTAGGAGAAATAACAGGCAAGTCTCTCTCTCTCTCTCTCTCTCTCTACTGTTCAATTTTGCAGATTCTATTTGAAATTACAAGCACAAATAGTTTGGGCCAAGTTTTCTTGAACTCCTGAAACCACAATTTGGGAGCACAAAACTCAAGACCAGATTTGTCAAAAGAAAGCCCAAAAAGTTACTGGACTGCACGAGTTATTTGAATACATTGTCAATGAATGTGGGATGACTCCTCTCCTACTGGAATATCTACACCACTCAATGCTATCACTATGATAAATTTGACACCAAGGCAGAGTGAAAAAAGGGGACGCGTACAAGCCTTCGACTTTGGTCACGTGACCGGCAGCCTTTAACATGATGTCACATGCTTCTTCTGATGTTGCCTGGTTCATACATTCTGATTGCCAACACCTGAAGCCATTGCACCACAATAAGGCAAAATAGACTACAATTCTAGATGGAACATTCTTAATGCTAAAAACTGAACCCATTGCTTCATCATAATGGAACAGGTTACATTATTGCATTATATGCATTTTTCATCTACATATATAGTCTTTTTTTGTCACAGATCTAATCTCGCTCATCCACTCCATATTACAGAGACAAAGTGTTCTTCTCTAGCACTATCGGAATCAGGAGGTCAAAAACACCCGGTCACCAACTGCACTGCAAATGCCAGAACAGAAACAAGGAATCTACAGAACACTTGAGCAACGGTGTGGCAAAATCTGCCATTCCACATCCCCTCAAGACATCTCAGATGGTCACAGGCTCACAGTAGCTGCTGGTAAAGACAATGCCCTTTCCAAACTTTCATTCCCTGCTGAAAATGGGGATCTAAAACAATAGGCTGAGAAAGCATTGTAACAAAATTTAGGACAAGATTCGGCTGAAGGTATGCTACTGCATCTCTGCAATATGAGGCCATTGTACATTATGCCTTTTTTTCATGCAGCTGTAAGGTTATACCTGGCCCTCATTGTTAGAACTGACCAGAGTCTGATCTATTTCTTACCTAATTCATTAATACTAGGTAAACCAATTTTTGGTTTACAGTTACAGTGTGTAAAATGCAATGCAAGTCATGTAGATTCTCGAGATGATATCTATCTACATTGCCAAGGAACACAGCAATTTTATTGATTTTATTACTTGGAATCTCTTGGGAGAGAAGTTTTTTTTGGAGTATTCATAATGTTGAGTTCTAATTTGGACGCTTCTCTCTCAAAAAAAGGATATACTTTAGGCTGTCGACAGTTCCATACAAAAGAAACCACTTGGACTTTAGTGCTCCAATATTGGGGTAACGGTTACACCATATTATCATGTTGACAAGGTGTAACAATCTAATGATAGGATAACAAATGGTTAAGTGGTTTTCGTGGATCTACCTACGAATGTGAGATCTACATGTCCATTTGTTATCCAATCAGCATTTGAGTTCTTTTCATCCTATAGATTTTTTTTTTGTGACCTATAGAATAATCAAATAGTGGTTTCGTGTATCATCCGATAGGCTCGTGCCCATCCTTTTTTTTTTCTTACTTAGAAGACATTCGTACTTCTTACAACGCTTGGACAAATCTTCTTGGACACATGCAATCTTTTTGTATGAGGATGAATTAGTAGACATTTCTACCTCTTATAACACTTTGAGACTACTTGTCTAAGATGCTTTAGACTACCATCAAGATAAGTTCCTGAGGATATTTTCAAGAGACTTTAAATGACTTCTGAAACCTCATAAAATGGGTTCTAACCATTCTCGTTTGTCCTGTGGGATTTTTTTCTTTTTGTAATCTGGAGCAAAATTCCCTCCATTGAACTCTCTTAATTTTACTCAATCCTTCATCGTGAATTCAAGTGAGATTCACAAATAATAAATAAATTTCTCACCTACACACGATTATTGATTTACCCATTGAATGAGAATCCGGATCTAATTCAATCCGCAACAGGAGGAAAGCTTGAGCCTCTCAAGACTTTCAACTTTGCAAAATGAACTCTTGACCAACTTGTCTATTCCTCGAGTGTTTTATAACCCTTGGGATTACTCAAATTATTCTTCATATCGGGATTTGTCCTGTTGAGACATGAACATATAAGAAATACGCCTTGGGTCTTAATATTAATGGTACTTGGATTTGTGGTCCCATTTATCATAACTTCATTTTCTTTTTTTTTCTTTTCTTTCTTTTTGATTCAACTGTTGGGGTTATTTAGATTAATTTACATTCATCTCGACTAATTCTTTCCTCAATCCCGTCAAAGACAAATCATTCACGTCAGAACTAAAGTATTCATGAGAAATACTGATGACTTAACTCGAGGAATTACTAAGATTCGAATTCAAAAATATCTAAGTTTACAGTTCGTTCTTGTTAGGCTGTTATCATTTGACCTACCTCTTGGTTAACTTCACTTTCACTTTTCTTGTACAACTGCTTTGGCAACCAGTGGTCCATGATGCAAGAAAAAAGAGGCAGAGACCACTGCTGAACCAGAAAAAGCCAGAAAATAGATATCTCTTCAACAGTTCACCAAATCGAAACATGGTCCAACCAGTAATTAGTATGCAACCTATGCAAGAAGAACGATGCAGGTGAACTAAAGGAAAACTTTTGAAGCAATGCTAGTTCTTTTCCACCTGTAGGTCATTTCTTATTATTTGCTTCCAGAAGAATGGGAGAATTTTTCTCCTTTTTCTTCTTTTGTTGGCAAGTGTGGTGGGGATGTTGGGGGAGTACAGGTCTGATATATTGCCTATAGACGTGATCTTGAAGCTGAGGATGTTGAAGCAGGTGCACTCTGCATAAATGAAAAGGATATTAGGAGTTCACAGAGAGAGAGAGAGAGAGAGAGAGAGAGAGAGAGAGAGAGAGAGAGAGAGGGTTCTTACCAATGGAATGCCTGTTTTTGCTCTTTCTTCCAAAAACCTTGATGGCTTATAGAAGTTGCCATATGCTTCTGACCACTTCTTAAGACTTGTATATATATGGTTAGCCCCAACCAAGTCGGCCCAGAAAATGACACCACCCCTGCCAACAAAATATACAATTGCTCAACGAATTTTGTTTCATACCTCACGGATATGCACCACCATATTATTAGTCCCAGGGGAACAAAAATCCTTCAGAGTTGAAAGCCAGAACAACACAAAGGGTGTATGACAGTTCACGACCCGTTTCATTAAAAAGATGCCCAGCCCCTTTCCCCCCACCACAAACCCACATACAATAACATAGGACATAAACTAATTTCCAATTGAATAGATGAGTCAAAATTATAAGATTAATTAGTACAACAACTGCGTTTCGTAAAGACTTGTCCAGGTAATCGGTAATAAATAAATAAAAATTTGAACTAATTGCACGTCATAGGCTCAACTAATGTCATAATTTCACATAATGACGTTTCGGGTACCGTACCCTTCAAGAGTTCGATTTAGACGACAATCATTTTCTCTTTCCCGCTCATTTGCACTGTTTGGAATCCTTATTCATTATAATCCAGTATTGCAAGTCATCCATCAGGTGTCTCTGCTGGAACTAGTTGAACATGCAATTGCAATTAAATTTAGGGCGACACATGCTACATTAATATGACTTGGGATGCATATTCATATGCTAAACCAAGCTTGCAGTGATGTTACAGTGTGCATAGAGTTTCTTTCGTGAGAGCTTTATTAGGAGCAGCAAAGATCATAAGGACTAAAGCTAAAACGACCAGAATCTTATCTAGAGAAAACAAAGGAATTTTACAGTGTGTTTGGATCGCAGCTGAGAAAACAATATCCGAAAACATGTTGTTGTCTTGAATCACTCACCTGTAAGAAGGGAAACTCATTCCACGAACAGATGCAACATCAAGGTCTGATGCCCGAACTACTACTCCTTCATCCAACACACGGCATGCCTCATTCACCACCGGAAAGAATATCATCTCCACAATCTCTTGGTCAGTCACAGATATAGGCTGCCAGATGTCCCAGCTGACATATTAGTAACTGTTGAACGGATATAGATGCACATGTTTTTCTTTTTGATCGATACTTTACATAAACATAAATTTAGTTACATTTATGCTCAATGGGTACAAAATTGAACCTTGACATGTACGCCCACGACAGTACAAGTTCAACTATCATGTTTCCATATGACAAAATAATCTTTATTGTTTGCTGCAAAGCAGTACCTTTCCTCCAGGCATAATTTTAGTGAGCCTTCTCGACTCCTCAATAATTGGTAGCACAGAAAAATCAGGTTGTGGCTTACTTCCCTTCTGGTAAACATAGTATCCTCTTCCATTGTTTTTGCCTGTAACACCATTATGTGTTCTGTGATATACAACACAAGATTCAGACAGCAATGATATATACCACAAACGTAACCAATCATTACCATTTCGCCCACTTTTTATGAGAAGCTCAACTAAAGGAGACTGGAATGTCCGATCAGGAAAGGCACTAACAAATTCTTTCCCTGCTGCGACAACTACTCCATATCCAGCCACATCTTGAAGCCTGCAAGCATATTCAAAAGAATCATATATCATCACCGCCAAGCTCAAATATACTTTGTCAGAAGAGGTAAACCCCTGCTTTGTCACCTACATACACTTGAAAACATGTCCTTATATTTATAATGTCAAAAAGATAGGAAGACTTGTTCAAAAGGAAAAAGAAGACACAAAAGGGAGGAATATTACTGAAATGGCCCAATAGGAAGACCAAAGCTGCAGATCAGCCTGTCAATTCTGAACAAATCTACACCTAAATTGACCAACATCTGTGCACCCTGGCCGTATGGAAAGAAGGATCGATTGACAGCAAAGCCGGTGCAGTTTCCCACCACTACAGGAACTTTCTTGATGGTTTTCCCTACTGTTATAAGATCAAGAATTACTTGTGCAGAAGTCTTCTCTGTCCGTACAATCTCGAGTAGAGGCATCACGTGAGCAGGACTGGTTGTAATAGGATCATGTTAGCACTAAATGCCATATAAATATTCCTAGTTAATTTCTGAATAGTTAATTCACAAGGGAGTTACAACAATACATGCATTAGAAAAAGAGAAGTTGAGGTAACCTTCATATATCAGTTTTAAAGAAAGGTTTGTCTTCCAAGTTTCAACTCAGATTATTTAAGAAACTATTTTTTTTTTTTTGAAGTGTACTGCAACTTCAAATAACTTTTTCAAAAGTTCACTTAGTCTTTTTCACAAGTAACTCTCTTCAATAAAATAACTCTTTTACAGAATAACAAACCTTTTTAAGTTTTCCGATTTGTTTCAAGGAAGGGTTACAATCAATATTACCTGAAAAAATGTGCCCCCACAATGCGGTCTTGAGAGGTGGTCTGTTTTCCAACTATGTTGAGGTCAATAGTAGATGTGTTGGTTGCCAAAATACAATGGGATGGGCAGACCTTCTCAAGTTCACCAAATATTTTTTGCTTTAGTGAAATATTTTCAATGACAGCCTGCATTTGAGAGGTAATTTTATCCAACAACTTCAACCACCCACAGGGAGCAATAAAAATGATCACGTGCATAAATATGAATTTTATGGATATCAACAGAATACAAGCTAGTGACCAGAAGAGAAGGATCCACGAGCAAAAAAGATTACAGGAGTCCTACGTTTTCCACCAATAAAAGAACTTAAAGAGAATGCTACACGAGTACATCCCCAACAGAAAAAAATAATAAAATTATACAACAAACCTCTATGACCATGTCAACATCTTTAAATTCTGAATAGTCTAATACACCTTTAAGCAACGAGAGGGATTTCTTCGCTTTATCCTTTGTCAACTTTGTCCTTGTTACCAAGCCTTGGACAGTCGCTGTGACATAAGGTATATAAGCATTATTCACAAATGAAAAACATTCAATGGTTATAGCAGAAAAAATGTGAATGATCAAACCCCCCACCAAGCCTGCAATGTATTAGTTCTGTTATACAGCTAATTTAATCCTTTTCTGGTGAGGAAAGAAAACAATTCTGAATCATGAACGTACAAATATAGTCCCCCCTCTGTGGACCAATTGACTACCTTCTATAGATTTTATCCCCTTCAGAAGACATTCAGAGTTAATTTCCTTGAGAACAACATATATGTCACTCAGGATAAGAGCTGTTGCTATGCCAGAACCCATCAGACCACCACCAATTACAGCAACTTTCTTTATAGGTCTTGGTTTAAGCCCAACGTCAGTAACAGCAGGTATCTATCAAAATAAGGAAGGAGAGGTAATCATTCAAACAAGTAATCAAAAACTGGGAATCTATAATTGTACCTTTGATGTTGTGCGTTGGGCGAAGAAAACATGAACAAGACCTTTTGAAGTGTCTGATAGGACCAGTTGCTTACCAACTTTGGCCTCCTGCAAAAAAAAGTGTAGACAGTAGTGGTTGGTATTAGCACAGAAAGAATAACAAGCCCCCAATGGAAACCGACAGTTTTCCTTTCACACAGGACAGGTATTGGAATTTCTAGACAATTCGTAATCAAGTCTGCACTGATAAAGCAAATCTGACAATACAAATATTTCTTTCCGAAAGAAAAATGATTTACCAAAATACAACAAACTTATCAAGTCCCAAAAAACCAAATACCTTCAAAACGCCACTATAGCCTCCATGAACAATGCCTTCTTCAATTACATCAAGGCATGCCTGGTGCTGGGGCATATTTGGAGCAGTTTGTTTGGCCTGTTGCCTTGCCATCTTCAATACATCACACACCTCAGATAGTGAACCAAGCTTGTCTGTCCTGTGTAGGGAACGGATCCAAGGTTTGCGCCTCTCGAGAATGTCCAATGCCCATTTCCGAGCTACTTTCAGCAACTCTTCAGAAGGCACAACAGCATCAATAAGGCCTAGCTTCCTTCCTTCTTCAGCAATTATAGGCTTGGATAACTACAAAACGTAGTTTTAATAGTCAATTAACATTCCAGCAAATAAACTGGATAATTTAAGGCCATTAATAATACAATTTGCGCCATATCAAGAATTGTGAAGATAGTAAAGTAGCTAAGGTTTGCTGCTGCTAAGGGAAACTTGAGCTACGAACTTAGGAAACAAGCCAGCTAGTCGCTTAGCAGAGCTTGTTCTATGGACAAGCTTGAGTTAGGCATCAAGTGAAGTATCCTATTGTTTCTTAAGATATTGTCAATTTCCATAAAAATAGACAAAGAGGTAGATCTTGTTCCCTGTAGCAAATTGAGAATCTGTAGCAGGAAGCCAAATGTACTGACATCCAACCAAAAAGCTTGATTATAAGGTACATCTACTGCATGCAAGCAAAAGAAGGAAGAAATTCCTTACTGTAGAGCAATAAAATGCAGACACTGAACTATTGTAAAAGAAGGGGTCATTGCTTGTGCATCTACCCTTCACACTGATTCAATTCATATATCTACTAGTCTCTTTCCTTAGAACATATATCACTAACAGTCCCACACAAGCCCGTAGTAATTACAGTCAGAGAATTGGGAGGAAAATCAAAGGCAGAAATAACCATGCACATGAGAATCTCACATGGATAAGGAAACAAAAAATGCTTTAGACAGATACATAAGTATTGATAGAGGATATTCAAGTGCATTGCATTGCCAGCAGCTATGTCTCATTAACTGGAATGAGAATGTAGAATTAACACAAACTTCACATCAGCACCCATAATACGAGGCAAAAATTGATCCTAAAAATACTGATTTCGAGCAATAACTGTGAAAAAAATCTACCAAGGGCAAATTTCAAGTTAGAAATATGGGTGTAGTAGATAAATAAATGTTAGCTTATATGTTTATGTCAAAACTTGAAAGAAAAGGGTAATGCTCATTGCAAAAGGTTATAGTCCATAGCAGGGTCTCTGAGAGGATTAAACCCTTTAATTTTTGAATTGGGAACAACTATGACGAAGAACAAGAAAACATAATTTGAAGTCAACTTGAAAAAAGAGCACGCAAGCATAATTGGATAGGTAAAATCATTTAGCACCTCTGGCTAATGATTCCAGGATTTCTAGGGATGAGTCCAAGAAAATAGCAAAAGATGGCTTACCAGCATCATTTCAATGGCTTTTGGCAACCCTAAGAGCCTTGGAAGACGTTGTGTGCCTTACAAACAACAATAATTCATTCAGTCAGTCAGTTTAGGCAGAAACCAAAAACTTCACTACTTGAACCTTGCAGTCAGCAAAGTCAAACATATAGAAGTAAATCACGCTATTATGTGACAGAAGCTGTACCTCCAAATCCAGGCATAACTCCAAGGCTCAGTTCTGGCAAGCCAAGTTGAGTTTTTGGTGCAGCAATACGTGCATGACAACACTGCATTATAAGAAAATCTGGAATGATCAATTCAACCAAATATGAAATTTGAAAGACAGCTACTTCAGCAAATTAACTACAAACCATTGCCAATTCTAGGCCACCTCCAAGTGCAAGCCCTTCAATAGCAGCAACAGAAGGCTTCTTTGCATCTAAAGTTATGAAGGCAAGGATATACAAATTCATCAGTAAAAGTAGCTTGCTAAAATGAATAGGAATCTACAAGGAGCAGCATAAAAAGAAACAATTTATTGAAAAAATAAATTATAATTCTGAGATCAAACTACAAAAAAACCCAAGTAATTAAGGTGAGCTCAAGACCTTCAATTGTATTGACAAAAAGATCAACAGATTCATCAGGTAGACCACTAATATCCCCTGCCAATTAAAAAAAAAAATTAAATTCTAAACAATCGGGTCCACAATCTACAAACACTGCAACACCCAACGCCACAAAGCAGAACCAGAGTAGGCATACCAGTCTTATGAACACTTTGGAAAACATTGATGTCGAAACCACCAGAAAACTTTCCACCTTTGCCTTCAATCGAATGAAAGAATAGAAAAGGAATTAGCATCCAGTTGAATTTGGACCCACCCACCCCTGCAGGGCAAACGCCGGATACATGCAATCACCTCAGGTTAACCCCGGGAGACACCAGCAGAGTATTGAAGCCAGGATGACCGAGTTTACAATTCATCCCAGGCCATCCCACACCACTAGGCTAACCATGAGGATTGAATTTAAGGAGAACTTTTGGTACAAAAAATTCACATAAACAAATTAAATCTTGAGATATGTTTGCATCAAAATAAACCCAACTAGTCAACTAAAACAATGATTAGCACTCAACAAATCCATGATTATCAAATGTAATAAAAACCGTCGGAATTGAGACTTACCAGTCACCACAATTGCTTTAACATCGTCTCTCCTCATCGCCTCAGTATACTTCTCCTTCAACCCCGCCAGTACTACAAGTAACAAAATACATCAACTTATACTATGAAAGATCTATGTCTGTATCTATCTGTCTATCTATCTATCTATCTGTGTATACCTACGCACAGAGAGAGAGAGAGAGAGAGAGAGAGAGAGTTTACTTGGGATAGCTAAAGCATTGACGGGAGGATTAGAGATGGTGATGATCGCAACTCCGTCGTTTCCCACCTCCATCGTCACTTTAAGCTCTGCCATTTCTCTGTTCAAACAAAAATTCAACAGAGCAAGACCAAGAGCCTAAGGATTTGAATCCCAATTACGAAGATAAATTAAAGTGACGATGCACTGCTCGCACAGAGAGAGAGAGAGAGAGAGAGAGAGAGATCACACTGACGACGAGCTAATGGGGTGGCCGTTGGCAAATCCAAATATAATAGCAATCTAAAGAGGGGGAATCAGGCGCATCAAGTTTATAATGATATTGAAGACGAGCGTCTGATCAGCGGTTGAGATTTTGAATAAAAGTCAAACAATGTAGTATGTGTTTTTGGAGAAAATATTCAATGTAACGGTGATACCAACCAATAATAAAACTCTAATTAAATAAAATCAGCCTCATTTGTATATTTATTGGTTTACATTAAAGAATAATAGATAATTATTGGTTTATATATTGGCTTGTATGGGGTTTGATCACGTCCAAAGAATAACGTGGTAATTGTAATACAACTTTGGGGTGTCGATTTCACAGAGAGACAAAATAAAAGAATAGTAGAAGGAACAAAGAAATTAAAAAAAAATATTAAATGATCACTAGAGAATAAAAATTAATTTTAAATGCAGATTAAAGTAAAGCGAAATAACTAATGAAAAAAGTACTCAAATTTTGGAGAATCCCTTGCATAAATCTGATATTTTAATTATTCTTAATTCATTGAATAACTCAATTGAAAATTCAATTCCCACAATTTTCAATCGGAAGGTATATATTTATAAACTAAGATTAAACCAAATGTAACTCATTGAAAAAATCATTCACCACTTTGAAAATGCGTAAATTATTTTCAAATCCAACGATGATAATATACTTAAGAAGCAATATTGGAGTAAATAATTAAATCAATATATATAAATAATTGATCCAAACATAATCAAAGAGCTAATCCATTCAATAGAAAAAGCATGATTGAATCCATAAACAAAATAAATTCTATGATTATTCGGAGATGAAAATATCAATAATAAATTGAGAATGATAAAACAAAAGAGTTTTATTAATTAGAAATCAAATGCATAAATTAAAAATAAATAAAATATTATCTACTGTGCAAGTTTATCCCTCGCCCTATCTTGAGAACTTAGTTATCCATAAATATAATGGACAACAAAAATCTCCTAAACAAATAGAACAGAACAATGGCCATTGGAGTTTTTTTCTGCTATGATCGGCTTCTGCTCCCAGCGAAGACGAACAGCCGCCTCCTCTTTGTCTTTCTTCCAGCCGCCCACACCAAGAAGAAAAGAAAAACTCAAACTCTTTTTTGAAAATTACATTTTCGTCTTTTCTTTATTCTAGCCATTTTCACTTCAGCCCCTCTTTATTCCAGTTTTTCTGCTTCAGCTCTTCTTGATTTCAACCTTGTTACTTCAGCCCCTAAAGCCCAACTCTTGTGCAATTTGAGAAAGATAAAGTCCAATAACAATTATGGGTGTTGGACCCACGTAAAAGATGTATCAGTTTCAACATTTTTACTCTATGGACTGTTATCAAAATAAAAATAAATATAAAACCTGAATAATAAAGTTCCAACAATGTTAAATGTAAAGCCCAATTGTAAATTATCTCTCACCAATCAATAATATAATATTTAAGATTTAAAATATTATAAAATTATACGCAAATATATTTCAGTGTGAATAGATATTAAATTCAATAATATAATTATATCTAATTATTTCTATTCACATTTTAGCATTTTAATCCAATAATAGAGTATTTAGAATGCACTTTCGCGCACTCATTAGGGTCCGTTTTCTTATTTATTTAAATATTATTAATTCAATAATGTTATGTTTTTTACTAAATGTTTCATTCTAAGTAATGTAATACAATCTTTATCATTGAATATTAATGAAACTCACCTATTTAATGGTGAAAATTATATCACATCACTTAAAATAAAATACTTATTAAAATATCTTGATTAACATAATATTGTTGTAATTGATTAGGGAAAGTCTATGGTATCGCTTGGTCAAATAGTGGTACCGTACCGAAAAAAATATGTGGCTGCAATTTTTTGGTTATTAAATATTACTTAAATGTGTGGTTGTAAATTTTTTGTCATTAAATATGGCTCACTAAATGTGATAACTTTATCTATAAATGTAATAACATCACCTTAAAGGGTTATAAACCCACCTCAAGAGATTTTAACCTCAGTTGCCATTTTGTTGTGGTACTTTTACCTTTACTACTTGTAACTTAACCTTAAATAGTTATAACTTCACATCTAAATGTAGTAATTTAACCATGAATGGTTATAATTTCACATCAAAAAGTAGTAATCCAACCTCTAAAGATGGTAATTTTACCTATATAGAATGTAATTTATCCTCAAATGATTATAATCTTAGTTTCAAAGATAGTAATTTTATTTTCAATTGTTGTAACTTTACCTAAACAATTTGTACCTCACCTTTAAAGGTAATAACTTTATCTCAAGAGTAATAACTTTGTCTTTGCAAGTGGTAACATTACATTTAATAACATGATCGATCATGATTATTTAGGATCGATCTAAATGCCAAATTATTAAAAAAAAAAATACAATTCCACTCTATTAAGATCGATCATTATTATTATTTTTTTGTCATTCCACTCAATTAAGATTTATCATGATTATCTAGGATCTATCCCAATGCCAAATATATAATATTTGTTGGCCAAATATATGTCAAATATTTAGCTTAGATAATCATGATCGATCTTAATTGAGTGGAATGACAAAAAAATAATAATTTAGCGTTGGGATCGATCCTAGATAATCAGATCGATCATGTTATTAAATATAATGTTACTACTTACAAAGACAAAGTTATTACTCTTGAGATAAAGTTATCACCTTTAAAAGTGAGGTACAAACTCTTTAGGTAAGATTACAACAACTGAAAGTAAAATTACTATCGTTAAAAGTGGGGTTATTATCATTTGAGGGTAAATTACATTCTATATAGGTAAAATTACCATATTTAGAGGCTGGATTACAACTTTTTGATGTGAGATTATAACCATTTATGGTAAAATTACTACATTTGGATGTGAAGTTATAACTATTTAAGGTTATATTACAAATAGTAAAAGTAAAAGTACCACAACAAAACGGCAGCTGAGGTTACAATCTCTTCAGGAGGGTTTACAACCCTTTAAGGTAATGTTATTACATTTATAGGTAAAGTTATCACCTTTAGTAAGTAATATTTAATGACAAAAAATTTACAACCACACGTTTGAGTAATATTTAATAACCAAAAATTTGTAGCCACATATTTTTTTTTGTACAGTACTTTTGTTTGACCAAGCGGTACCATAGACTCTCCCTATTGATTAATAGTATTATTTCATGGGAGAGTCTATGGTACCGCCTGGTCAAATGGCGGCACCATACCAAAAATCTGCTGGGTATTGTCAGAGCATAAGAGGGCAATCAGCTAAAAAGGTAACTTGCAAGTTGAAAATAGTTTATGATCGATCATAATGCTAAATGATCGATCGAAATTTTCATGAGTTACAACAAAATGGGTGAAGGTGGGGGACTTGCTGGGTAACAATAGTTATAACTACGATCGATCGGTATAATTAAGATTAAATATGTTCGATTTCAGAAGTTGTGTGATCAAAATAGTATTATGATCGATCATAATTTAACATGATAGATCGATATTTTAAAAAGAGTTACAATAAGATGGAAGAATGTAGGGGCTTCTTTGGGAACAATAAGTATAATTGAGTGGAGTATTATATTTACGATCGATCAGTATTGGTAAGCTCGATCATATTTGTAAAAATATTTGATTTCAGAAGGAGTGAATTTTTTGTGATCAAACAAGTAAATTGTGATGGATAAGAGATTGAATGTTTTTTGATCGATCTAATAATGGGAGATCAATCAGAAAAAAATATGATAATTTACTTCAAAAAAAATTAAAATATTAACCTTTATTTTAAGGATTGTGAGCAATCCAAAAAATTATGATTGATCAACAGAAATTGTCGAATAAAAAATACCTTAAATTCGATTTGAATGTTTTGTGATTGAGCAAGTAACTTGTGATGAATAAGAGACTAAATGTTTTGTGATCGATCTAATAATGGATGATCGATCAAAAAAATATGATAATTTACTTGCAAAAAATTTTGAAATATTAACCCTTTCTTTTAATTTTAAGGATTGTAATCAATCCAAAAAATTACGATTGGTCAACACAAATTGTTCAATAAAAATATCTTAAATTCGATTGAAAGTTTTGTGATTGAACAAGTAAATTGTGATGAATAAGAGACTAAATGTATTATGATCGATCTAATAATGGTAGATCGATCACAACAAATATGATAATTTACTTCAAAAAAATTACAAATATTAACCCTTATTTTAAGGATTGTAATCTATCCAAAAAATTACGATTGATCAACTAAAATTGCTCAATAAAAATACCATAAATTGGATTCAAATAAAAAATATAAAATTACAAAAAATACCTCAAGTGTGAGAGGGGCATACTCATTAGTTGGTTATTTTTGTCATTTTACACCTTAAGTGCTATCGGCACCCACTGTAATCTATTCCCCCCGACATTACTGAGTTCTCCCAAACCCTAAGCCCCTTTGCTTGAACTAGTTAAAGACAGTACATCCCCCAAATCGATTGTAAAATAGGTGCTCTGTACATTCAATCAAAGAAGTTGTACATTCAATCAAAGAAGCTGTAGATCGACATGGTCGGAAAAACAGTCGAAGTGACAAACAAGAGGAAGACAGTGAATGGCTTAAGTAAACAAGTCGTTACTACCTAGAAGAAGAAGGATGGTGAAACGGGTAAGATTTCGAAAGGTGACACTGGTTTCGTGAACGAAGAAGCAAAAATATTATTTGAAACATGTTTTTGTCATCAGCCATTGTTAGTGGAACGAGACGTTGCATTAGGTGAGTTAGTTGATACCGAGTGTCCTAAGTTTTTTGGAGGTCATAATTGGGAGAGTATCTTTGATGTTAAGAAGGATGATAAGACATATAACAACGTAGTTAGATTGTTTTATGAAAATTTACATGACTTAGATAAGGTTGGGCACACTTTGAAGTCTGTAGTTAGGGGTAAAGAAATAGAAGTTTCCCCTGATTTTATTTCAAAAATGTTGAAAGTTCCCAGGCTTGTCATCACTGTGAATACCATTGTATTTCCTTACAAAAGTAAAGAGGAAGTCCCTAGCATGGAAATGTTTATTGAGACAATTTGTGATGTCGCTATCGATTAGGTGGATGAGAATAGTAAAATATATTAGAAAGACCTTCGATTGTATTATAGGATGTTAAACATAATAGTTGCTTGTAACATTGATCCCAAAGGACATACAACTGAACTTGGATACGATAGAGCTCAACTTCTATATGCGATTGGTAAAAGGGCATGCATTGACCTTCCCTATTACATATTCCAGTTGATTATGAATGCCTATGAGTTGCAGGATAGCAGGCGAGTCTTCCATTTCCTATTTTGATTACAAATATTGTGAAGTTTTATGGGGTTGTGATTGAACCTGGCGAATCGTATGCTGCTACGATGGATATGATAAATGAGGGTACTATGAAAAAAGTGCTGGTCGTGTTGGGCCTAGAAATTGTGCCAAGACTGTGTCTCAGGTGTCTTACTCCCAAACTGAGGGCATTACTGTGATAAATGGAGAGGCTTCAAGTGCCAATCCATTCAACATGAATACTATTGGAGAAAAGCTAGAACAAATAGTAACTGGGCAAAATTGTTTGGCCACACAATTGCATTTCGTTCAAGAATGCATGAAGGGATCCTTGGAAAAGCTGGAGAGAAAGATTGATGGACTTTACAAGGAATTTAAGGAGTTTGGGAAGAAGTGATGTTGATGGGTTTTGCGTGGAAAAAATTCCTATGAATGGAAATGTGTATATGCCTATAAATCTTTTGGGCCATATTAGATTTGGCGACCTTATAACCTATAAAATGTAATCAATTCTGTTGAACAGAATCTTTTGGCAATGGTGTATATGAAATATTTTGTTGTATGGTGTTGTTAATAGTAGTTTTTACAAATTCATTATTTCCAGCAATATTACAGTAATATCTTAACATCAAAATGTAGTAACCTTTCATCAAAATGTTATAAGCTCACCCCTAAAGATTACAACATTGCCTCTCCATGTAGTAACCTTAAAAAAATTTGTTAGAATTGCTATAAGGTTACCTTGTTCCACTGACAGGAGTAATACAACAAATCAATGGCCCTTGTATAGAGTAGTAGTTCCTGCCTCTCAGCCATCTTTGTTTAGCCCCTAAAATTCCATATACTTCCCCAAACAAAACTACCAACTGCACATAAGTGAAATAGTGCACAATATTTGTTAGTTCAATAACAAGGCAGCATATATTGGAAGAAGAAAGCAGCAACATACTGATCAGTTAGATAGGCAAGTGTGTAGAAGAAAAAACATGTAAATGAGATTAGTAATATAACTGTAGGTGAATCCCACCTGGTTCGTGTTGGTGATGTAGCAATTGCAGAAGTTTGTCCAAAATGAGTTGCATACGTGAAACTTGTCACTCTTGATTTGTGTACATGATAGTTGTCCAAAATGAGTTTCATACATGAAACTTGTCCAAAAGTGGGGTTTTACCATGTGTAAAAAATTTTGAATTTTTTAGTCAATTTAATCACGTTTATTATGCAATTTTCCCAACGATATGAAAATGCTCACTTTGACAACCCTTAAGTGGAGTGAAGAATTGTCCATGACCACTTGAGTGAAAGTCATGAAAGCCATCTTGAACAGTCAATGTATCAATAAAGAATGGTTAGTTAAATGGTGCATTTCTTGATAACTTATAAAACAACAAATAAAAGGGGAATTTTGTGTTATAAAGATGTAATTGAATTCCACCCATGTTTACGTACATGTGCGAAAGGGTCAAACTGTTCCTAAGTTGGCAATGGTTGTTGGGATCCACCTGCTTGTGAAAAGGGCGTGTCGTCATATGGATCAGTAGTCTAGGTAGTCAACAAAGGACACTTACGAATATTATGCCCGGTTACTCTGCACTTGCTACATCTTCGGGATGTAAATGGATTATTATTTCGTGTATGGCCTGGATGTCCCTTTGTTGTAACAATATATGAATCAGCTACCCTAAACGTATTTAACTCAGTAGTCCTACTTTTGTGTTGTGTGGAGGTCTCATCTGCTCTACCAAGGGATTTATGATTGGTCTTCATCTAAAAGGTTAATCCATGCAATGTACTTTTTAGGTCCTGAGTTGCTTTGTAACCATGCGAAGTATAGTAACACATACGACTACACATGACCATTAGTCTAACATACCGTGTCGAAATGGTCAGTGTGTTACTTCTTGGCGGCACATCCTCATTTCTTAAATCTCCCTTTGTGGAAATAGTCCAGCATTTCAGAATGAGACTCGGAGGGAACCTTTTAATGTGCTCATATTTTAGTACTATTATGATGCGGCAGCATGAAATACCCAAAAATTCCATTTTCAAGCAGTTACACTTCGTACTATAATTTTGAAGAGAACATATGACATTCTATGTTGATTATGGTTGCGTGTAGTGAGACAAGTAGTAACTCCAATGGATCCCGTTGTCAATTTTTTGGACTACAAAGAACATGGATTTGGACTTCAACTTATTGCGCACTTTGAAGAACAATTTTCTTGTATATATGAATGTTGCATGCTCTTCAAGACACCGCAATTTTGTGGTTGCCATCGGGGAAGTGTGTTGGATATCATGGTCATCATTTGTTTCATTCTCCCTGATCCTTGCCAGAGCCCGGTTGTATTGCCTCACAAACTCAAAGAGTCGGAGACGGGTCTTCAAAAAAAGCGATTGAAGTATGAGTTCATATCCTCACATTGTTGTGTACTTTTTATGCCCGCAAAGAATTTGTCTCTTAAATATGCTTCAGCCCACTTTGATCGTTTGGAATAAACTTTTGCTATCCAATTATTATTCTCTAATTCAAATGAATCCACCAACGCTTTCCATAGATCCTTAAATTCTTCTGGACTATAGCGACCACACATACAAAGTTTAAATTGTTGAACAAAATTTTCAACACTAATATTTGTCAATGCATTTCTTGTCAAATGCCACCTGCATAATCTGTGTGTTGCATTAGGGAAAACTAGCTCTATTGCTCCCGCCATGGCCTTATCACCATTGGTCACAACTGAAATAGGCGTCTTACCCTCCACTGCAGGAAAAAAAGTATGCAATACCCACATGTATGTCACAACAGTCTCATCTAAGAGCAAGGCACACCCAAAAATTTATGTTGCGTAATGGTTATTCACACTTGCGAGTATAACAAAAGGTTTCTTATAGGCATTAGTTCGGTATGTGGTATCAAATACCAAGACATCGCCGAAGCATGCATAGTCGAGCCGTGAGGATGGGTCTTCCAAGAACAAACAATTTAGTGAATTATCTTCATGGACACTATAGTTGAAATAGAACATAGGGTCTGATTCTATTTTTCTACTAAAATAGTTTAACGCCCCATTCGCGTTACTGTCTTGAAGTTATGATCGACGTTCTGTAGCAACATCATTGTACAAATCTTTCATGGTAAATCCAACATTATGATAACCTCCTGTTTGTTGCACCAAAAAATCCCTTACTTGACTTGTATGTATGCCAACATTACGCAATGCATTTGTTTATTCTTTGTCGGGACTCTTCACACACCTATGCAATCGAAGGAATGGCACACCACGTGGTGTAACCAATTGGTGATTACGTTCTTGGATGAATTCCTTTACAACCCACAGTTCAGACCCATTGTCATACTTGACACAAAAAGTTGTGTTACATCCCACCCTTGTTAAGCCTCTTGGTTCCCGGATGCGGTCACTACGGTCAAGGTGTTTGGGTGATTGATAACCTTCTCTTGAATAAACCCACCGTCTTGACACTGGAATTTTATTTTTGTTTCACTTCAAGTCATCCTTCTGAACACTAAATCCCATAAATTTTGCGTAATTGTTATAAAACTCTCCAGCCGCTTCATGTGTGGTGAACGTCATTTGCATTACCTCACCCACTGCCAACCCATCGATTCCATTTTCCTTGACAGCATGATCATAAAATGTTTGATCATTTTGCATATGATTGTTGTACTCATCATCTGTTACAACAACATTAAGATCTAGTAGTACACCTTTACCTTTGTCATTGATCGTACTCGCCATTACTCCACCTATGGAAATAGGTGGATTTATAAAATGTTTGCCAAATTTTGAGACAATTTTTTTTCCATAGTTGCATTGGCTCAATAAAATATTGCATATATTATCAGCAATATAGTACTTGAATAATTTATTAATAAACAAACTATTGCATATATACCACAATCATTGTACGCACATTATTTCAAAAGGTTTGATACCTAAGTAAAACGATGTATAGTTGTAGGGAGATCAATTGAATCTAATTCACATCTTTCCTACACTTCTAGTGTTTTAAAGAATATGGATATGTTAACTTTTTACAAACATTTTTGGATGTAGTGTAGAGAAAATGAGGAGAGTCTTTGGCAGTTGGGATAGGTACTTGTTAATTCAATGAAGTAAGTTAATGACAATTAAGATGCCTCTTTTGGGTAGGTCGGATCATAAAATTAGGATCCACACTAACAAAATTTTGATTAAAAGGGGTTGGACACACATCAGGTTAACACATGCCGGTTCAAAATTAATTTTGACTACCTCATCTAAGTTGACTCCACCCCCCATAAAAAACGGAACTCCCGCCCACCCACTCCCGCTGTAAATTTCCCATTTATTTCACTCTCCTCCCTTTCTTCATTTCTCTCTATCTCTCTATATCTCTGTATCTCTTTACTCTCTCTCTCTATCCAGCCCCGACGACATCATCAACAGCACTACGCCACATTATTCGTCTTCTCCCAAGTATCCTTCTTCTCTTCCTCTCTCTATTTGTCTCTATCTCTCAGACACACACACACACACACGCACACACATAATACCCCCAACCCCTAGCTCTCCCCTTGTACGAACCCCCACTCACACAACCTCTCCTCTTTCTGAGCAACCTCCCATCTGTGCAAGCTAGCCTTCACTCTTGTGACTCCTGATCGTCTCAACCCAGCCCCTTCACACACACACACACACATCGAAACATAAACGAACACGCCAACACAAACGCAACAGATAACACACAACCACACTTCGCAAAAAACACTTCACATACCTCCCTCCCCCAAGCCAACACACACATTGGTGTAGACCAAAAATTTTAGAAATAGGGCTCGTAATTTAACAAAAATCATTTTATTAATATAGTTATTTTATTTAAAAATTTAATGTTGTTAATTTGATGGGTTGAGGCCATTAATTTGAATGGATATATGTTAATTGTTGTTAAATTTAACAGATTTTTAAATTGATGGGTGTAGGTTTGTAATAGTTGAGGAGTTTGTGTTTGGGTACAATCATACTTTGATTTTGGATTGTTATTCAATTGCCAATTTGAGTTGATTTGAACTCCATGTATTTCTATTATGGCTTGAATGAGGTGGATTTGTCAATTTATTTGATTTTTTGCTAATTGATCATCTCTTTAATTTAAATTTTTCTGTCTATATTTTTCACTTTCACTTTCCATTTATCCCCTTTAAATTTCTGTTTTTAGGTGGTTGAGATGTCTGAATGAGATGATTTGGTTTAATCTTATAAAGAAAAATAGAATATCTTGTACAAGTCTTTGATAATTCTTTTCAAGTCAACTTATGGTTGTTCAAGGATCCTTTCATATATTATGTTCGGTATCAAGAAAAATCAATTCTAGCTTCAAAAGGGACGTCTCTTTTGATGAATAAATGGAAACATTACCTTGTCAATATCTGTCAAGGTTATTTTTACCCATGGTCTCAATTAGGACGAATCCATATAAACCAATTTTCCAATTGATCGATTTGGGTGTATATACTTCGATTTTCTTGTATTAGAACTTTGGATCATACACACAAAAGTATTGTACGTACTTTTTTGAAAAACTTATGATCGGAATTATTGGAAGAATTCTTTAAGGGTGAATACCAAGTTATTTCTTTGATCTTTACAACACCTTTTTGAACTTTACGGAAGTTATATAGGAGGTGGATTTAGTATTTTGATATTATTTGTATCAATGATTTTTGGTTAATCATGAATGATTCATTATGAGACCGTTTTAATAGAACTCATACCCAAATAATTTAAATCATGACGATGAATAATGATGAGATAACAATAGTTTTTATTTATTTCTATTCTGAAATGTTGATGTACCAGGTAGGAAGGGTTAATTCATAACTGAGTATTCAACTTTTTTATTTTTTCTGTCTATATTTTTCACTTTCATTTTCCATATATCCCCTTTATATTTATGTTTTAGGTGGTTGAGCTGAGTGTATGTGATGATTTGGTTTAATTTTGGTTTATTGTAGACTTTAAATATTGTTTCTTATTTTCTAGTCTCTTCAATATCAAATGGTTTGACAAAAATATTAATTGTGGCAAGTGAAATAAGTATTGCTTCAAACCCTATTACGTATGATTATAAAATGTTTGTTGTATTACTTCAGTAATTGTAGTTTAATGTACAATCTAAATTGGAGACCCCATTTAATTGATGATATGGTTCTTCACACTTTGATTGTAAGTCCTAATTGTTTTTTTTTTTTCAGTTGTAACTTTTGTTTGTAATGTTAGAAATTTGTTGCTGCTTTTTTTTTTTATGATCTTTAGATTGACAGTGAATTTTATCAAACATTGAAACTTAGTGTTGATCCAATGGTTTCAATTAAATCATATTATTAAATTAACAAATTAGATCAAATTTTTAAATCTAAATAACATTACTCTTAATCAATTATGAAATAATTTTTTGTTATAATTGTTATTTATAGTTTGCCCATCAACCATTGACCAATGGGCTTTCAGTCCAGGGCCGATAGATACGTCGGCGTTTTGGTGCCTGATCTTACTCATTAGGAGAACATCCGTATCAGTATCGTTCGTACACAACTCCTTGGAATTCCATTATCATTTTTCTGTACTTCAATGGCGTCAATGAAAGTGCTGTGTAGGTTATCGTCTAGATTGAAGCCTCTGCCTCTGAAGCTTAACAAGAAAGGGTCGATCTCAGTCTCAGTTCCAGCTGATATATCACTCATCAAATAGACTTCTCACTCTCAGCCCTCTTCTTTCGCTAGAAGCTTTTCTCGGATTTCACAGTGAGTTTGTTATATCTTACACTATATATATATGTGTGTGTGTGTGTGTGTGCGCTTGTGTACTCACTTTGTGTATATAATGATTTGGAATTGGTTAGATTACCAGTGGAGTTGAGCAGCGTGGAATCGATGATGCCGTTGCACAGTGCGATAGCCTCAGCTCGCTTGAGATCATGCTTGTCGACTGAATCTCAATGCTGGGGTTTAATTCCTCAAGGTTTTTTCTTTGATTTCTTTTATTCAGTCATTTTTTATTTATTCATGATTGAAACTATGTGACATTTCGTACTCTTTAAGTATTTGAAATGTGGATAGATGTTTTATTAGTTCAGAAGCCTTTTGCGTTTGTTATATTTGAAATTGATTTTGTTCAAATTTCGTGGGGAAATTAAAGTAAAATTGCTGCTGAAGGAAAACCCACTGAGGCATGGGGTGGAATTAGTGCAGAAAATACAAGCCTTTTTCTTTACAGGTTCTATATTTGGCTAGATAAAATGCTTGATTATACACATAATGTTGCAGTATGTGTGTGCATTTCTTGAAAGTACTTTTTTCAGTTAGGCGTAGCATGCTGTCGATTGCTTTCAGGATTACGTTATTTATATTTCTGTGAGATTGTTTGTTGTGTGGTATGTGATCAGCAAATGACCCTAACAATTGCACATATTGTTACAAATTTGGGAAGTAGTCACGTGAGAGTCTGAGACACCTTAGAGGCAGAACTGCAGAAATGCAACCTTTAAGAAATATGAGGAAACATGATAATGGTGTAGAAGCTTTTCAAAAATGCAGTGAGTAACTCTGTTCTAACAATTAAATGGAAGTGACCGTCAATTTGAAAGTTTGAAATAGATCATTGTGGAGGCTTTGATATTTAAACTTGAGTTTATTGAAGTTTTTCCTTATCTTAAAAATCCTTTTTCGTTTGGGCTTACGTAAAAGTGTAAGAAACAGAATTTGGTTGCATTTCTTGAAGTTACACATTTTAGGGGAAGCTCCACTTGCTATTCCAAACGGAGTTTAAGTAGCACACACAAGAAAAAGAGGGAGTTTCAGTGATTAGACTGCAATTTTCACTTTAGCTTCACTTATCTGATTTGAATTGATATCTGAAGATGCATTTTCCGGGTGTCTTGTTATTTGACTCGATATCCCAGTCATAGAGCCATGTTACCTCCTTTTTACTTTGAAGTCTTTGTTCTCTACTCACTTTATCACTTTGCCTAACTTATAACATGACTTTACCAGTGGCCATTTTAGCCTATTTTAAATTTTGAAGCACTTCCGTGGTCTGATTTTCAGTCTAGGTTGTGAATCCTACGATCACACTACTAGAATCCAGAATTGATGGTGGTGCATTTTTTTTTTCATTCCTTTCCTATGGACCAACAGAATTCTTGGATCTTAATGAGCACACATATGGTCACCCAAGTCTTTCACTACCATTGCTTACAATAAACTTTAGTGAACTGGCTACACTTCTGTTAAAAAAAACTAGCTACACTTTGAAAAGTTATTAAGGCAAGGGATCAAATGGTCCTTCTGTAGGGACGGAGGCAGCCATTGTTCAGAATCTTCCCCCCCCCCCCCCGGGTGGGAAGATTCTGAAAAACACTATATTCCCCCTTTGAAGTTGTAAAAAATATTATGCATTCCTCTTAGATTTTTAATAGTTCTTATACATATAGTGTACTTCATCTTATTGATGATCAGTGTTGACGAAAATACATTGCTTGGATCTGTTTGATCATTAAAAGAAAATGAAGAAGTTGCAAGGTCGAGCTACAAACCAGGCTGTATCACCAATAGTGCAATGACTTATGACTTGCAAGTCACAATGAATATTTATTGCGTGTGTTAAGAATATTAGGGTAGTATGTGTAAATTATTAATAGTAAGAGGGTGTATGTATAATTTTTATTATTGTGAGTTAATTATAAATACAAGTGATGTATAGAGTCAGGTTATGTTTTTTTGACCACTCTCTGATTCTCTCTAATAGTGTGCTCAACTTTACATGGTATCAGAGCAATTATGTTACATCTCTCTAATATTGTGCTCAATTTATTACAGGTTATGTCTCTGGCTTCGATTGTGTTTGATTCTTTAATAGATTAGATGGATTTGCACTGAAATTGTGCATTCCCTCACGGTGTGGCTCTTGCTGAAGTCGATGGTGTACGTGACTGGTAAATAGTGGAACGATTGTACATTATGGTGGTGGTGGTGTTTTCTATTTGTGGTCGTCGGACGCGATATCGTCATTGGGTGGTGACGTGATATCGTTGTTGGTTCCGTTGTTAGAGTTGTTGTGACCGTCGTTGATTGTTGTCGCTGTGGTGGTGTTGTGGTAATCCATTGTGGTCTTGTTTGGTGGTGGTAGTAGTCGACTGGTGTGGTCGAAGTTGTTCTGTTCATCGAGTTGTGCTTCGGCGGTGTAGGCGACTAGTTCTGCTTCGGTGGTTGCTTCTGGTTCTGCTTCGGTTGGTGTAGTCGATTGGTTGTTCTTGGCGTTAGGTTGATGATTGTTGGTTCTTGTTGCTATTCATTGGCTGTCGACATTGTGCTGTTCGTCGATTGGTGTTTGTTGGTTGAAGGAGGATTAGGGTTTGTTCTTTAGTGAAGAAGACGACCGAGTTTAGATCCAAACCCGGACCCAGACTCAGATCTAGTAGCCTCAGACCAGACCGGCTTAAGTCCAGTTCAGTCAATTTTAGACCAATTTAGGCCGATTCAGTCAGTTTTAGACTGGTTCATGCCGGTTCAGTCAGTTTTTAGGCCAGTTCAGTCAGAATCTTTCTGTTTTGTCTCCGGTTGAGCGGTCCAGTGGCTTTTTCTGGTCCGGTTCAGTGGTCTAGTAGCCTTTTCTGGTCCGGTTCAGTGGTCTAGTGAACTTCTTTGGACCGGTTCAGTGATCTGGTGGGCTTCTCTGGTCCAATTCAGCCTCCAGTTGGGTTTTCTAGCCCGGTTCAGTGATCCAACAAGTTAAACCAGTCCGGTTCAGGCATCCCATAACCTTCTCTGATTCGATTTAGGTATTCAGCCACTATTTTTGGTCCGATTCAGGCACCTAGTATATTGTTTAGGTTTTGTTCAGTGTTCAAGCACATATTTGTTGCACTGTTATGGAACCCAAGCAAGACACTGGGTCGGTTACTATTACACAAGAGGAGTATGCTTAGCCCCTGTCCCAGGCTGTCCCATCTCCCTCTACTGTTACTTTTGTCCAATTAGGTATTGCTTCCACTTGTTTATTGTCCTTCACTTGCAGTCCTTGGATCATAGACTCTGGTGCTTCTGACCACATGACTGGTTCGTCTAGTCTTTTTTATACTTATCAGCCTACTACTTCTACATGTAGTGTTACTCTTGTTAATGGTACTTGTTCTAAAGTTTCAGGTCTAGGGACTACTTACTTGAGTCCTGATATGTCCTCATCTTTCGTGTTATTTGTTCATCAGTTTCCTTTTAGTTTACTTTCCATTAGCAAGATTACCCGTTCTCTCAATTGTTCCGTAACCTTTTATCCCTCTTATTGTGTATTTCAAGATCTCAAGACGAAGAGGAAGATTGGTACGAGAAATTAAGTTGGTGGCCTATGTTATTTTGATTTTGATTCACCTACTTGGGCTCTACAGACATCGTTGTCTCTTTTTCAATGGCATTGTCGTCTTGAACTTCTCTCTCTCTAGAATCTGAAGCGCCAAGTTCCCAGTCTTAGTGGTGTGTCGTCTTTGTCTTGTGAAGCTTGTCAACTTAGTAAGCATCATCGTGTGTCCTTTCAGTCTAAAGTCAATAATCGTGTGTGTATTCCATTTGAGTTGGTACATTCTGATATATGAGGTCCAATAAATAATATTTTATTTAATAAATATCCTTATTTTGTGTCATTTGTGGATGACTATTCTCGTGTGACTTGGTTGTTTTTTATGAAAGTTCGGTCTGAATTATTCTCTATATTTGAGACCTTTCGTAAAGAAATAAAAATTCAGTATGATTGTCGTATATGTATTTTACGTTTTGATAATGCTCGGGAATATGAATCTGATCATTTTTTCAGCTTATCTGAGTAAAATTGACATTTTTTTATCAGACTTCCTGTGTTTACACATCTCCACAAAATGGTGTTGCTGAACGCAAGAACCGTCATTTGTTGGAAGTCACTCGTGCCCTGTTATTCTAGATGAATATTTTTTGATATTTTTAAAGTGATGTTGTTCTTACTGCTTGTCATCTTATTAATCGTATGCCATCCTATGTGTTAAATGGACAAAGTTCATATTCTGTCCTTTTTCCTAATAAACTCTTATTTTTCCGGTAAACTCTTATTTTTCCTACCACCTAAGGTTTTTGAATGTGTCTGTTATGTTCACAATTTGGGTCCTGAGTTTAATAAACTTGACCGTCGAGCTACCAAATGTATATTTCTTGGTTATTCTCGCACACAGAAGGGGTATCGTTGTTACAGTCATTCTCTGCAACGATACTTTACTAGTGTCGATGTCACGTTTGAAAAATATGTTTCATATTTTTCAGCACCTTTTCAACCTTTAGATCTGGACTTTGGGTTATCTCTTGCATTATCATCTCTTCCCTCATCTTCAGATATTCCGTTGCCCACTATATTACCATCTACCTTACGTCTTCGTGTATAGTCTCGTCGTCCTCGACCATCGACTGAGGTGTCCGTACTGTCTTCCTTGCCGTCGGCTGATCCTGGTCCATCAAGTAATTTAGACTCTCTACCTATTGCTCTTCGAAAATGTACTCGTTCATGTGTTACTAATTATCTCATTGCTCATTTTGTTTCATATGATGCTTTGTCTCCTGTCTTCTCTTGTTTTTCCTCTCAATTATCTACTATATCTATTCCTAAGCGTTTACAGGATGTATTATCTGATCCGGATTAGAGGAAAGTTATGGAGAATGAGATGGATGTATTACATCATAATAGGACTTGAGATCTCGTTCCTTTACCTCCTGGTAAATAAACTGTTGGTTGTCATTGGGTGTATATTGTTAAATTTTATCCGGATGGTTCTGTGGAGAGTCTCAAAGTCCGGCTTGTTGCAAAGACCTTTACTCAGACTTATGGTGTTGATTATGAGGAGACGTTCTCTCCTGTGGCCAAAATTTTCTCTGTTCGTATCTTGATTTCTTTAGCAGCTAATCTTAATTGACTCTTGTTTTAGTTGGACGTCAAGAATGTCTTCCTACATGGTGACTTGGTTGAAAAGGTATACATGGAGCAGCCACTTGGGTTTACTGCTCAAGGGGAGTATGGTAAGAGTGTATGTCGCCTAAAGAAATCTTTGTATGGTTTGAAATAGTCACCGAGAGCATGGTTTGGTAAGTTTTCAGATGTAGTTTTAGAGTTTGGTTTTTTTCGATATTAGACAGACCATTCTGTGTTTCATAGACATACGGATGCTGGATATGTTTTATTGGTAGTCTATGTAGATGATATTGTAATCACTGGAAATGATTATGAGGGGATTGTCAAGTTAAAAATCTTCTTGCAAGATCGATTTCATACTAAGGATTTTGGAAAACTCAAGTTCTTCTTGGAAATTGAAGTGCCTAAATCTAAACATGGTATTTGTTTATCACAGAGGAAATACGTGCTTGACATGCTAGAAGAAATAGGTTTGCTGGGTGGCAGACCGATTGATGTTCCTATGGATCTGAATCAAAAACTATTGATGGATAATGATGCACTGTTTGAGAATCTGGGTCGATATCACATATTGGTTGGAAAGCTTAATTATCTCACTATTACTCGACCGGATATTTCATATACAGTTAGTATAGTAAGTCAGTTCATGGGATGTCCTAGAGTACCACATTGAGAGGCAGTTACTCTTATTCTGTGATATCTCAAACGAGCTCCTGGACTTGGACTGTTGTATCGAGCTAATGAACATTTTAGAGTGGAAGGTTTTTCAGATGTCGGTTGGGCCGGCTCTCCTTCTGATCGGAGATCAACCATTGGTTATTGTACTTTCTTAGGAGGTAACGTTGTCTCATGGAAAAGTAAGAAACAATCTGTGGTAGCAAGATCTAGTGCTGAGGCTGAATATAAGGCAATAAGGCATACGACGAGTGAGTTGACTTGACTATTACACTTCCTCCAAGAAATTGGGTTTCCAGTTCAACTTCCTTTACAATTGTTCTGTGACAACCAAACAACTATCCATATCGCTGTCAATCCGATGTTTCACGAACGAACTAAACATATTGAGGTAGATTGTCACTTTATTCGGGACAAGATAGTAACTGGGGAGATTACAACTTCATTTGTGAAATTTGAAGATCAACTTGCAGATATGTTTACCAAAGCATTGAGTCGTACACGTATTACAACGATTTGTTTCAAGCTTGGATTATATGATATATATAGTCCAGTTTGATGGGGAGTGTTAAGAATATTTGAGTAATGTGTAAATTATTAATAGTAAGAGGGTATATGTGTAATTCTTATTATTGTGAGTTATCTATAAATACAAATGATGTATGAGAGCTAGGTTATGTTTTTTTGTCCGCTCTCTGATTCTCTCTAATATTGTGCTCAACTTTACAGCGTGAAAGGAATCTTTTTTTGTGATAATTTATTTGTAGTTATTACATTCATGACACAAATGAAAGAATAGTGGATCTCGATAATGTCACAAATTAATTTTTATTGTGGAGAGTAATATAATTTTTTGAATTTTATGGTGTAGACTAATATTTATGATGAAATAATATTAAAGTTGATATTGATAAATTTTATACAACTAAAATTTTAATGACTTATTAAATGACTATTGAACATTCTTGATCATGTCACTATTTGCCACCTTCATGATAAAATCTTGACTCTGTCTTTGTCCTTCCTATAGTTTTTGCATAAATGAACACTAGCTGTAATATTAGATAGATATCAAATTTCGTGATTATGGTTTTTAAAATTAACTACCACTCTTATGCTTTTTTTCTTTTTGGTCGTTGGTGTGTGGGGAATTCCCATGAGTTGCTCTTGGTTTAGTTGTGTATCTGGATTTCAAAAGACAAAGCCTTGTCTTTCATTAGACCCTTTCTAACACTTCCTCTGTGTCCATGTTGCAGGCATCTCATTGCCTTTATGACAGCGTCTTGGGGAGAGTCCACACGAGGCCGAATTTTTCTGTTGAATAGGAATGTAGGTTGCAAATTTCAATTTGTTTACTCAAAAGCCTCAGAAAATTAAAGAAGTTTAGTCGTTAGGTAACTTATTGATACCATCTGCCTGCATTGGTTTTATTTTTTTCCTTGTTCCTTGCAACTCTTTTTGCCCATGCCCTTATTTGAGGATAGATGAAATGTCACTTGACCGTCAAGGAGATTGTTACCCTGCCTTTTATTAAAGCTACTAAACAAAGAAGTTTGTAGCTTGGCTGCTGCTGTTCTTCCATGTTACTCGCATTGTTCATGTACTTCATCTTTGGTATTGATTGAGCTGCTTTGAGACAAGGTTGCATTTGCAGAGATGCTAAAATCCAAATAATCAGCTCTATGATTGCATGCCAATGTTGTGTTCCCAAAACAGAAAAGAAAATTGCATGCCAGTGTTGTTAGCACTAGGACGACCTTCTTGTAGGCTAATAGGATTTGGTGTTGTTTGTTGCATATTAGGGTGAGAACCCAACCTTGTTAATGAGTTTTAAGTTTGTGCCTCTACACTCACCTGCGAATGGTGGGTAATTTCTTCATTCTGCTTCCGGTTTTCTGCGAATGAAACTTTGACAAACAAGGAGAGGGGTTCGGACATTGGCAATGTACTAGAATCTTGAAGCAAAGTCTTCAACATGGTAGCAATGCTGGATGAGATTTTACTTCTTCATGAATGTTGATTGTGAATCCACTCACATATAGGCCTTGCAGTGTGGGAGGAGCCACCATTTAAAAAGCAGATAAAGGAAGAAGTGACGACAACCCCTTGAATGTCATGTTGCCTCCGTACAAGCCCCTGGTCATCAAGTTGAACTCGACCGTGCGAAGGACATCCATGGCCAGCTTTGTGGGTTCCCCCTTCGCTGCACCAAAGATCAGTCCCCAGCCACCGCTCAAAGAAGCAGCCCTGCCAAACAGTAATGAATGCCCGTCCTGTGTTTTGATCTGCTAAACCTTGGGTGTGGCTCCTCTGCGCTTAGACAAAAACAGCATGGTGTGCTGTTAGAGGAAACGGCCACGTTTTAATTAAGTTTTGCACTGTAAAAAAGATTTCCTGAAGAACAAAGCAGTGGACCTAGCTCTCTTTGCTGCAACTCTTGCCAAGCTCCTCTACACAAACCTTGCACATTCCAGACCCCTCTCTCTCTCTCTCTCTCTCACAAACACAGAGAGAGAGAGAGAGAGACAATTTTACTGCTAATTTCACTCCAACAAATTCCCTCTACAAATTTTGACAGAAGTTATCACCCACTAAAACCCTTTCACGATGTTTATCACACCAATTTTGTTGACAGTTCTTTCAGCACTCATTCTCCTCACCAATGAATGACTTTCAACAATAACATTAGACTTGACTCATTTTCAAGAGAAATGCACCGCTCTATCGATTTTATATCGTGTTTTCGTATTGTACACAAAATTATCACATCTAAACTACACATTTTGGCAGAGATTTATTTTTTGCTATTCCGCTCCAACTCAAACAAATTTTCATTCTAACTTACAAATTATTTAGGTCTATTAGATGAATTATCTTGCCATTTGACTATGACTGGACCCATAATATTCTCAATTAGCTCACAAATTATGTTTTTTTTTTGAATGAAACAATAGAAAATCAATTAATTAGAAATTCGATTAACTTACAAATTATGTTTTAAATACATAATAACTTTTGGAGAAAAAAATTAAAGAGACAAAACTAATTTATTTTGTCATTATGACTCCTGCTCAACAAATCTTTATGTTTACTTTAGTTACCATGATCAACCCATAACTTTTGTCCCATTCTGTTATGAACTAGGGCTATTCTTAATTGAATCACAAACTTTTTTTTTTTAACACAACACTTACACAACCCCTTAAAAGTGTAAGTGCAAGTGAAGATATTTAAACAACACACACACCCAAAGCAATGCCAATGTGGGATTGCCTAGTCTCCCGACACCTCGGTGGATTACCATAACCGCAGAGCCTTTGGTAAAAAATGTGGAATTCCAGTCCAACACCGAAACGCCCACATACATGTTCCCCAAAAAGACATTTTTTCATTTTTTTTAACACAACACTTACACAACCCCTTAAAAGGGGAAGTGCAAGTGAAAATATTTAAACAACACACACCTAAGGCAATCTCGATGTGGGATTGCCCAATCACAAACTATATTTTATAATATATGACCTAGATGAGGTCTCTCTCTCTATTCTGACTAGGGTTATTTTATCAATTAAATGTCTGTATTTTTTATAAAATAAAGCGACATTTGGAATTGGAGGGAAAAAAAATACAATTAAGAAGCCCAAATGCTCAGTGGAAACAGCTTGTCTTTGTCCGTTTATTTGGTGGGTGGCCTTTATCGGACAAAACATTATTAATAGGGGGATAATTTTATGTTATCAATACAAAATTAAATATCACATCGAAATGTAAATTCTAAGTTACACTTTTTAGAAGTAAAACTACAATCTTTTGAAGTAAATTTATAATCGATCATGAAACGTTGTAATCAATCATAAATACCCCTTAATAAGTTGTAATTCGCCTTTAAAAAACATAATTTTCATGATCGATGATGAAAATTAAGATCAGTCATGTTATTTTCAGTTATAATTTTTATATTAAAAAATTAAAATTTAACCTTGAAAAATTATAAATTAAAAATTATAATTGTTTTTGTTGTAGTGTGTCTAGACTTGTATCAATTAATAGGTCTGTCAAAGTCCGATACGACACGATTAATCGACACAAATTAAGCGGGTTTAGGTGAGACCTTATCGGGTTCAGGTGATAAACGAGTTGACCCATCAAACACATTTAATAAACAGGTCGTGTTTGGGTGAGTCCTATTAACCCGTTTATCATCCGTTTACTCGCTTAAATAAAATTAGTATAATAATAAATTCATAATTATTTTAAAAATTAGACAAATTTTGTTTATTGACAATCACAAAATATATTTATATATATATATATATTATTTTTAGTGACAGCACAGTTTTTTTTTAATTTACTGCCAGTTACAAAAAAAACAAAAACTAACAATAAATTAATACTAAACGAGTTAATGAGTCGTGTCATGTTACCCGTTTATTAAACGGTTCATGTTCGTGTTGAAATTTTTCACCCGTTTATTAAACAAGTCGTATATGGGTTCATATGTTTTTCACCCGTCACGCATTTAACCCGACACGTAACTGTTTAAATCAACACGTTTGACACCCTTATCAATTAATTCTTCAAATTCCGAGCCACCACCGTAACTTGAGCTAGTTTAATATATCATAATTATTTTAAAAATTAGGCAGATTTTTTTTATTGACAACCACAAAATATATATATATATATACAATTTTTTTTTAAATTTACTGACAGTTACAAAAAAAAAAAATAACAATAAATTAAAACTAAACAAGTTAAATGAGTCGTGTCGTGTTGTCCGTTTATTAAACGGTTTGTGTTCGTGTTGAAGTTTTTCACCCGTTTATTAAACAGGTCGTGTATGGGTTCATATGCTTTTCACCCGTCACCCGTTTAACCCGGCACGTAGCCGTTTAAATCGACATGTTTGACACCCCTATCGATTAATTCTTCGAATTCTGAGCCGACCACCGTAACTTGAGTTAATTTAATAATATATCCCTTAGAACAAAAATGGGTGGCCTTTAGAAGGTGGAGATAGTATCAAATTTAAAACTTCTTACTTTCAAAAGGACAAATTTGACTGGCTTAAAGTTCCTTAGAGCACCTCCAAAAGAATGACAAAACTCAAAAATAGCTAAAATTTGGCTATTCAAAGGTGAGAAACATGCCCCTATAAAAAATGTTTAAAGTTCGTAAAATATATTTTTATTACAATGATGCTCTATATTTAGAGTATCATTATAAAATTATATATAAATAATTTATAATATATTCTCTCTCCTCTTATCATTTCTTATTTCTCTTATCCATTCTTTGTGTTTTTTTCTATTTTTTCTCTCTTCTTTTAATAGTCCCAACAAAAACACAAGATGTGAGAAATAATATTTTAAAAAATAATTAAAATATAAAAAATCTATTGAATTATGTATTAAAAAAGTAAATAACTAAAATAAAAAAAATACATTTTTGTATAGCAAAAATACGTAACCTCTTTCTTACCGTACTCTACCTATAATGCGGAGGGTATTTATGTAAATTCGACTTAATAATGACAGAACCGTCTTATTTTATCTTAATCCCAATCCGACAGAGATTGTGAGCTTCTACCAACGGCCACACATGGCCTCCTTCACCTTCAAACCGCTGCAACAAGCGCAACTCTTCTCGTTCACTATCTGTAAGTACCCTTCAACTTTGAACTCTTTTAAATTCCAATACCCAGCGAGCATTCTCACTTTTTCACGTACTAAACACACACTTCAACCCAGATGTTCACCATTTCTTGAAGTTAGAGCACAAGTTACCCACTTGGAAACAGAGTTGTCTATTACCGAAAAAGAACTCTCCAGGAACACCGTGAATCAGAGAAATAGTGATGAAATTGGTTCTGGGTTGTCTTCTTTAAGGCCTAGAGAGAAAAGGGTGGACAAAAATATTGAAAAGAGGGTCAGACAAAATGGTCATGGCAGGAAGAGATTTGGTTTTAATAGAAGGGGAGAAAAAGGTTATAGGATTTCTCCAATGAGGTCTAAGGATCAAAGTTTATCGAAGGAAACTTTGGAAACTAAAGGTGATAATGTAGTTAGTGAGAAGATAGGCAAAATAGCTAAGAATAGTTATAGTAATCGGTTGGGAGAAGAGAAGATAGGAAAAGGGTCTAAGAAAAATAAGGCTAATTCGTTAGGAGCTTTGTTGAGGGTTGGGTTGGATATGTGCTCAAAAAGAGGGGATTGCATGGGTGCAATTAGACTCTATGATTTTGGTAAGCAAGAAGATATAAAGATGGGACAGTACCACTATGCTGTGCTTTTGTATCTTTGTTCTTCTGCAGCTACTGGTGTTGTTCAGCCCGCGAAGAGCGGGAGTGGTAACCGGAGTTTGGATGTGGTGTACTCATCTAAGAATTCTAGTGCTGGTTCTCTAGATTTTGCCGGACTTGAGAAATTGGGTGAGGGGAATTTTGGTGGAAATGAAAAGAATTTGCCGGTTTCAAACGATGGGCTGTCGGTTGAATCTGGTAAAATTCATGAAAACTTTGATAAAACAAAATTAAAATGCAATAATTTTCCAATGGAAGTAGCGAAAGATGATGCACAGAAGAGTTTCAATGGGCAGAAGAACTTAAGCCAATTGATTAATGGGTCTTTACCACGTCCTCAAAATTTGGATGAGCTGATTCAGTTGCTGAAATACGATAATGATTCCTCAAACAGAAAAGTAGTGAATGTTGCACGAGGAGATAATGGAATTCAAGTAAGTGAAGATGCCAAGAGCTATGCAGTCCAGAGGGGATTTGAAATCTATGAGAAGATGAAGTTGGAAAATGTCCCAATGAATGAAGCAGCCTTGACATCTGTGGCTAGAATGGCAATGTCAATGGGTGATGGTGACCTCGCATTTGATCTGGTAAAGCAAATGAAGACATTGGGGATAAACCCTAGATTACGGTCTTATGGTCCTGCTCTATCTGTGTTCTGCAGTCGTGGTGACATCGAGAAGGCATTCACTGTCGAAGAACACATGTTAGAGCATGGTGTCTATCCCGAGGAGCCTGAAATGGAGGCCCTCTTGAGAGTGAGTGTACAAGCTGGTAGAAGTGACAAGGTTTATTATTTATTGCATAAACTTAGAACAAGTATACGACAGGTATCACCTTCTACTGCAGATTTGATTGAGAAGTGGTTTAAAAGCAAGGTAGCTTCAAGAGTGGGGAAAAGGAAATGGGATAAAAAACTAATAATTAAAGCAATTCAAAATGGAGGTGGAGGCTGGCATGGGCAGGGCTGGCTGGGTAGAGGAAAATGGATTGTTTCACGCACGTCCGTTGGAGCTGATGGCTTATGTAAATGCTGTGGTGAAAAATTGGCCACCATTGACCTTGATCCTACAGAAACTGAAAATTTTGCAGAATCAGTTGCAGCTGTGGCGGCACAGAGAGAGAAAAATTCAAGCTTCCAGAAATTTCAAGTACAAAAATTTTCTCAATAATATGCTCATCCATTTTAGTTTTGTATGTGGTCCAATGAAATGAAAAGGTAAACTTTGTTTGCAGAAATGGCTCGACTACCATGGACCATTTGAAGCAGTAGTAGATGGGGCAAATGTCGGCCTTTTCAGTCAAAGGAGACTCAAGCCATCTAAGGCAACTATTTAAATACGATGAATTTTATATAGATTCTCTATTTTTTTGGAGGTGGTAATCATTTTTGATTATATGGTGAACTCTGTAGATCAATTCTGTTGTAAATGGAATTCGGCAGATGCTTCCTTCAAAGAAATGGCCACTTATTGTCCTGCATAATAGGCGCCTTACTGGAGACAAGATGGACGAACCATTCAATAAGGCAATAATTGAGAAGTGGAAAACTGCTGATGCGCTCTATGCAACACCAACTGGATCAAATGATGATTGGTGAGGATTAAATTTTCAATTTTTGTGGGTTAATTTTTTCCACCCAACTTGTTTATTTTTTATTTTGTTAATAGGGTGGCTGTAGTCACGGTGTTTATGTTAGTTTGTATAATGCTTTTGCATTTGAATTACTATGGATAGTAACATGTTCTTCAGGTACTGGTTGTATGCAGCTATAAAGTTTAAGTGCTTAATTGTGACCAATGACGAGATGAGAGACCATTTATTCCAACTTCTAGGGAATGATTTTTTTCCCAAGTGGAAAGAAAGGCATCAGGTAATTGATATTTTTCTGGACTTAAACCTTATCTGTAATTTATGTTTCTGGTTTGGCTTTATGAAGATGATTGGAAACTCCACCAAAAATAAAATCAAATAGCAAAGTAAATTGAAGATGTTTCATGGAGACCATAAGGAACAAGTAAAGAAGATCTGCTATATAGACTCCGTTTCTCACTCTACTTTGGGGCCATCCATCAAGGATTTGCGCTGGAAATTGCCTGGTGAGTGGTGATTGTGTGAATGGAGGACTGTATGTGCTGTAATCCTTTAGGTGCCCAATACCTGGTTAGTGGAAACTACATATAAAAAAAGAAAGAACTACTGGTCTGGATCACCTCCTTTAGTTGACATTCTTTGGTCTATCATTAAACTGATAGCTGTATTTATTGATTGATGCTGTCTAAAACACTTTTTTCTTGCTTATCAGTGGCACAGTTTTCCCCATATCTCTAAAGGTCCCTAAAACCGACATACCTGTTATTCTTATTATAATGATACGCAATTCATGTTCTGAGACGTTCTTCTCTTAATGAAAGGTGCGATTCAGCTTTTCTGATGTGGGTCCGGTGTTTCACATGCCGCCTCCATGTTCTGTTGTAATTCAGGTAAGTATTACACAGTTCCTGGCCTGCTTTTCTTGTCTGTGAAAACAAATAACGGAAGCATGAGCATTTACTGTCATTCACGAAATCATAACTCCAAATATGGAAGCAAAACACGTGCACTCAAAAAACTCAGACACATGCGTGTATGTGATTTGGATCTAACAGAAAAGAGACATGAGTAAACGCTGAAGTGATGTTGTAACTTAACAGGAGTCAGACAGAGGCCACTGGCATATTCCAATGGTATCTGAGCAGGATTATGAAAGGGAAAGGATGTGGTTATGCATTACACGTACCAAGTCACAAAAGGCAAGGGAAGATTTTACCACGATAAATGAAGGTAGTTGTCAACTTTGATTATGCAGTGATTCTATCCTTCGTATTATTATTTGGAAACACAAATACTTGAATCCTTCACTAATTTTTGTTTTTTTTTTGGTCAGAAATCCTTCACTATTTAAACCCTTAAAATTGTCATTTTCTGATGCTGTGTTTGGGTGGTTTCATGAAAATTGAAAATCATTTCAGATAGAACTTTCTTTTTCTTTTCTTTATTTGTTTTTTTGTGATGTGGTCTGTAAGAATACTGTTCCTACACATTACTGTTCTTTAGAGTTCAGAAATATCTGAACTCGTTAGTTTACTCCCAGCTATCTCAATAATCAGTCTCAACTTGAGAGGAAGAATTGGACATTTTACTTGTAGATGTCCAGACCCTATGCCTATCAGCCTATACTTTATTGTAAGTAATATTGCGTTGATATTGTATGCCAGTTACTTTGGCAAAGGTACTCTTCAATGATGGACAGATGTGAGTAGCTGGATATGATGAAAAATGCATACAAACTGAAGTGAAGCAATTAACCAATATGTTAGACCATCTCAACAGATGCATTTTATGCATAGAAACTTCAAGCCAAGATAACTTGGTGTCACTAAGGTCATAACTTGGTGTCACTAAGGTCGCATGTGCTCCATTTTGGTTGTCCTTTGAAATAGTCTGTATCAGGTACCTCGGTCAGGCCTGACTCTGTTTCATGATGTTTAATTCAACCTTTGATAACAAAGTTGTTGGCTAATACATAGCTATTTTGAGTGTTCTTTTTTTTTTTTGGCGATGTGCAAGCAGTAGCTGATTGGGTTCTAATGTTGGTGCGCACTCCTTGATGGGCTTATATTGCTAACTCTGTGCATAGACAAACCGCTTTTCAAGTTATTTTAGTTTGAAAGAAAGTGTCTATGTTCCATGTTGATTCATTTAAGCCACACAGATTCAGTTATGGGGAAAGCCTTATTGATATACTGAATTGTCTTGTATCAACTAGAAACTTCTCAGTGCAAGAAGGGGCGTGCAAACTCAGGTACTGAAGCTCAGGTAAAGCTACCACCATTGAGGCATGGCAGAACTGATAACACCAAGCATCCACCTCAAGAATTTTATGGAAATCTTCTGTCATCGTCCATCCTTGAAAATCGCTGCACGATACTATCAGAAATTGAGGCAGCAGAGAGGCTTGGCCACTGCATTATTGATTTTCAAATCTAGGGTGAATGGCAGTGAAGTTCAGGTCCTTGAGTCACACTTGCAGTCGGATGCCTACTCCGAACCAAAATCCCCTTGTATAGTTCTGATGCTGATTGAGCCTTGTTGTCCCTGCAAGAATTTTTAAGCCTTCAAAACTGAAGGATGACAGTTCCTTTATTGTGCAGGCATACACAGATGATCAACTCTCTTGCCATCTAGAAGGTTAGAGAAAATTTTCTGTATTCTTGTTTTGTAGGGAGGGAATGGGTCTACCTAACTCCGAATTTGAGTAGCATTCTTGTGTCTTCTCTTGTAAATATAAGATTCGTACACAATTCTGTAAATTCAGTTTATTATATGAAATATCTTGCTGAAACATAGTGGTGTTGTTGATCTGAATGATAATTAACCAGCCCATGCACGAGATATTTATTTACTCGAGAAACACCCTTCATGCGTAGCATGTTATGAAGAATAAGAACAAGAAGAAAGGATTAGAAATATGTGTATAATTGTTTCTAAAGTCAACAATGCTAGAATCAACATCTTACACAAACCAAACTCAATGGTGAATAACTCAGACTTCCCTATCCACAAAAGGAAGGAAGAACAACAAAAGAAATACAAACTAAATGGCTCCTCTAGAGTCCGAGTATTTACATTCAATAGGTAACTCTCTATACTACTATAGGTTGTGCTTCCTTTTGTTCAGCCATGCCTCTCTCATCTTGTCTACCTCCTTCTCTCTAGGCTTCTACAGTCAACAGTGTTAATGTCGAGCTGTTGGACTTCTTAGGCAATTTTCAAGTTTTTCAATGTAGGAAAACTTCTTGTGGGTTACGATATTAGCTGGTTTGCTCATAGTCTTTTCATTTTCATCTTGTGAGGAAATATTTAAGTTGTTAGTTGAGAGATTCTTTCTCATGTCTGTCTCTCCCTGATCCAAATTCCAACCCATGAAGTCAGATAGTGTCATTGAAGATGGCGTCTCTGGGGAATTTAACTTTTCTGTCTCTTCCATAGCACTGAGGAGACTCCCTGGTGGTGGTGATGCTAATGGTGAGGAATCCATCAAATGCTTCTTCCTGGCTGCTGGAAGCGATGGATCTTGAGTGAGAGAATCAGCATACAAGACATCTTCAATACGTGACGTGACTGTATTGGCCAGGCTTTCTAGTACCCTTGAATAGCTCTCAAGAACAGAATGCCCGACATCCTATTGTAGTTCAAAAAAAATAGTAAGGCTGTAGTTTTATTCATCCTGGATAACAAAATGTCTTCCTATATAACTGAGCCAAAAAAGATCTCTCCTGCAGTTTTTTGTTCTTACTCTGTTGTATTGGATTTTACTTATGTCAAGTGAAGACTGTGGAAGTCCTGGGAAACGCTGTTTGAGTAGGAGTAAGATGGTCTCTGCCCTCTCTTCAAAGAGCTCCCTCTTCTCTAAGCTTACAGCAGAACCCCAAGTAGACTTTCCATCCTTATGGTTCATCTTCCTCCTCCAAATCACAATAGACGCCTCAATTCTGTTCTTGAGGTCAAGAACTTTGTGCTCTGATGACAAGTCCAAGGTTGAAAGGAACTGCTCAGGATCGAAGTACTCAATTGTAATGTTCTTGTAGAGTGAATCACCTAGGCTTGATCTACCATTCTACAGAATAGAGTAATGGAAAAGATTAGGCTAAGTAGAGTGTTAGAGTTCTAAATATATTTTAAGGCGTAAAACTTCGCTCTTATTATACCTTAGGGAGAGAATCGATGTAGTTTTCAGGGACCTCCATTTCTGATAGTATTTGAGCATTTATGGCCAGGGATGCTTTCAGGACTTGGTTCACGCATTCCTTTTGATACTGCAGCCATTTTCGTGATGCATCCGATAGCCCATTTGCTGGAACTTTAACTGTAGGTAGCCACCATTTGTCGTTTCTCTGGACACCTTTTTCAGACTCATCAGCATCTCTTGAGACATACCAGAATTCATTATGCTCTTTGAAGTTGTCTAGGCAGTCCTGTTCATTGTTCATTTGATCAGAATAATAGATGGTATAACCCACAAAAGCATATTTTCTTTAACAAGGAGATTGCAGGTTCTTACAATGAGCATTGCATCGAGCTTGCGCAAGGCTGGGATGTTCATGAGCAAATCTCTTCTTTGTTGAGTTACCATTATCTGTCAAATTCATCAAGAAGTGTTGAGGTCCATGAAGTGCTAAAATCTTAGGTAAATGTCAGGATGAATTAAGTTCCCATTGCAGTTCTGAGTTGTAGAATGCATAAGAGGATGTGAATAGAGAGAGAGAGAGAGAGAGAGAGAGATTTGACCTCCATATTTGTTCCATCCTTTGATTTCTGTTGAGAAGGGAGTAATTCAACAATGTAATCCGTTACAGATAAGAGCCAATCAACTTCTTTTCTCCATCTTAGTTTCCTCTCTGCAGACATAGGTTCCAACTTCCATTGCTCACCAAAAACAGAAGCTACAGCATTTTAGAAACAAAAGATACATGGAAGGCATCAGAATTTTTCATAATTTTTGGCTCGTTTTCTAGATGAAGAACAATACTAATAATAGGGACCATATCCCAGAAATCTCAATGCAAAGGAAATAAAAATATTAGAAATGAATGGAGAACAAAGAAAAAGCCATAATAACTTATCACAGATGTTAGAAACCCATAAACACAGCTTGGAGATTCTAATTAAACTTACCAGCAAGATTTGTGATGGCGTTTGATAAAGCCAGAGCTGATGAGACACCCTTCCCACCACCTGACATGTCCTCCCCCAAAAGCAGCTTAGCAAACCTTTCCTTCATTAATTCCATATCTAATCAAAACAAAACAAAACAAAAACATCAAGGAGATTCATGAAATGGGTGATATGATGTGTTCAGACATTTCCATTTCTAATGCAAACAACAAAAATGCAAATTAATCACGATATAAAAATGCAGTTAATACACGAGACACAACTGGGTTTGAGGAAGAGTCAGATTATGCAATTTGAATCCTATCTACTGGCCACAACAACATAGAGATATCTCCATTGTATGAAGTATAAATTGATGTAATTGGATGAGATTTCGAAAGAAGTACAGGTACCTGAAACCTGCCGGTCCTTCGCTTGGGGACCGCCTGTTCTTGCACCTTCATTGCTCAACCTTGAAACCGGACCCTTATCGCCCGATCGATTCAGAACAGTACCTATTTGCTGGGTATCTAATGAAACAGGTCTCGCTCCTTGACTTCTAAATTGCAACTTCTCGTCCAGTGTCCCTTTATCATCTCCATTCTCATAGATTAAACTGTGAGCCTGTCGGGTTGGAACATCAAACATCTTCTTAAAATGAAATGAAGCTGATTTCCGAAAGCTGTGTTCTTCTTTAACCATTTATGTTTGATTCCTATGGTTTGTGAATACTATGTTTCAACATTAGAACAAACACATGATGAACATGGGCAATCATGAAATGCCTGTACAAACCCGGAAAAAAAAACAGGAAAAATGCAGATAATCTTGGTCTGAAATGGAAAATGTGAATCAAAGAAAACTCCTGTTCCTGAATGAGAGGCTAAAGGTGAAATGGAAAAGGGATTTTGTGAATTTTCTTAGTTGAAAGGAGGAGAGAGATTGTGTAGTTTACGTAGATTACTTTTTTTGAGCTATGGAATGTGGGGTGCATGCTTTATTAGAAAGAAGGAAGAGAGAGAGAGAGAAAGAGAAAGAGAATAAACAAGATATATATAGTTTTCTTTGGGTTGGTTTTAAGGAATGAATGGTTGAATTTTGTAATGGTAGCAAAAAGCCCGGGAAAGACACACATGGACAACGAACTCTCTCCCCTACTACAAGGGCAACTAACTGCCACCTAACCACCCTTTCATTTTCTCTTTGTAAACCATTTTTATCTCTACTCCATTCTTTTGTTGGGATTGTTTTGTGTGTGTGTGAAAGAGGGAAAGAGGAAGGAGTGGGGGGGCTGCTACTGATACCCAGAGCAGATCCATGAAATAGGCAAGCTTTAGCCTTTCATGATCTCTCAAAGAATGAAATTCTGTTGCTTTTCCATAAAAGTAAGGCTATATCTTCTTCAACATTTTGTTTTTTCTAAGAAAATTATCTCAACCACGTGTCTTTTGGACTTATTGTTATAAAATAGATCAAGATGGTATATGAGTAATTATCTTCCACCTATATATCGGGTCATTCAATTCATAATCAGTATTTTCATTTGAGCTACCGTAACAGGTTATTGTAACTTTGATTGTCATTAGACTAATTACCATTTTTCCATATTAGAGCTTCAATATCCTCCCACTCCATGGAGAGCTTTTCAAGGACTAAAGTAAAGAAGTGACTATATATCATTGCTATGACAGACATTGAGGTTCAAGTCAAGAAGTAAACCTCTTTTTTTTTTTGGCTTTTTCTGGGTCTTTGAACTAACTGGCCATGGTAAGTTGGTAACCCTCCATGTTCAGGGGGCCATGCCCAGCATTTGGTCAAATTCAGTGGCCATTTCATGCTGCAGGAGGGACCTCAGTAGCTGGCCTCAATCAAAGACTACTATGACATGAAAACCAGGTCAACTTTGGTATAAATTTTTTGAATTGAAAATGCCTGTAATCTATCTTTTCAGTTAGGAAACATAACCCTTCATCATTAATACTATGCTCACTTAAATTTTTACCAAGTTTTTTAAACCAAATCAATGTGAGTTGTTGGATTAGTATGTTCCACAAACATTCACTAGACATCCAATCCCCATTTCTTTACCCTTTACTCTCTATCACTCGTCTATTTAATAAGTTAGCAAAAAAAAATTTAAATAAGTGATGGTTAGAGAGAGTTTATGAGTAGTTATTTAGGGTAGTAATTAGAGGTGCTTGTAAGAATATGACTGGAGGATGGAGAATATATTAATTCAAAATTCTTAAAAATTTGAAAAGCCAGAAGAAAGACTCTCAAGTCATCTCCCTAAAAATTTGATTATATATATATATATATGCTTAGAGGAGGTCTGTTAACCTATAAATACCCATATTATATAATTAGTCATAACTCGTACTTTTAAGTGCGATCAACATAAAATTTAAATTACCAAAAAATCGATACCACTAGTATTTTTTTTTTCTTTCCCTTTCTTTAATTACATGATTTAAAATTAATTTTTACTTATTATTTTACAAAAAATAAATAAAATTTTCTCAAAATTTATGACCTTTAAAAAATGTCAATGTGTAAATTATGGTATATGAACAATGTCACAATTAATCAAAAAATAAATTATTTAACTTGTCATAAAAATGAATGATATGATAGAAATGAAGGAAAAAATATATAGGGAATAAAAATTAAAAATGTTTAAGTGTTTTATTAGATGGTCATAAAAACCTTAAAGCAACCAATTTAACAACTACGACCCTGTTTGGTAATGTTTCTGTTTTTTGTTTTTCACAAACGAAAAACGGAAATAAAAAACGTATTTTTTTTTTGTTTTTGAAAATCGCCCCTCGTTTGTTTTTGAAAATCGCCCCTCGTTTTTTATTGTCTAAATTATCCTTAATTATATTAAATTGGACTAAAGAAGAAAAAAATATATATATTATAATTAAAAGTTAAAAAATTTTAAAAAAAGTGACTCGCAACTTAATTTTGGGACAAACACCAGCACAAAAATTTTTGGACCAAATTATATGGCTAACCAAATTCATTCCAAGATTTTTTAAAATTAAAAAACTAATAAAATCTTTTAAGAAAAATAAGGGTAAAATTAGAAGTTAGTATAGATCACAACTTTCTTCCATTTCTTTTTTGTTTTTTACAAGAAAAAAAAAGTTATTATTTATGAGAACAAATTTAAGTAACGAAAAAAATTATTTTTTTAGTTTATTTGAGAGTATCAGATGAATTTATTAAAATTTATCATATTTTATATTATAAATTGATCCATACTATACGGTCAATTTTGTCCTTACATGTCCCACGATCTTACCTTTGACGTTATGTCATTTGATTGAGAAAATTCTTTGTTCTCAATTTTGTGATTGATCATTATTATAAAGTTAGTTATGCCCTACCGTATCTTATGATGTTACCTTTGACATTAAATTAATTTAAAACATAAACTTATGCTAATTAATAAATAAATTATATTAACTATATTACAACTTAGTCAACAGACTTTATTTTATTTGTTTGTTTCTGTTAAAAATAATAACGATCGTGATTTAAGGAAGGAATCGGGGACATCGATTTGTTTAATTTCAACACAAAATAATTTTACTATTCAGCCGCTAAGTAACAATTAAAAATAAAAACAGCCAATTATTTGACGTTAGCGGTTGAAATAATGATTATCATTCCGCTATTAAACCTTAAAGTCACTTGTTCAAATTTCGTCATTTTTCACCTTATAGTATCGTTTGACAAAAAAAAAAATTAATAATTTCGTTATTTTAGGTACCATTGGAAAATTACTTTTTTTTTGGGTATTATTTATTTTACATCTAATAAGATTGTTTATTATTTAACAATAATTTTTCAACATGATGATACGATCAAACTTTTTTGTGAATATTTTTGCTTAGTAATTGTAAAACCTGAGCATTTGTGCGTACAAAAAAAAAACACATACACACATATATATATATATATATATAGGGAATTATTCTTATATAGTTAATGTTTTATTATGTATATAGAAAAATTATTAAAAAAAACGAAATTGAGTTATTTACGAAAATGTCATTGCATGGCATCCCTTTCCAAGTTGCTGCCTGGCAGCACAAGAACTCACCTCAGTCTTCTCCAACCTTCCAGAGGGGTTGAGGAGATGTATTAAGACCTCAGCAAGTCTCTAGATAAGGAGAATCGCCAAGAGAGGAGAGAGGAAGAAGAGAGAAGCTCAAAATTTAGAATTTTTGATTTGTGGAAGAAGCTATTTCGAACGATCAGAGGCATGCTACTAGGCTAATTTGATTGCTAGGAGTCTCATGGTATCATTAGAATTGCATATCATGTACTGGAATTGCTTGATTTCATGTTTTAAATTTTTGGGTTCTAGATGTTTATGAAACGGGTTTAAAACTTGAGCATGATTTGGGTTAATTGGTTGGTATGGCTGAGTTTGGGAGGTCTTGAGGAGTTGATTGGTGGTGGATTCGTGGGTTGTCGTGGTCTGTGGTGGTGTAATGGTTGTATAAGGGTTTGAGAAGGTGAGAATATGATTTTGATAAAAACTTGTTTAAACTTCGAAAGGGGGCTTAGGTCTAGCTAATTTGGGGTCAAGCAATCTATTATGACCTCAGAATTGGATTTGGAGGTCGTTTGGGGGGGTAAAACGAGCAGTTACAGGTCTAGACATAAACTAAAAACCTTATTTTTTGTTAACTTTGACCTCTTTATTTTATGGGTTTAAGCTTAATTCAAAGCTTGAAAATTATGGGGTTTGTTAGAGTGATGTGTGGTGAGTGTTTAGGTTCAAAAATTAGGGGAAAAGGTGTACTGAGTAGGGAGAAATAAAGGTGAGAAGTAGGGAGGTTAGGCTGGTAGAAGGAAACTAGGGTTTTTGGTCAAGGTGCCCAAGGAAGAAGATGAAGGACACCAGTGCACCATGTCGGCGGGTGAGGGCGCTTCTGACATACGAATGACCTCTGGTTGATCCCAAAAGTTCCGTAGCGTCCGTGCGGAAGTCCCGGTAAAATTTCAAGTCAATCCGACAGCCGGATCTATATGAGAAGTAAAATGACTGTTTTGACATCCGGGGTCAATTTGACCTAGTTTTGAATGATTTTGAAGAAATAAATTTTATATTCATCTTTAGGTAGGTTAATTGAGTATGTGTATTAAATTTCATTGAAAAATAACACTGTTTAATTTTTAGCTATTTCAGATCAAAATACCGAGTGGGTAGGGTTTCTCAATTCTGGAACAGGCGATGTTTTTCAAACTTGTTTCTAAATTATTCCATATATTATTTATAATGATTTAGCATGTTTTAAACTATATGATTGGATGTTTTAAATATTGACGTGAATTCGGACCCGAATTAGGGTTTTTGAGTGCGGTTTGCACTATTGTTTTAGAAATGATCGTATTGCTTGAATTGTTCATATTGAAAGAAACTCCGGGATATTTTTTAATGAAAATATAAGTGCACACGGGTCGAGTGGCAAAAGAGTTTACATTCGACTTTGAGGCCGTAGAGGGTACTCATTGAGTTTTGTAAATATCTGGGTGGCCCGGTTGGTCTTCGGACTTGGGTACTAAATTGGATCGTATTGACTTGGGAGCGTATCTTCCTTGAGGTGAAATTCCCCTAAATTATTGGATCGTATGGATTGTATTGACCCTAAGTGGTCTATTATGATGAATTGCCCACCAGTGTAGCACTGTACTAGAATTTCTGAACTCTCTTTTACAATTTTGTTTAACTACTACAGTTTCAAATGAAATGATGTTTTTGCTGACGTATATGTATCAAATGCTTGTTTGGATTTTTGCCCAATCATGTTAACCTATGTTATTTTTAAACTCGTTTGCTTGGAAATTGAATCACTCTACTGAGTTATTAATGCTCAGCCTATATTACTTTCCCTTTTTCAGATACGACGAAACTGAGAGAGGTGTACATAATAACCTACTAAGGTTTCTGTATATATTAAGAAGATGTATCCAAAGTTTGTAGTAGAATAAATGAAAACCTAATGTGTAACGTAAACTTAATTAGATATTAGTTTGTAATAGTCTGAATTATGTTAGTGTAAAAGTATTGCATATGTTTTTGTAATAAGTTGTGGTTTATATATCGTGGGTTATTGTGCTATGTTACGTGACGACTCGATATGATAATGTTCCGTAGATTAAAGTAACACCTATCACATGTCGTTGTCGATTCGGGGTGTGGTATAAATTGGGGGGTTATAATAATAGATTTGTAAAAGAATACGTTTGAGTTGTATTATAATACCACCTTTCTTGGTGGTATTAAAATATCTCTATAATACAGGTCTATTGTACAAAAAATATACGATAAGTGTACTATTAATATACGTTCTTAAAATTAATATGATATTAAATTAATTTACTAAGCAAAATATTAGATTTGATTAAATTAAAAATAATAATATTTAATATTTAATCTCTCCATAATATATCTACTACACGAGCCGTTTAAATGTTAATGATTGTACTTATTTGATTGCGATGAATATGCAACATCATGATTACAGTGGCCAATTCCCGGACTTTTTCCCCTTGCATTACCTCCTTTTGTTCCCTGGCGATTGGTTTTGGAAAAAAATTCTCCCAAGTCGGCTCTCGCTTTTTGCTAAGTTACTAAAATAAGCCTATGTTATGCGCTATTATGGACGAATGATGTCAACACGATCTATGAATAGTGCACGTGTGTACCAATTTGTCATAAGAAGAGTAACTCATAAACCAATTGGCACAAAATTCTTTGATTATCTGTGTCGAACTCTTCAATAGTGAGCGATGTTTTACAAGGTTTGAGTTTAGAAAATAACTTTTTTTAAATGAAAATAATATTTGTGAGTTACTTCTTTTAAATCTTGCTATAGACAAAGACTTTGTGTATTAAGCACAATTTTTTATTTAATGTCTAGGAATCAACCTAGCTAAAGTGAAGATAAAGTGTGTCATTTTACGTGTTTAAACTCCGATAATAGACAAAAATCATATGCATTAGGCATAACTTTTTGTTTTACATTGGCTCAAAAATGGAGGAACCCTTGTTTTATATTTGAAACTGGGGGCTTCTAAAGCCAAAACTCTTGCGTTTTGTTCCAGCAGAGCAGACTTGAGAAACATGTATGGATATCACTAGTTAAATGGTAACAAACATGAATTGTAAATTTAGAAATCTTGAATTTAAATTTTGACAACTTTTTAGGCGGTTAGGCTACGAGGGATTTATCCCTCATGAATACTCTAATCTCAACGTGGATGATCTGCCTTTGATTGGACTTGATAAAAAATTAGTCAAAGTGTGCGTAATCTAATACAAACACCCTTTATCGTTGAACCAAAAAAAAAAAGGTCAATCATAGGGGTGTAATTTGGATGGACTAACCAAAATTCAACCCAAAAAATCAATGTTTGATTTGAGTTTTTTAAAATTTGGGTTAAATTCAGGCTAAAAAACTTCCACCGAATTGAATTCGGGTTGAGTCAGCCAGCCCTATGAGAGGGATTTCCTAAATCTCCAAATTGGCACAATCAATTCAATAGGCCTACGGGGTCATATTGTCTCCTCAGCGACCTACAGAAAGTTCTAACGAGTCTGAAATAAGAACGTTGGTTGGAGAAAATTTCATTAAACGCAAGGCGGTGCAATTCTTCCAATGAAAGTTCCCACTTGCTTTTTCTTTTAGGAATTCTTTCAAACACTTTGGCTGCATAGATATCATAGCTAAGCATGGTCATCAGTCCTCTGAAAACTCCAAAAAGATGTTGCTTTGGAAAACTAACTCTACTTTGCTTTGATCCTGTTGAGTCCATTAATTGTTGGTTTTGGATTTTGGTAGGTTTTGTTTCTCTATCAAATACTTGTATGATGTTAAAGACACAAGGAGGAGCTTTGACTTTTAACGGATTAGTACAGTGATCGAACAAGAAACTTAAAATAAAACCTGTTTTGAGGCATAAAACTTCGAAATTTGAGTTCAAAGAACACGTGGATGCATGTGACACGCAGCTAGTGTGGGATCGAGCCATGCCCCCAACCTCCTTGAATGTAATTAGTTATATTCAGAAAAACTGTGAAATATCAAGTTATAGTGATACTTAAAAGAGATTTGAAGGCATATTCAGAAACATGCATTGCTTGTGCTCCCATCCAAAAAGGCCAAAAGGCGTTTGTTGTGGAGTTAAATTACATTTATGAGAGGCACCAAAAAAGATAAAACAGAACAAGAGTCCTAAAACAAGAGTCTTGTGACATGCATTAAAGCAAGTCATTTGACACACCTTGGCAATTATTTCAATAGCCATTTTGTCCGACCATTTCATTGTGAGATTATTTGTGGATTTGGAACTAGATTCGCTTATTAATTCTTTGGGTGGTGAAATTCACTTATTAGTTATTTAAATGTAAAATCGACATCGCGAATGCGGGTGGGACTCATTTTATTTAAATGTATATCCAACTAATACAAGCTAACTGATCTAGATGTAAGGGAATTTAGCACTGCATTGGACCTTAAAAGCCTGTGAATTCTCATGGTCGGATACTTTACCAAAAAGAAGATACAAACAAACATCCTTTTGGGCCTTTAGTACATAATTGAGTGAGGACTAAACAAATAAATAGGTGAAGTACTTTAATACCCTTGTATGGAATGACAGTTTTGTTTAAGGTTCAACAGTAGTCTAATGAATTCATTGAGATAGCTGGGATGTCAGAAAAAAAATTCCAAGTCCATCTTAGACCAAAAGCCAAACACGGGTGCCCACCATGTGCAGGTTTTGAACCTGTCAGCCGCTCATGCAGGGTCTAAATTCCGGTCCAGCCGGGAGAGGACAAAGCAATCTCCCCACCTAACCCAATTAAACATTAAGCTTCTATGTATTTTATAATATTAGGATACCACTAGGATACTGCCATATAAATTTTTTCCTTTTTTATTTAATGGTTATGAGTATCTGAACCAGATTATAGGCACCTCGATTGATTTATTCCCGATCCGGTCAAAAACAAGTCATTCTCGTCGGGATTAGAGTATTCTTGAAGGATAAATCATTCATGGCTTGGTCCTAAGGAATTGCCAAGATTCAAAGAAAATGCTAATTCCTACTAATGCTAATTGCTGTCTCAATTCTGGCTTGATTATCAAAAGTTGTAGTTTATATTATAAAGCGAAAATGACAATTTCTTATTTATCTGTGTGTACTTTGCAAAAAGATAAAAAGAAAACAAAACAAAAGTCAGCAACCAAACATTTCTTTAACGAAGGGCCTTTTCAACAATATTGAAAATTCATTGAATTGTTACCATTAACCTATTTTACTTGTTTAGGCATTACTCTTGTGAAAGATTTGTGTTTTTTAAATTTAAGGGGTAATTGCATCAGATGTCCTCAAAGTATGAAGTTCGTTTTATTTTGGTTCTCAATATTTTAATTGTATTATTTTAGTTCTTGAAGTATTGAATATATTTTTTTGTGGTTCATCAAGCAGACATTGTTCAGATTGCTAACGAATTTTTTTATTATAAATTTGTCACCTGATACTAAAATATACGAAAAATAATAATTTGGGTAGCTTTTGACCAATTTTTGTCGAGAGTTACCCAAATTATGTTTTTGTTCATATTTAAGTATCACGCGACAAGTTTATGATAAAAAAAAATATTAGTAATTTGGATGATGTATGATTGAGAGATCATATAAAAATATATTCAATATTTTAGAGACCAAAATGATGTAATTGAAATATTGTGGATCAAAATAAGAAAAATTTCATATTTTAGGAATCTTTAATAGAATTAATCCTTAATTTTAAAATCACGTAAATAAAAAAAAATATGATTTTTTGTATTTTTAAGTGAAAAAAAGGATATATTACATAAAATTGGAGAACATGGGCTTTGTACATGGAAATTAGCAATGCTGGAATTGGATGGTGAATGAACAAGAAATGGTGTTTTCAGCACCTGTCATGTTCACAAGCAATTTTCGTGGTAGTTTTCCGTCATAGCTGGTCACATGGCCTACTAATTGTAGATACAAATCTACAAATCCAATATAAAATGACATAAAATTTATATGTTTCAATTTAATTTTAACGATTGTGTATAACAAATAAATTTACTCTTTTTTTTTTCTACATATATCCAAGTTTGTATTGACAACTCTAAATCGACCACTATAACACGATCTAGTTTAAGAAAAAGTCCCTAAGAAACAAAAGTGATTGGCCTCTGTGGGAAGTATTGAATCGAAACATTCCTAAGAGCTATGATGAATGTACTATTTAAACCCGACAAAGTATGAGTTCATAAAAAATGTAACATGAATCCGCTAAATAGGCCTGGTATATGTTATCAATCTTATTATACACAATTATAAATAAATTGAGTATGAAACGAACAGAAATTTTGTAGACACCCACTAGCAGTACCAGCCCGTAGTCAGGACACCAGTATGTTGTATTTCTAAATTGTGATTCGCCTTCCCTCATCATGCTTTTGAATAGATTTGCTTCTTTTGGTACATTGCAGCATACATACGGCAATAATTAATTGCTTCATTAATTACACACCCACAATCATAATTCAACCAATTCTGCTCGTACCCACTAAATCATTGTTCAAAAATTTCTCAATTCTTTTTTTGTTTTTGAAAAAAAAAAAGTTGAACATAGATAAAGAGGTGGGTGTACAGCTGAAAGTCAATTTCCACCAGCTGGTTTGGTTCTTTCTTGCGTGGATCTGTCTCTCACTGTAAGCGAGCTCACATGCAGGTGAGAAATAAGAAATTCATCAATGGGTTTTGATCAGTTCTTGGTTATGTTTTTTTTGTGTGATTTCAATTTTCTCATCTGGGTGTTACATTTATCTCTTTGTTTGTTGTTTTGCTTTCGTATGGGTTCTAATAGAAGCCAATGGAGAGAGAATTAGGTTGATCAGAGGTGGGAGAAGCTGTTTGTATGCAGGGAAAAAAACCCAAGAACTCAGGTATATATGCATTAAATTTTCATGGAAATTTGGTATAATTGATTTTAGTTTGTACAATAACTATCTATAGATGTATTAAAGCAATGCAGTACTATGAATTTTCTGCCAATTATGTTGTCATTTTTAGATCCATCACCCCCAAAGTTGAGCATATAGAATTCTCTCTCCTGTCTCTCCCTCCCTCCCTCGCTCTTTCTCTCTCCTTTTTTCTCAACATTTTATTGGGTTATGGAAAATCAGAAGAATTACTAATGAGAAATTAAGAATTCAACATATCCAATGTAGCATTTGAAGCATCCAACTTGAAAATGATGTTTTCATTTTTTATTTTGAACATTGACATCTTATGTTTGTATAGGCGGCAACTGATTGTTTAATTTTTCCTGGCTTTTCAGTGACACAGCTCTTAGAAGGGTTGTATTTGGCTGTTTACAGTTCATCTTTCAAACCTTGATTTGAATATACAAAATTTGTAAGTACACCTATTCGGCAGATACCATTAAATTGATTGATTAGTTGTTTAGGGTAGGATTATCTGACTTTTTCAATGGAATTTTCTGTCATAGAATATGTCTCAAGACAGTCATAGATCAGTCAGGTACAGATCATTCTTGACTTGCGATGACCCGAAAGGTGTGGTTGAATGTAGGACAATCAGAAAATCCAAGACTGATATCCCCAAAACGGAGATTAAGGTTGAAAGCCGAGGAGTGCAGAAGGATTCGAATACGTCTTCTGCATTGAACCAGGAAAAAAGAAAGGACAAGGTCTCTAATAAAGGGTCCACAGAAGAGTTACATAACCCATCTTCTTTCCAGCTCATGGAGGTCTGTAGAGGAGCTCAGAAACTGAACCAAGTCATAGATTCATGGTCTAAGAGGACAAGTTTCGAGGAGAAGCCGAAAGATATTGCAAAAGACTTGTTGAAGGGAGCTCTTGATCTACAGGAGTCTCTAATCATGCTTGGCAAGCTACAAGAAGCTTCTCAGTATATGGCTAAGTTGAAGAAAAAGCAGAAGGAAAAAGGTTCTGGAGGAACGGTTGATGAAGTAGGGATTGAAAGAACTAATTCCTATCGAGCTGATGCAGTGGGGATTGAAAGAACTAATTCCAATCGAAGAGCTGATTCAGTGGGGATTGAAAGAACTAATTCTGATCGCAGAGCTGAAGTAGGGATTGAAAGAAATAATTCCGATCGCAGAGCTGAAGGGGGGATTGAAAGAACTAATTCCACTCGATTCAGAGATCGCAATTACATAATGGAATATCAAGAACCAAGACTTTCTGTTGATGGTTCTTCAAGGGATTGCTATGAAGAGCTTAGGAAAGCCATTAGAGATGGTCTTGCTAAACAAAATCTGTTGCCAAACGGTTCCTCTGAAGAAAAGGAATTTGATAGAAGAAAATTGGAAACATCTCCAGACAAACTGTACATTAGCTCTAGCCAATCCTCAATGGATCACTCCCATGAGTTTACCTCATCTGATTGTTCATCATCAAAGGTTCAACAGGAGAAGCCAAAAGGCTCAAATTTGATTGCTAAGCTTATGGGTCTGGAAGAAATCCCCTCAAAACCATTGCAATCCACTTCCCAGAAACAGTTAGAGAGAGACAATATTTTGAGTCAGAGGCGACAGATCTTTGACATCGATATGCCAAAGGCAAGGAAGCCTCACTTTGTTGTTGAAAAGGTGGATCCAAAGCAGAGGACATTGGAAGAAATAATCGAAACTATGCAATTCAAAGGACTTTTGAAAAGCAATTCTGCTAATGGGTTAAAGCATCAAACCCATTATTCAAATATCTCCGATTTGAGAGAGTGGTTTGTGGATGATGCCCCACCCATTGTACTCATAAAACCTCTGAATGTTCCATGTCTAGAGGCAGAAGAGCCTCACACAGATAAATTTGCTCATGATGAACGAGCTTTGGACACTGAAGAGAAGCCTACAAAAGGGAAAGCAAAACAAGAGTTTTCACCACAGACCATCGACCATTGGGATAAAGCTTTGAATTCCCATGAGATGCTAATGAAACCGCAAGCAGGAAAAACTCCAATCAAAAGGCTTAGTCAGGAAAATGGAGGTAAAAACCATAAAGATGTAATTGCTAAACAGCAAGACAGAAAAGTCAAGACTAAGGAAGTGTGGTCTTCTACTGAGTTGAAAGCTTCTACTCCGGTGAGTTCCAAACTTCAGAAGAAGGAACCGAATGAGAAAAAAATCGATAAAATCCAAAAAGCCGCACCTGGTGGAAGGAAACCTTTAGAACTGGAGAATATGAACTCTAAAAGTGTTTCTAAACATCTTGATCAAGGCAAAGTGACCTCTATGAAAGTAAGGAGGCCCGAGAATAGATCCAACATTTTAAAGAATGAGACTCCACGGCAAAAAAATGCTGCTCCAAATTCCACTGCAAAACGCAGAACAGCAACTGTATCTCGTAACTCCTGCAATCAGAAGAAGAACGTGAAAAATGAGAAGCCAGTCAGCGAGCCTTTCGAAGCTAACGTGAGTCTTCCTTGTTGTCCATCTTTTAGTCTCAATGACTTTCCTTTGGAAACTCTTCTTTCTGATTTGTACATCCAGTTATTGCTATATAGGGTATGAAATGAACAAAATTGGATTTTGTTCATATAGCAGTCACTTGAAAAAGGACTTTTTTTGCTTGCATAGGTTAATTCAATATGCCATTGCAGGTTGAAAATATAGGATGCCATACTGATGAAATGCGGATTGACCTTAATAGTGAAAATGAGTCTGATATGGTAGCTACCAACAAAACACCCGCAGTGCAGCTCTTTACTGACGAAGGAGCAGATGCTTCTGAAACTCTTAATAAAGGTAAGGCACATGCTTTATCAATTTCTCTGGTTTCGGTGAGCAAAATTTGATCGTCAATTCTATCTAATGTCTTATACCTTAAAACTTGTAGCTAGTCATCTTATTCAGAATAATGGGATTATACATCTTCATTAGCAAAGAAAAAATATGAAGTTCCAGGATGATAACTGACCTTGTGAGGTATTAAATAAATAAATACATAAGTTACACACTTTTATATAAGCTTATGCTTCGAAGGAGTTGGTGACCAATACTATGTAAGATTCTGAAAGTCCTGAGTTTTGAACCACTCCAACGACACTATATTAATACACGTCACAATCACGAGGATGGACAACCAATAGGACCACAGTTGAATAATACTATTTGAGAAATAAATGTCACATCCCTCTCTATAAGCTTAGGCTTTTAGAAATGTGTATGTGCATAGACAGAGAAGGAAGAAGTAACATTAGGCTGGACACCAAGTTAATCATCACCTCCTCTTAAGCCTCTGGTTTATAGGGGTCATAAGCTAGCAATTCAGTTACTATGATGCAAATGCACTTTCTCTGCCCACCGATCCTATATAGTTGTTTGAGCTGACTTAATATCTTCAATTGCAGAAAATTTTGGTAACATCCAGAATTCTCCTTGTGAGGCTGCCCTGCTGACCCCGCAACATGAAAGCAACACATTTACTGGCGAAGCTGACTGTTGCATCACTCAACATGAAACCGAGAAGAAAAGTGACCAAAGCAGATCCAATGAAAGAGATTTACTTTTGAGCAGTGCTTCTTTCATTAGTCATGCAGAGGAGCTCTTTGATATCACTTTCTGTAAACCTTTAATTTTCCCGGCTAGTTTACAGGATTCTGAAATCGTCAACACCAGAAACCTGTTGGACTGTGCTAACGAGCTACTGGAACATAAAAGCCTACAATGCCCTCAAATCATTCATCCATTGTTACGAAAACCTATCAAGAATTCCAGAATTTATATCTCCCTCGACCATTTGGTGGAAGAAGTTTGTGATGAGATCGAGAGTCTGAGAGGCTATAGTATACTTGCTGAAAAGAGGCTTCCTGTTGATACTGTTAATGTGGTGGTGGAAAGAGATTTATGGTGCAAGGCGGTGGTAAGTGGAGCATGGGGTATGGGCTGGAGGAATGGTTTTACTTCAGATGAAGTTGGACAAGTTGAGGGTGAAATAGAGAAGCTAATAATAGGTGAGCTGGTTGAGGAGCTGCTGACAGATTTTGTGCTTTAGCATGTCGTACATGTTTGGATCTGTGGGTTTTATAGGCTTATCTTGCTATTTCCTGTAAGTATTTTCATCATATCTATAGTAAACAGTAGAAGGAAGAGTCGAAATTTTGATTATTGACTAGCAGTGGTCAATCATATATTGAAGATTATATTATTGAACAGTCTGACTAATATTTCATTACAGTCAACAAACAGTATGAGCTGCAAGGTACATTGGTCAATGTTTCACGATTACATTATACCTGCACAAATTGTTTACCTCTAACTATTCAATACTCTTATGAAAAAAATTGATAATATCAGAGCTTTTTCATGGCCGAATCCACTTGGAATTTAATAAATGCATTGTTTGTGAAGTGTTCGTGTATGTCCTATAGATCTACTTGTTGTTGATTGAAAATGAGAAATTGATATTCGAAAGAAATGATTGTTGAATTACAGTATTTATTTTGGAATTTGTATATTTTGTGGTGATTGCATTGAGTATTGTCCAACAAATTGTTTATCATATGAATTTTCTACATAGGATCGTCACGAATTGAATTATAATCAAATTGATTAGCTCCCCAAAAGGAACAATTCTTGATGATAGAAAAATATTTAACTTTAGAAAAAATAGTTGTGAATTTTGTGACTATTAAAAGCAGAAAGCTAATTATCAGCATGTAACAAAGATCTGTTATCAGATCTTTATTCAAATTCAAATATTTCCTTGTATGTAAGCAGAGTAGTTGAGTCTTCCTTAAGACTAGGACTTCCTCTTGTATTTAGGAGTGATCTTGTTATTCCTCTGTGTATATATACTATATTTTGTTTAATGAAAATCAGTGGAAAAATCATAATTGATTCTCAGCTCTACATGGTGTCAAAGCACATATCGATTCCTCCCCATTAATTTTTTTTCTCCTTCTCTTCTTTCCTCTCTTGTTTCCCTCTTACCCTCTTGCTGTCAAACACCAAACTCCACCAACATTACCTCTGCCGCTAGTCCTCCAAACATTGAAATTCCTCTTATCACCATCAACATATCGGCTCAAGCACCACTCAAACTCACCTCCATAAATTACCTATTCTGGAAGCTGCAATTTGAAACTTTATTCATTGGATATGACCTCATTGGGTATATCGACGGATCCAAACCATGTCTTCCCACCACCATCACAGCAAACAACACTGCCACAACTAATCCTTCTCACAAACTCTGGATTCGTCAAGATCAACTGCTGCTAAATGCCTTAATTGGCTCTCTTTCCCCTACTATCATTCCCTTCATTGCCCAAGCCAAGACTGCCAAAGAAGCATGGACCATCCTTGCTAACACCTATGCCAAACCCTCACATGGTCGCATCAAACAAGTCAAAACCAAACTTAAGAATCCAACAAAAGGCAGCCAGAATGTAACCGAGTATCTTCACTCTGTCAAAGCTTATGCTGATGAACTAGCCATCCTAGGTGCACCACTGGATCCTGAAGACCTCACCGACAAGATCCTAGATGGCCTAGGCGACGACTACAAGGAACTGGTCCGTGCGGTACAAGCTCGTGACACTTCCATCTCATTTGATGAGCTCCACGAGAAGCTACTCTCCTTTGAAGCCTCTGCACCAGCAATCACAAGTTCAAAAACTTCACTTCCAATTACTGCCAATCCAACAAACAAAACAAATCACCAATGGCGCCCAAACAAAACTAATAATTGGCGTACCCCCTCTCCCTCACATGCACCTGTTGGCAACTAGAATGGTCGTCCACCAATGAACTCAGATCAATGCTTCCTAAATCGAAGCAACCGTCCTCCATCTAGACCTTATCAAGGCTTCTGTCAGATCTGTGGAATCCAAGGACATACAGCCAAGAGGTGTCTCTCCCTCCTTTCAAGTGCTTCCCATTCAATCCTCTACCACTGCACCCTCATCATCCAACAACTCAACTGTTCCTTGGCAGCCACGAGTTAACTTTGCTACCAACAACACATTACCAAACCCGACCTGGTTACTCGACAGTGGCGCCTCTCATCATGTCACAGCTGATCTAAACAATCTGTCCCTTCACTCACCTTACAACGGAATTGATGATGTTATGATCGAGGATGGTACAGGTCTCTCCATCACACACACAGGCTCCACTACTCTCTCATCTCCACAATCAACTTTCACTTTATCTGATGTTCTTTGTGTCCCAACCATGAAAAAAAACTTAATTTCCATTTCTCGGTTTTGCATCACTAACAATGCATCAATTGAATTCTTACCATCTTCCTTTTTTGTGAAGGATCTTCGCTCGGGGGCAATTCTATTCCAGGGCAGTACTAAGGATGCAGTGTATGAATGGACGGCTCCCAAAAACCCGATTCTAGCATTCTCTACAGCCAAAACAACATCTATCAATTGGCATCATCGTTTAGGACATCCAGCTCTTCCAATCTTACAGCATATTCTCTCTAATTCTTGTTTATAATCATCTTCCTCTATGCCAAAAGATTTCTCATGTAATGCATGCCTCTACAATAAAAGTCATAAATTACATTTTTCTACTTCATCACTTTTGTCTACACAGCCTCTTCAAATTATCTTTTCTGATGTTGGACCTCTCCCATTATGTCTTCCAATGGCTTTAAATATTATGTCATATTTGTTGATCACTTTACAAAATATATCTGGTTTTATCCCCTCAAACGAAAATCAGATATTCACGAAGTGTTTAAAGGCTATAAAACCATTGTTGAAAATTACTTCCACCACAAAATCATCACTTTATACTCTGACAATGGGGGAGAATATCTGGGCCTCAAAGATTACCTTTCTACCGTTGGTATAACCCATCTAACTAGTCCACCTCATACACCCAAACACAATGGCTACTCTGAAAGAAGACACTGTCACATTGTCGAAACTGGCCTCACCTTACTCTCCCTTGCCTCCTTACCTCTCACCTTTTGGACTCATGCATTCAGTACTGTTGTATACTTAATTAATAGAATGTCCATCCCTACTCTCAACCTCTCCACTCCCTTTGAATTAATTTTCAAAACAAACCAAACTATTCTAAACTCACAATTTTCAGATGCTTATGTTATCCATGGCTTCGTCCTTATTCATCCCACAAACTAGCTCCCAAGTCCACACCCTGTGTCTTTCTTAGTTATTCTCTGTCTCAAAGTGCCTATCTCTGTTTTGAACCAACCACCTCTAAAACATGTCTCTCGTCATGTCCAATTTGTTGAATCAATATTTCCTTACACCACACACAAAATTCAGCAATCATGTCATACCACCACTATAGTTTCTGATTGGATTCCACCAGTTATCACAATTCTCATTCCTCCTCCAGCACAACAACCTTCTTACATTCCAGAAGTACAAGCTCCGGACTTGGCCACTACTGCAGATCACATCTCAAACACGTCTCCAACTCCCCCATCAACCAGAACCTGTACTGTAACCAGAACCTGCCTCACAACAAGTCTCTACACCAGCTCCTCGCCATTCCATGACTACCCGAGCTAAAAACCATATCACCAAACCTATCCAAAAACTCAATCTCCACACACACCTACCCTCTTCACCTAGTTCAAAACCCATATCTGTTACTCAGGCCCTCAAAGACTCAAACTTGCACAAAGCTATGTCTGAAGAGTATGATGCCCTTGTTCGCAATGGGACTTGAGAACTTGTTTCTCCAACCGGCATCACCAACCTTGTAGGCTGTAAGTGAATATTTTGCATTAAAAGAAACTCTGATGGTTCTATTGACAGGTTTAAAGTTCGCCTTGTAGCCAAAGGCTTTCATCAAAGACCAAGTGTGGACTATCTTGAAACATTCAATCCAGTAATCAAGCCAACTACTGTGAGACTTGTGCTCAGTATTGCCGTAAGCAATGGCTGGTCCCTTCGCCAATTGGATGTAAACAATGCCTTTCTCTAAGGTAATCTATCAGAAACAGTATATATGGCACAACCTCATGGCTTCATTGACGCTGATAAACCCACCCATGTATGCAAGCTTCACAAAGCCATTTATGGTCTCAAACAGGCTCCTCGGGCATGGTATCGTGAATTACGCCAATTTCTTGTAGATTCTGGGTTCAAGAACTCTCACTCTGAAACTTCTCTGTTTATTCTAAATGCTAGAACCAGCCTACTCTATCTGCTAGTATATGTTGACGACATTGTATTCACTGGAAATAGTAACGATCTTGTATCCCAAGTTGTTGAGTGTCTAGCTCAGCATTTTTTTCTCAAAGATCTGGGCTCTCTATCATATTTTCTTGGTGTAGAAGTTGTTCCTCATCGTCATGGCCTACTACTCTCACAAAGGAGATATATAAAGGATCTGCTCACTAGAACTAATATGCACGCTGCCAAACCAGTTCATACACCTTTACCAACCAGCTCGTCCTCCATCAAGTTATCATCTGGATCACCTCTCTCTGACCCCACGGAATATAGAACTGTAGTGGGCAGCCTTCAATACTTGTCTCTCACTCGTCTAGAAATTTCATTTGCTGTTAACAAAATGTCTCAGTTTATGCATCAACCAACAGATGAACATTGGACACTGGTTAAAAGAATTTTGTGTTACCTCAGTGGCACCTTAAATGATGGCCTTCTTCTACATCGCAACTCACCGCTATCCCTTCATGCTTTTTCCGACTCCATTCATGCCTTCTCCGATGCTGATTGGGCAGGTAACAAGGATAATTACTCTTTAACTGGTGTTTACCTTATTTACCTAGGCAGCAATCTCATTTCCTGGAGCTCTAAGAAGCAGAAAATTGTGGCTCGTTCTTCTACAGAGGCTAAATATCGCTCACTTGCTGCTACAGTTGCTGAACTCTGCTGGGTTCGCTCTTTGCTCTATGAACTTTGCATCAATCTGGTCAACCCCCCAGTTGTTTACTGTGACAATGTAGGTGCAACACAGTTAAGTTCAAATCCAATCTTCCATTCTCGAATGAAGCATGTGGCAGTTGATTATCACTTCCTCCATGATCAAGTTCAATCTAGTGCTCTTTGCGTGGCTCATGTTTCATCTGCAGACCAGGTTGCTGATCTTCTAACAAAATCTATGCCTCATTCACAATTCTAGAAATTACGAGACAAGATTGGCCTCTCTACACGTGGCTTATCTTGAAGGGGCATATCAGCATGTAACAAAGATCTGTTATCATATCTTTATTCAAATTCAAATATTTCCTTGTATATAGAAGAATAGTTGAGTCTTCCTTAAGATTAGGACTTCCTCTTGTATTCAGGAGTGATCTTGTTATTCCTCTGTGTATATATACTTTATTTCGTTTAATGAAAATTAGTGAAAAAATCATAATTAATTCTTAGCTCTACACTAATTTGAGTGTAATTAATAGCATATCTAGAGAAATTTATGGATTGTGTTGGAGATATAGCAGCCTAGTTTATTAGGCATAATTTATTAGTGTCCTCTTTCTTTTTTTACCCTTATTATGACTTTTATATTTTGCCTAGACTATATGGATGTTTAGGTCACTTTGTAATATTATTTGGTTATATATATGGGGCTCTACTCTTAGTTTGAGTATCCATTTTTACTCACCAATATATCAAGTTGGTATTAGAGCCAAAACTCTAACCTTAGCCCCTCCTTCACGTCACAACCACTAGCCTCCACCTCCACGCGCCAGCTTGCTCTCCAGCGATCAACCAAAGTCACCGACTGCCCACCACGCAGCAAACCACCAAGCAAAGACCACTCACCGACTGCCCACCATGCAGCAAACCAAGCCACCGACTGCCTCACTTACACCAACTGCCTGCCAAATAAAGACCACTCACCGACTGCTCACCACGCAGCAAACCAAGCCACCAACTGCCCACCACACAGCAATCCAAGCACTCACCGACTGCCGGCGACAAAACCAGAAACCACCAAGCAAAGACCGCTCACCGACTGCCCACCACGCAGCAATCCAAGCCAACCCAAGTGCAACCAGGCCACATTCAATCAACCCTATCAACCGACTACACACCACGGCTTATCACCCCCGATAGCCCTCATCACCGACATCAACAGTTTGGCGCATGTCTCTCACAGCAAAACGACCAAGAAGTGGGTACTCAGTGAAAGTCTCCACCACCATGGGCTTGGGTCCAGCCCACTCATCAGCCCATTGTTGGGTCGCTTTTTCGTTATAGCTTCGTCTTTCGCACCAGACGTCACAGTGTTGTCCGGTTGCAGTATTTAGGCCTTTTTAAGAGGGGTTGAATCCTCTTCTTCGTTGATCTGCTCTTGATGCAGTAGATCCTTTATTTATATTTATTGAATTTCTGGGCACCGTGACTTGATTATTTGGGAGCTTTCTGGACCTTCTTTATCTGTCGCTATAGTTCGACTGGAGGTATATTGTTCTCCCTTATTTTATCTCTCTATTTATCTTAGAGTTGTGCTTATCTCTGTCATGGGTGCCCTAGTATTATTGATGATATGACTACTACTGAGGGAGTTGAGACCCCTACTGTTGAGACATCTCTTAGTACTTCCATCGGGTATAGGGGTCGACAGGGCTTGGCCCAGCGCCGTCACAGTACCCCATATCAGCGTAGACATGGGGATTCTCGTCAGTGTGATTATTGTGGCCGACTCGGACATCTCAGGACTGCTTGTTGGAAGCTCCATTCGGAGTTTAAGCAGCCTCCTCGCAGTCGTACTGCTACCATTGCTAAGGCACCACTACTACCTACAGTCATTGCTCCTACTACTATTGCTACTGCTCCTCCTTGGCAAAGTGATATGGATGCTATCACTTCTCGCTTGGAAATACTTATGTCAGTCATGTCTTCTCGAGGTTCGACTACTACTGCTACGACTACTGCAGGTATTTCTTGTGTCTTTCATACTTGCGCCAGTTCGTCCCCCCTTTGGATGTTGAACTCGGGTGCGAATGGTCATATGACAGGTGAGGCCCATCATTTTACCTCTTTTGACGAGCAGTTATATACTCAAGTTCAGTTAGCAGATGGTACACATGCCCCTATTGTTAGTAGGGGTACAGTCCGTCTCCCAGATGGCTTTATATTATGTTTGGTGTTTCATGCACCAAAGTTGGCCATGAATCTATTATCTGTACATCAGTTAGCCAGAGATTTTCACTGTGCGGTTGTGTTCTTATCTGATTCGTATTATTTGCAGGACCTGAGTACCAAGATGATTATTATCAGGGAACATGAGAGAGATGAATTGTATTATCTAGGCAATCCACCTCCGGTTTCACCAGTTTCTCCACCTCCACCTTCATCACCTGCTTTGTCTTTATCTATTCTTAGTTTGAATGCTAGTATTTTACCTAGTACTTGTCATTATGATTTTTCGTCACAAACTGTTCAGTTGTGGCATGACCGTTTTAGACATACAAAATTTAAATATTTATGTATATTATTTCCTACTTTGAGCAAAGCTTGTGTTAGTGGTAAACTTGACTGTGTTATCTGTTCCCTATCAAAACATGTTCGGACTAGTTATATTTCTCGCATGCACCAGTCACCCAAACCATTTGACCTAATACACTCTGATATTTGGGGTACCCTCCCCTGTTACTGCTCTGTCAGGTGCTCGTTATTATGTGACATTTATAGATGATCATACCCATTGTACTTGGGTTTACCTTTTGTATAGGAAGTCTGATGCACTCATTGTCATCACTCAATTTCTCCAGATGATTATGACACAATTCGATGTCATTGTCCGTGTTCTTCGTTCGGATAATGCCAAAGAATATGTGTCTGATGTCTTAGTGTCTCACCTTTCTTCTCAGGGTATCCTTCAGCAGCTCACTTATCCATATACTCCTGAGCAAAATGGAGTTGTTGAAAGGAAAAATAGGAGTCTGATAGGGATGGTACGTTGTATGCTTAGAGGTATGGGGGTACCAAAATCTTATTGGCATTTTACTGTTTTGACTTCTACTTTTTTGTGCAATCGTACACCGAATCGTGTTCTTCAGCATAGAGCTTTCTTACAGGTCTTATTCCCTGAGCGGGAATTTTTGCGATTCTCCTTCATGTTTTTGGCTGCACATGTTTTGTTCAGGATCGGTCTCCTACTCGTCATAAGCTTGATGATAAAGTAATTTGTTGTGTCTTTGTGGGGTATTGTCATCATTCTAAGGGGTATCGGTGTTATGATCCTGTCAGGCGACGTATGTATCATAGTCTAGATATTACATTTCTTGAGCACATTCATTATTTTTCTTCCAATCCTATGTCTGCCCCTCTAGTTGATGATATTCCCTTTGATTTTTCGTTACCACAAGAGCCAGAGTCATTGGTCACTATCACTACAGAGTCACCAGTCTCTCCTTCTCTAGAGCCACTCATTCTTGTCAGTACAGAGTCACCAGTCTCTCTTCCTTTGCAGGTTTATGTTCGTCGTCCTCACTCTCATCCCCCTGCTGATGTCCCCTCTACCTCAGGCGATGAAGGTAATACTTCTCAGTTCGTTGAGCATACTGATGCAACTGTTGATAGTATTGATGAAATTGCAGGTACTGAGTCAGTTACTTTATCTGATGAGACATTGTCAGTGGAGAATGATGATTTAGGGCGTCGTTATCTGCGGTGTGATCGTCGTCCAGTTGATCGTTACGGTTGGACTGCCAAGATTTTATATCCGATCTCTGCTTATGTTTCTTATGGTGATCTATCTCCTACATTTCGAGCTTATAGCATGGCTTTATCTGATACGTCAGTTCCTCACTCTGTTTCAGAGGCTATGCGGGAGCCCCAGTGGGTTCTTGCTATGCAGACGGAGATGAACGCTCTTCAGCGTAATCATACATGAGACCTTGTCTCTTTACCTTCAGGGGTGAAGCCTGTTGGCTGTCACTGGGTTTACACCCTGAAGTTTCTTGCGGATGGTACTATCGATTGTCACAAGGCTAGGCTTGTGCCGAAGGGCTTTACTCAGGTATCAGGTCGTGATTTTGGTGCTACATTTGCCCCTGTGGCAAAATTGATTATTGTTCGATTGATTATTTCTCTGGCTGCAGAGTACTCTTGGCTTCTTCATCAGTTAAATGTGAAGAATGTGTTTCTTCACGGTGATCTAGATGAGATTATTTATATGGATGCACCACCGGGCTTTTGTGGTGAGGGGGAGTATGCTGGAAAGGTATGTCGATTGCGTAAGTCTCTTTATGGACTGAAACAGTCACCCCGAGTCTGGTTCCCTCGCTTTAGTGATGTAGTCGTACGTTTGGGGTTCACCAGATGTCATTCTGATCATACCTGCTTTATTCGACGGAATACTTCTGGACAGTGTGTCATCCTTTTGGTATATGTTGATGATATTATTATTACTGGAGATGATGTTTCAGGGACTGTGCAGGTCAAGGTAGACCTTGGGAAGGCCTTCGATGTGAAGGACCTTGGATTTTTACGATACTTTCTTGGGATTGAGGTTGCCCGTAGCAGCAGAGATATTGTTCTTTCTCAGAGAAAGTATGTTCTGGATCTTCTCTCAGACACTGGGATGCTGGGGTGCAAACCGACATCATTACTCATGATTTCAAACCTGAAGCTTACTGCTAAAGGTAAGGAGTTAAGAGATCCGATTGTCTATCAGAGATTGGTAGGTAGACTTATCTACCTAGCCAACACGAGACCAGACATTTCATTCGCGATCAGCCGAGTAAGTCAGTTCATGCACAGACCATGTCAGCCTCATCTTAATGCAGTTTATCATATTCTTCGGTACCTCAAGTCTTGTCCTGGACTTGGGTTGTTCTATGCATCAGGATCTCAGACTGGTTCTCTAGCCTGTTATTCAGATTCAGATTATGGGTAAACGTGTGATGTTCGATCTACTACGGGCTTCTGTATTTTTCGAGGGACTCATCTTATCTCTTGAAATAGCAAGAAGCAGACAGTTGTCTCCCGCTTGTCAGCAGAGGTAGAGTATCGAGCACTGGCACTTGACACATGTGAGATTATCTGGCTACGATCGATTCTTGGCGAGTTGGGATTTTCAGTGACTTCTTCATCTACATTATATTGTGATAATCGATCTGCTATTCAGCTCGTTTCTGACTCTGTATTACACGAGATGACGAAGCATATAGAGATCGATGTTCACTTTCTTCGGGAGAAGGTTAGTTGTGGTATTGTCACTCCATCGTTTGTGGGGACCAGTGATCAGGTTGCAGATGTTTTCACCAAACCTATCACTCTATCCATTTTTCAGGACTCTGTTGTCAAGCTTGGCTTAGTTGACATTTTTGCGCTTAGCTTGAGGGGGAGTGTTGGAGATATAGCAACCTAGCTTATTAGGCCTAATTTATTAGTGTTCTCTTTCTCTTTTTACTCTTATTATGATTTTTATATTTTGTCTAGACTATAAGGATGTTTAGGTCACTTTGTAATATTATTTGGTTATATATACGGGGCTCTATTCTTAGTTTGAGTATCCACCAATACATCAAGTGATTGCAAACATACACATGATATAAACACATTCTTTTACCTTGTAATCTGTATTCTTCCATTCACATCCAAATTACGTATGCAATTGTATTGTAAAGAGAGTAAATATACTCTGAATGCTACGTATATTGATAAGTAGTGCGACTTTTTACCTTTTTTATACTTCTTTTCGTTCATAATATTTATGGTCTCTAACTTATTTGTCAATGTACTATTTTTTTTACATAGAAATGTAGGTTTGACCCACGCTTCCAATGTAAAAGTGTTGATTTGGCTTTATGTTGAAAAACGCTGAGTTAAACCTACACTTCTATATAAAGAACGATTCAATGAAAAAAAACTACAAATCACCGATTTTGGGAGAATATATTCCAAAAGTGGGTGTAATTTTTAAATTGTTTTCGAAGTATTGCTCTCAAACATCAAAACTGCACCTCACTCCACCTTGAGAATTGCAACAATTATTGCTAATATGCAATTTGATGGGACAAGAAGCGACGCTTGTATTAAGATGTGATACGTGAACATGAGCAATACTACACTAAGGGGATGAGTAGTCCCAAGAAAGGAGACCCTTAGGGCCATGGAAAAGTAGGCAATCCCAGCCCGAACAATTAATGTTGTGTATGTATGTAGGATCCCACGATGTGATGTACTACAGAGCATGATTACTTGTATAGACATGTCACATCGAATATCAAAAAATTTGAATAAAAAACATAACATTTGTTGGCTTAAACCGCTCAAGGACGTCTATATTTAATGTTCAACATCAATCCAATAATTGTGCAACACAACTCAATGAATGTTGACAAAAATTATTAAATGCTTCGGGGACATACACTAAATGCTCGATTCTAAGAGCAACGCAATCATTGTGAGATTAGGTTTTGAGGCACCGTCAACCTTTCCCAAGCCTAATAATTTCACGACTCGAGCGAAAATAGCTATTGATTAATTGCCTGGGTTGTTAGCCGACTTGATGGGAAATCAAAATGTCATGTCATCACCTTTAAAGATATAAATAACTCAAAAAATGGATTCTCGGGTATGCAATCAAAACCATCCTAGCATAATAAAATTTGATCTTTCCTTTGAGCACCTATTGACTTACATTGGAGGGAATAAGTCAAACACGTCTCCGACCCCTTCTAACCTTGTTCCTTGCTTTGAGGACACCCTCAGACTGCCTCACCCCTGGTGCTTCTATCTCACACTATTGCGCAGAAAAACACCAGTGCACGGCAGATGAAGCATAAGTTCCCCATTTTTGGAAGGTTGGAATAATACCTAGGAATTGCAATGAGACTGATTTGGGCCATTTGTTTTGCATAATGAAGTATGAGGGACAACTTGGCCCAGACAGCACCCCAGTTTCTGCTTTTCTCTGTGCTTGCTCAGAAGCATAGGCTGGTATATCCTGTTGTTTTTTGCCATTTTTTGGTATCTTACTTTTTTTTTTTTGGACTAACGACAAACACAACACTTCTACTTAAAAGTAGA
>CM042188.1:33337207-33354717 GCA_023539305.1 Ilex asprella | reverse complement strand
AAGTAGAAGTGCTGTGCGGTCATATAGACCGAACACACACACCCAAAACTTCCGATGTGGGAAGCCCACTTTGTTGGTACCCTACTTTGTTACCCAGCAAAAATTAAGAAAAAAAAAACTGAGCATGAGACAAGGACATTACAAAATTTAACAGCTAGCCAACCATTTCTAGAAGCACTTTTTCTAACACTACAAACGTAATACAAACAACTCTCTCTCTCTCTTTGTGGATGGTATATTGACGATTTAAGAAGAGGCCTCTTTGAAGACAAGAAAATAGAGGGTTTCCACTGCAAAATAGATGAAAGTCCCTTTTGAGTGAGTGAAGAAACAGCCAAAGCTTGAACCCACAACACATTGCCATCCACTCCCATGTATCTTGTCAAATTCCTGAAAATTTAAGAAACCCACAAACATTCAGAAAACCAAGAAAGAAAAAAAAAAGACACACAGGAAGAGAGAGAGAGAGAAATAGTTAAGTACCTTCTTGATATGAGCAGAAATTGATGTGCAGTCAAATACATCATTCAGATCAAGAGCTTGAGAAGCAGAAGCCATAGCATGAATCTGCATCTTCACTGGCATGTCTGTTTCTTTTACCTGAGCTTTTCCTTCAAGCATTCTCTCTCTCTCTCTCTCTCTCTCTCTCTCTCTCTCTCTCTCTCTCTGTGAAGCTGTTGATCATCAAATTTAAAAGAACATTGTCCCTATGTATCTCTGACTGATGTAAGAAAAGTGAAGAATCTATAGGATTCAAATATAGAACACAAACCATGACTAGAAACTTCTATTTCTGCTTTCTCCGTTTCACACTTCCAATTCCAATTCTTTCTGAAGGACTCTTCTTCACGGCGTTGGAAATTGGAATAATTCCAGCCACCCACGTAAAGTGCCAACATTTTTGTTCTTTTTCGTAGACTTGTCCCCCATGAATTACCGGTCAATAAAGGCGGTTGCGAAAAAAATGACACCATTTAGCAGGCCATTGGGCAATCCCACGTCGAGATTATTTTAGGTGTGTTATTTAAATATCTTCACTTGTACTTCTCTTTTTTAAGAAATTGTGTAAGTGTTGTGTTCAAAAAAAATGAAAAAAGAATGCCCTTTAGGGCATATGCAGGCGTTTTGGTGTTGGGCTGAAAATCCGTATTTTGGGCCAAAAGGCCCTGCAGTTATGATAATCCATCGGGGTGTCGGAGGGCAATCCTACATCGTGATTGCTTTGGGTGTGTGTTATTTAAATATCTTCACTTACACTTTCCCTTTTTAAGAGGTTGTGTAAGTATTGTGTTCAAAAAAAATAAATAAAAGCAAGCCATTTACCAAGGTTAAAAACAGTCCAGTTAATCATTATTGTGATGATATATATGTTATTATGTTACCTGTTGATGCTAAGTGGTGGTTTTTATGACGTCACGTCGATTAAATATAAGATTAGATTTATGTATATAAGTTTGTAAATATTATTTTCTTGCAAAACAATTCAATTTTTAAGAATAAATTTTATCAACGAGTTGGTAACAATGGTGATGTTTGCCAATAAAGATCGTCTTATACTCGAGTCAAAAAACTTTCAAAGATTCCAAATAGGCCCCAAGTTATCCCAAATAGTTTCAAGTCAACCTAATAAGTTATTTGAAGTATCATTATTGAATCGGTTGATATGATTCTATACTGTTGTTAGATAACCTAAATTAAATCACTTGTAATGTTATATTTCTTCTTTTATTATATTTCGTGCATATCACTTGATATCCTTCCGCAATGTGATAATTCATGCATCACATCATAATGTCATTATCACACCATTAAACCATGATTTTAGGGTCTCTAAACTCAAAAGGTTAATGTCGTTATAATCTCATAAACCATGAGATATTTCCTCTAAACAAGAAGTTAATGACTAGATCTCAATAATGTGTAGGGTTTACTATCAATGTAATCACGACGTAAATTAAATTGTAAAAATAAATTAATAAATTAAATCTAAAAAAGTAAATATTTACTAAATTTTTGTATGTCAAATCAGTGTATGTAATTAGATTAGTGGATTTCACTCACTTTCACAAAACATTCAATGTATAGAATTTCACTATATTATTTGAAATACAACATTTAGTAAAACTCATTTGAGATGCATAACTTTATTGAAATTCACGACGTTCAGTAACGTACCACCAAGTTTTACGATTTTGTAGATTTAAATACAATTTTTTGGATTTATTTACAATAAAAAAATATTAAGATCGATCCTAAAAAATTTACAATTTTTTGTGTCATGTTTACAATTTTTTGTGTCATGTTATAACTTTTAGGATTTTAAGTTACATTTTTTTTTTTGATATTTTGGGTTAACCCTAAAATTATTAGGGTTAATCCTAACATTTAAGATCGATTCTAAGTACCCATAAAAATTATAAACAGTTATTAAAATTTGTAAAAAAAACCCACAAAACTTATACAAAAGTATAATTCTGTTTTATTTTTTTATTTTTTTTTTGGTACGGTAGTCTCCCTTGGCATAAGTTCGACCATTTCAAATGTGAAATGCAATCGCACAAGTCTAATGGAAATGAAAGGACGGTCTGTCTTCTTTCAAGGTGCATGGCTTTTTTTTTGTTAGATCATTCAGTATTCAAAAATTATTTTAAGTTTCGATTAATTCGGATTCGAGTCGGGTAAGATCACAAGGACGATAAAGCTCTCCCTATCGAACGCAGTTGCGTTTCCAAGACTCGAACTCGAGACCTTAATTAAACTAGAACAATCCCTCCACTGATCTAACGCTCGGTAGTAAGGTACGTGACTTTTGGCCTGCTTGAAAACATCAAACCGTCGTTTAGTCGATAAAGTAGCCTTGTACTTCAATTTGATCGTGTTCAGTTACATATGTGTCTCTTGATTGCTGAGTAGTTGACGGTGATCAACGGCGGTTGATTATGTTTACTATGCCCACTAATTCTGTCTTTCACATTAGATGGGAAAGAAGACTATCATAATGAAAAAGTAATTAGTATTGTATCGTCGAATTTTTTACATGTTTTGTGAGTTAAAGATATAAATTTTTGGATTTGTTTATAATAATTTGTTTATTATTTTTTGGATTATGTTATGACTTTTTTGGTTTAAATTACAGTTTTTTAGGATCTTTTGCAATTTTTGAGAGTACTTGGAATTGACCCCAATTTTTTTTATAAAAAAATTCACAAAACTTAAAAATAACAGTATAATACTTAATATATTTTTTATACCATAGTTTTCGTCTATGGGGGTAGGTAATGACCAAACGTTATTTCAAATTTATATCGTGTTATATCTAAGTCGTATCATATTAAAAGTTTTTAATTTAACCCATTTATTAACTATATATATATGCTATAGCTAGATTTGTGTAGTGTTGGATTCTATTTAGCAGGTGCGTGTAAGTCTCAGGGATGGTATAGTGGTCAAGTTTGCCCTTTTGTAAGCAAGCAAGAGGTCTTAGGTTCAATACTTCTCACACTTTCTAAAGATTAGCCACTCTTGTTCTTCAGGGGATATACTAGCTCAAATTACGGTGATCGATTTAGAGTTCGAGAGAATAGTCGGTGTAAGACTGAATACCTTATAGCACAAAACAGTTGTATGTATTTTTTTTTTTGGTAAACAGAGGCATATCATAACATAACAAACTACTCCATACATAGTCTTGTGTAAATTACACTCATAGCATCCACATTAATCTGTGTTATTATACAAACCGGAGGAAAGCCAAATATACGAAGTGCTTCAGCAGAGGCACCAACCAGCTGGTGGAGGCTGCCAACCAAAGAGTTAAAATGTTTTCCTGTTATCTCTCAAATTATAGGCATTGAAGCGATTGAGCAGAGAAAAAAAAAAAGAAAATTATTGTGCACACCCTTCATTCGCATGGAATCAATTTATAACTCAAAAAGTTAAAATGAATCACACAAGTTAAAGGTGATCATAAAATATTATGGCAGATCTAAAATAACCAATTTTGTTGTAACATCACATGATTAAATACTATTATCATTTTTACTTTGCTATTTATTTTTATTATTATACCAAAAAATAATTTTTAATATTAGCTAATGCGACCTTCCAAATAACGGCTTTGCTTTGATCATCAATGAGTTTGTTTAGATTGTGTGTAAAAGACCAAGTTTAACTCGTTTTTAATTTGTGTACCTTAGATAATCTCTATTAATATGAGCGCGTTGATCAAAAAAAATATATTAATATGAGGGCGATTTTAAGATTTTTACAAGATTAGTTTTTTATAGGAAAAATTTCAGTCATATCCCTTTTAATTTATTTATCATATCTTCAAGAACACCTCTCTATTTTTTAAATCTTTACTAACACCCCTATCAGATTAATGGTGTTAATTAGAATATAATTTTATTAAATTGTCCATAATATATTTGAAGAAAAACTTCATCCACGCCCTTTTCTAGATAGATATATCTTCAATGATACATCCTCTGTTTTCTAAATTTTTTTATATATTAAAATTCATGTTTATTGAAATTCGATTCAAACTAATTAAAATTTATTTTTTACATATTAAAATCCAAGTCGATTAAAAATTATATTTTTTATGTATTAAAATTTGAGCAGATTAAAATTCTATTCAAGCCAATTAAAAATCTGTTCGAATCAAATTTTAATCAACTTGCATTGAACTTTATTTTGCCTGAATTTTGATATATTAAAAAATATAAATTTTAATTGACTCAAATTCTAATACGTAAAAAATAAATTTTAATCAACTTAAATTTAATTTTAATAGGCATAAATTTTAATAAATAAAAATATATAAATTTTAATCAACTCGAAGAGAATTTTAATTAGTACTAATAGTTTAGGTAGAGTTCAAGTCAGGACGAGTTTTAATAAATTAAAAAATAATTTTAATAGGCTCGAATTTTAATATGTTAAAAAAATAAAATTTAATCAACTCAAATTGAATTTCAATTAGCCCAAATTTTAATATGTAGAAAAATAAATTTTAATTAGTTTAAATTTTAATATGTAAAAAAATAAATTTTAATCTAATCAAAATTTATGTAGAAAGATTTTTTGGGGTTTATGCAAGAGTATTTTTGATATTTTTGATTAATTTTTTTTGTTAGAAATAATGGTTTAATGACCGGGGTGTTAGTGATGTTTAAATATAAATTAGAATGGAGTGTTAGTGATATTTTTTATAATAAAGGGGTATCCTTGAAGATATAATAAATGCGAAGGGGTGTGGTTGAATTTTTTTTTTATATTGTACTATCAAAAGTATTCTAATGTGACCATTCTTTAGTTTTTGTTATTTTTTTTGACAAAACTAACTCATTAACATTGGCGAAAAAACTAACAATAATTTATACTTACTACTTATAAATGTCAGCATCTGCGAAAAACTTTTGATTTCCTATTTCACCCCTAATTATTACAATAAAGACAATTATGCTCATAAAATATTATATAGATAAACTTTATCTCTATGACTTCCAATTTTTTTGTTGGATAAATTTTATCACTAATATTCCAAAATTTTTGCTAGATAAATTTTATCACTATATATTAACTAGATAAAATTTATCTCTATGACTTCCAAAATTTTTACTAGATAAACTTTATCACTATGACTTGCCAATACATTCTTCTTTTTCATTTAATTCGACAAATTCAACAAAAATTCTACTATGATGTGAAAAATATTGCTATTTTTTAGGTGATAAAAGCAACCATAAAAAATTCATTATTCATTGTTATATATAATAAAATATTAGAAGAGTAAAAAGTTAAACTCATATATTTTTCTTTCTTTCATACCTATTAGACTTCCAAAATATTTTGAACAATTTTATTAGAAATATATATAGGTGGATATAGGATGATAGATCTAAATCTGTCTAGGATATGCCTATTCTTGGTATAGTATTTTCTTTACTTTGTTTTCCATTTATTTGGGTATGACTATTGCATAGATGTTCTATTTACCTTACAACAGTGTTTGTAATTAGAACTAGAATTAGTTTGTATTCAATTGAATTGGTGTTCCCATCAAAGTGATAATGAACACACACAAAAATGTACATTTCATGAAATGAAGAGTTTAATCTGTTAAACTAATCTCCTAATATTTAATTGTTTATTATTAGTAAACTTGTAGTGTTTTAGAAGTTAGTATATTATGAGTAGAATTAGTTTTGTTATCAAACTTCTTGAATTTATGTGGTGGTGGAATAGTTTTAGAGTAGTAAATTATATTTAGGAGTTTTCTTGGTCTAATGTTGTAATGCCAGAAATTCTTATTGGATTCAAGAAACCATTGAATGCATATATCAGCAGTCTTTCGCTTCTTCAACTTTATACACTTCGTATTTTTAAAAAATATAATCAAAATTTTATGCTCTAAATTTTTTCGTGCATTACTAGTCTAACATAAATGTCGCATTGCAATATTTTTAAAGTGTAATTCGCCCTTAATATTACTTGTTAAGGCACACTGCATTGCATGTGAATCATTTTAAATATAAAAATTGCATATAATTATGGTATACAATACACAATATTTATTTATCCAAAAGTTTGGGGCATTGGATGGGGTATGAGAGGGAAATTGTAATGTCCCTTGAATTTTATTGTTATTGGATAATTAGGAAACATTCTCTCTTATGTCACACCTTCTTTCCTTCTTTTCCCTAATGTTTCATATAAAGAGTCAAGAAAAATTGGCTACGTTATTTGATATGACCTTTTACTATCGTCCAACCGTTACCAAGGCTTTTGCTTCTGGAATGAAAGGGAAATTGTAATGTCCCTTGAATTTTATTGTTATTAGATAATCATGAAACATTCCTTCTTCTCCTGCACCTTTTTTCCTCATTTTCCCTAATGTTTCATAGGAAGAGTCAAAGAAATATTGAATAAAGGTGGTGATTTCCTACTGTATAGCTTGATTAGCCATCCATGGCTGCCGTCTAGGTGTTGTAAGTGATTAGGGATATAAATTTTACCCACAGAATGTTATGAGTTAGTTATATATGGTAATTTACGATATATTTTTCTATATATAGAAGATAATTTAGACGTTGTAGGAGATAATTCACCTTTAAACAAGGCAATGGAACCCATACAATTAAGTATGTCAAATTCTTTTTTATTTATTGTATTGCATTAATTAAGAAACATGCTCAATTTATATTGGACTTAAAAACTCAACTCATATGAAAGGGACCCACTATTTGTTGAATTATTAATTAGACATACAAGAGTCTACCTTCCAACAGTATTTTAGTAGTGCTTTCTCATGAGGTGGGAGCTTCCAGTGTTTTCAAGTCCCAACAGTGATTATAGAAAATCACTAACAATTGACTACTCAGTAAAATGGACATGTGAATTTATTTTGGATATGTTCCTGGTTCAATGAAGGAGAAGTTCTTGGCTTCTGCACTCTATTTCTATCTGCTTTAGTGCTCCGCAAACAAATTCAACGGGGTTTGGTAAAGCAATTAGAAGTCCTATTTATATTCTTCATTTATTTAGCAAAAGAAGGGTGGTGTGAATCAAGGTAAGGATGTTCAAGAATAAGTGTAATAGAGGTTGGTAGATGCAAAATTAAATATAGTCCAAGTAATAACTCTGGTGTGGGTTGATTTTGGTGAGTTGGCTTTAATCCTACAAACAGGACCAAAACCAAAAATCAATTCAGCACAGTCCAGTTGTCTAATTATCAAAACAGCAAAAAATCCATGGCCTAAGCAACCATAGACTGCTTGCAGACAGCACCCAAAACCTGGACCTGCTATCGCTTCAGCTGCTGCATGAACTCCTTTGTGTTGTGAATCCCAAGCTCAGTTTCTGTTCCTTTGCTCACAGCACAGGTCAGCTACTAGAGCAGATTTGTAAACCACCATAAACCATAAATAGAACATTGCCCAGGCATTCTGCACTTCGTGCTTCACATCATAGTACCATCCCAAAATCTACTAGAACAAATTCTATTTTGGCAAATGGGGCTTTCAAAAGCCTATGCATATTTTTGGGTTGTATAACTTTCATTCCTCCATCAATTACATCATGAGATAGTTCATTATATATTCCTTGAAAAATAAAGAATAGCAAAATAAACAATAACCCTTTGGTTTACAGGTTAGTCTAAAGCTTCTTCCTTTATTCCATTTTGTACTGCTTGCATGCATAAAAGTTCTTTCTTTCCCATTGGTAAGTTTATGCTTATTTTAGGCTGTTATATGCCATTTCTTCATCTGGGTTTTCATGGTACATTCTCATTCACTTTGAACAAAATTTTATTTCATGCACTTAATTTATTTCACTTTCAAGTTGTTTCCAAAGAGTTCCTCCATTGGTTGATGCGGCTGTTCCGGTTTATCTCCATCGACACTTTTTTATTCTCTTCTCAGTCCTTGGTGCATGGTAAGTTTATTTCTAATATTTTGAGATTGCCTCTTTAAATGATTCGTTTATATTTTTATAGGGGGTTCATTTCCAGATATTTTTTTTACAGGGTATCCACATTTTGATAGAGTATCCAGATTTTTTGCATGTTTATATTCATTGTTTGATTATTTTATGTTTAAGAACTATGTGCAGTGCCTTCAGACACGTGATATAAGACGAGTTTAAACTTTCAGTTTAGTACGTGTCCAAGTTCAGTGCTTAATTATTTCACTTTCAAACTCAATCTTCTATTTTTTTAGTTGCACCGTGCCTTCAGGCACGGTAGGCTTTATTAGTCTTTATCTGTATCACTAACATTCTATATCTTTCTTGGAACTTTGAGGAAGTTGGACTTCTTTGGTGAAAATAATATGGATTAATTTATTGGTTTAAAAAACAGTAGTTAAGCTGCCATTGTTTCTCTATGTTTGGTATTCATAAAGATGTTATTCAGCTCATGTACCTTTCATTTGAAGATCTATTTCATTTTCTGATAATGGAGATTGATGAATCTTGAGAAATAACTATTGATTTTGTGATTAATGCTTGGATCAAAGTTATGTGAAGGCATGGAGATAGGTCTCACTTTATTCTTTCAAGTTGTTTTGGACCTATTGATGTTGAAATCACAGTCAGAGTAGTATTATTACTATTGGATGTTTGGTTTTAAAACAACATAGTGTGCGTAAACTATAGCTATTGGCTTATCACTATTGGTTACTGATATAGATCAGATGATGAGATTAATCTGATCCATTATGTCATCTCTGTTGGTTTGTGCGTCTTAAGTGACCTTTCATTTTTATAGACTTCAGTATCCAAACCATGAGTTAATAAATACCTAACCAAATTTGCCTACATTAGTTCCTGAACTCACCTCATGGTGATTTGTTGGCATGCATGGAAATGGCCAAGGTACTTGCTGGTTTGGAGCTTGGGTTCCTTTTGCTAATTCTTATGGCATGAGTTGCATCGAGCAAAGTTTTGTAGTCAGTGTGCATATGGCATGCTTAAGCATAGTTTATGTTTGTGGCATCATATTTTCAGTGAATATTCTGTCAAAAAATTGAAAATTTCGTACAGAATATCCAGATTTTGAGAAAGTATCAACATTTTGACCATTTTTATTTTACTAAAGTCATGACTTTAAAAATGACCAAACGATTTTCAACTTAATACATGTTTATATTCATTGTTTGATTATTTTGTTTTTAAAAATTATGTACCATGCCTTCAGACACGTGATAGGTGTGTGTTTTCAGGCTTTCAGTTTAGTATGTGTCCAAATTTAGTGCTTGATTATTTCACGTTCAAATTCAATATTCGATTTTTTTAGTTGCACCGTGCCTTTAGACACGGTTATCCTAATATATATATATGAGAGAGATAAATAAATAGTCATATTCTATATATAGATATAGATAAATATAAGAGAGAAAAATTTAATATTAGTTAAACTCTTAAAATTTAATAGTTAGTTTTTATTTTTTTTAATTAAATATAACTATTAAAAATATTTTGAACAATTAAAGTGAACTTAATATTAAATAAATTTTCTTAAAGAACTCATCACCAAACAAAGGACCGGCCCCAAATTTCAGTAAATTTAAAGATTATTATTTTTTTTGATTAAATCCTAATCACCGAACCTAAAAAATTCTAGACCAAAAAAAATATATATTATAACACACACCCGATATATATTAAAGACTATTAATTTTTTTTTTATCAAATCCTAATCACTCAACTTGAAGTTGAGGGCAAAGACCATTATTGAAGTTCAATTTGTTGGCCATGACGTTTAAATAAAAAGAAAAAAATTAAAAACCAGATTTGGAGTCTTATGCATGACTCTGCTGGTGAACTTAGAGAGAGATAGAGAGAGTTTGGTTTTGTCGTTGAATTTGAGGGGTGGACGATGGCTGATGAGAAATCTTCGATGGTAATGGGAAGTAGTAGAGAGAGAGATCGAGAGCTTCTTATACCAGTTGCCGACTCCGTTGACGATGACGCCTCTTCTAAACCCTCCTCTTCCGCTTCCTCTTCTCATCACTCCGGCCGTGAGGTAACCCTCCTCTCTCTCTCATGTGTACCGATTGATTGCTTGATTGATGCAGTTTGAATCCATGAAACGGTAAAGGGTTTTGGCTATTTTGGGTATTTGTACCTCTGTTGACTGTTGCTTAAGTATGCGTTCTATTGCCAATTTACTGAGTTGTTTTTGGGTTTTATGATCTGATTGCATAGAGGTGTGGCTGTTCTTAGTTATATAATTACCTAAATTTAGACGCACACTTTACTTCTTTTTTTTTTTGCTTGTGGGTTGTGGGGGTTATGTCAGAAGACCAAATTTTGGTTCATGGGAAATTATAAGAGCTCTTTTTGATGCTACTGATTTTGTGTTCAGCTTTTTTGGCCTGTTTGGTTCTTGGAAAAGGTGGTTTAAAGGAAAGGAAATGTTGATTGAGGTTTTAAGAAAAGAAGCTATATTATACTATTTCTCTTAATTTTGATCACTTGCGAAGAACCAAGAGCAGCATTAATGTTATGAAATGTTTCGTGATCGACTTTTGAAGTGTTGTGCTTTGAATTGTACTAAGATTTTTTTATATGGTTAGAGGAGTTTGTTGTTGAATATAAATATCAGTATTGATTTTTCATTTCAGATATTGCTCATTTAAGTAGGCTATGAGTTCATTTGGTAATTACCTGTGTTTTTGCATTGCAAATTGGAAAATTGCAATGCAAATTCTGCTCTGTCAAGTATTACTCTACCTCGGTTCTTTAAAAAAATGTCAGACTATCTGGTTACTAGGTTAACAAGAATGCCTTTTGGCCTCTCCTTTATCCTCTCTAGCTACTTCAACTTTTTCCCAAGCTCATCTGAATTAGCAGTGTGGTCACTTCTCTTCCTTGATCGCGGTCAATCCATCATACTGGAGTTTCCTTATTGCTTGTCACCTTATTACTTGACCTTCATGATTACTTCTTGATTTCATAATATTTAACATTTGTTTAATTTTCACTATAATATTTGTTAGACTCTTTAACAGTCAAAATGATCTTATAAATCAGTTCTGCTTGCATTGGTGTTTACAACTCTCTTTCATGCACCCTGTGTCTGTGGGTCTTTAGAATTGCTTTCATCACAATTGAAAGGAAATCTTCTTCAATTATTTTTTCTGTAATGCCCCTTATTTGGGATCAATAATGGTCACTTTGGCTTTCGCCTAGCCATCAATCTGAACCATCATCCCTATCTTGATACGTGATCCTAATATGTTTGCCATCATGCATTTTAACGTTTTATTTGAGTTTTTGGAAGCCTTAGTCACGGCTACAGTTTTGTTTTGTTTTGTTTTGTTTTTTGAATTTCTCACTGCTCCATTCATTTTTTAAATAGTGTGCAAGCAAGAAAAACAAACCTTAGATTCGGTATTCCATCTGTTTATTGTTTCTTTCACAACATCGGCTACTCTTAAATAAATTGACGATTCTCCGATGCAAAATCATTAACATTTATATTGTTTTATGGTACTTTTGTCTTTTGTATCTCACAAGAAAACTACTTTTGCAGTGTTGGTACTGTACTTTCTTTTTTGGATCAAGTTAAATATGCAGATGTCTACCCATTGTCCTAAGCTTCTTATACTTCATTGAAAAGGCAGATGTAGTTTTCCTTTATCATCTGTGAAGCAGAAGTGTTTCCCTGAACATACTTTGTGTGTGTGGTGGTCAATGGTCATATGTTTTGTTATAGTTATGCCACTCCTTGATCACAAAATGTTTAAACTTATGTCGTGGGGTAAGCTATTTAGCTAAGTTAACATGCTACCATCTATTTAGATTTAGTGTTATATTTGCATTCTTATTCATTTTTATTTATTTTGGTCTGACTACACAAATCTCTTATGCGTTGTCGTCATGTAGACTTTCTACAAAGTTGTTAGGAGCTGGGCTTCAAAAAAGTTTATGACAGGATGGTAAGCTGATTTTGTCCTCCATAATTTGTTATCTTTTCCTTTAAATCTTGGACACATTCTGTAATTTCTTCAGTTATGTACATATTTTGAGTATTATAAAATGCATTCGAGTGTCACTTTTTTCTTATAATCTTTCAACCTGTGTTTATATACTTCAGTAATACAAAAATTGCTGATGGTTATCACGATGATAAAGTTGGTCGCAGTTCGCAAGGGATTTTACTTGAGATTGAGTCTAAATAAGCTGTAGGCAAGTTATTGTTTGCTGCATGAGCTATTTTCTTTGTTATGTCCATAGTATTATGCTACAAGCATGTTTGGTTCGGGTACAACCAAGGATGAGATTGGGTAATTGGTTTCTATCAAATCCTTACAAATTGTATTAATAAGAGTACTATTTGATAATATCATTTGTGTGACAAGTTTGGATCAAAGTTGATATAAGGTATAAATCTATAATTATGCAGCCTTTGTGCCAAGCAAGACCACCCTTGTCCCTTTCCTTTCTCCATTTGAAGGCAAGAGTTTGCAGAATGTGTAGCTTTTATATTAGGATATGGATCTAGGTTTGTAAGAATAATAGTCATTGCGTTTTTAATGTTGAACCTGTTAGAAATAATACGACCTACCCCATGGTATTTATTAATACGTAATATTAGGCGTTAAATGACAATAGTGAACCGGGTCTGGATTAATGAGAAATTAATACCTTGTCACTATAGGTCAATCCAAACTTGATATTGCATCATCATCGGATTAAATTAATTCAATATAATCTCTTAATACCTGAACCAAACATGAACCAAACACGACATATTTTCATTTGTAAGTTTAAGAGGAGGTAGAACATGTAATCTAAAAATTGCTATAGGAAAGGTTGTTGCGGATCTGATTTGAGGGGGGAAGCGAATGGTGTGTGCTCCATCTTGAGACTCAAGAAGATGATTCGCACTTTTGACATTGGTCAGCTCGAAAAATGAAGGAAGAAGTGATTACTTGTTCTTGTGGCCATCCTATAGAAATGTGGATATTGCCATTGCAGTCTGTACCCATGGATGTTTATGAACAATGATTAGAGAAAGTAATCCCAAGTTTCCTTCACCATCAACAAATCCAATTTAATGCATGATGATGAGAAAGCTGCCATCTTTTGGTCCTTTGATGAACTTTTTGTAGCTACTAATGTGTGATCCCATTAAAGATTTCTTAATGATACCTTCCAAATGATATCAAACTTGTGAGGTTGATTTATATTTGTTTTTTTAACTTAAAGTAGTACTTGCTTGCTCTTTTCTGCTATACTTTTCACTTACTCTTAGCTTTTTGGCAGTGTCATCCTATTCCCAATGGCAGTCACTTTCTATATAACGTGGTGGTTTATTCACTTTGTGGATGGCTTTTTCTCTCCAATCTATGCTCAACTAGGAATCAATGTCTTTGGTGAGCATTCCTATTTCTCTTTGTCTATGATTTGTTTTGGTTTATTATACTAAAGTAATATGTCTAAAGACTTCACCATGGCAACTCTTTTGGGCAAAGTAATTCCCTTTTTCTTTTTTATCTTGCCAAGATTGTTATGATACATCCATCGAACGCAATTTGAGATTTGAAGTGAACATAGGTTTTTATTTAATTCACCTGGAAATGGAAGTAGTTTTTCTATATCAATTTTTTACCATGGTTTCTATGGGCATTTACTCCTTGGACCTTTGCTGTCAGGTCTTGTGATATAGTTTATTCATTGGACACAAAAGAAGGAAGATAGATTTACTATTTCATCCATGAAGAAGTTGTTTTTTCTCTATTCTGGTTTTGCATTTCCAATGATTTTTTGCAGATCTGTGATATGTATACTCCAAATTTTGATTATTACGCGAATTTTTGCAAGAGAAATTACATACCTGCTCAAAGTCTTCTTTTGAAATTCAGTTTGCCGGAAGCCAATGATAGTATTGAGGTTGTCAGGTAGATGTAATGTGTTTTAGTTATTCTTAATTTACTGTGGCAATTGGTGCTGCACAATGTATGGCATATTGTTGTTACGGCTATAGTTTTTTCTTTTATGAAAGAGGAGATTTTTCACGTTTTTTGAGAATCTGACTTAGATGGTAACATGAAACTCGTACTTCCAATTTTTCAGTCATACTGTTGATAGAATTACTGAAAGTCGACTTGGTGGGCCACCCTTTACCCATAGATGTTCCCTTCACTGTCACCACTGGATTTCGCTTTTGTTGCACTAGAATTTCAGCACCTGTCCTAAAATTTACGGGAAGACTTGATGGGTCTTGTTATTTAGGCTACAAAAGAGGCTAGAATTAATGTAAGAGTATTCCACAATTAATAAAGGTTGTCTAAGAAAACAGTTGGTATCTTCCCTTTTTTTGGTGATCTACTAGAGATTTTTGGCAATTAATCATATGTTGTATTTCAGACCATGAATTGCTTATTTTCTTTATAAGTGGTGCTATTGGATGGGTAGATCCTATCCGATATTGGTTGTTAAGAATCTTAATGAACAATTCCTTTTGGCAATTAATCTCCTCGAGTTTGACGTGCTCCTCCTAATTCTTGGATAGGTCTAGGATTTGTGACTTCCATGACTTTTATCTTCTTTGTTGGAGTGTTCATGTCATCATGGTTGGGGGTGTCTGTTTTGAGCCTTGGTGAGTGGTTCATCAAACGAATGCCATTTGTTCGTCATATCTACAATGCCTCCAAGCAGATTAGTGCCGCCATATCTCCAGGTGAGCTTTTTGTTACTTTCTCCTTGCCATGTGTTCATTTAATCATTTTTGGTAATAAATGGATTATCATATTTCTATGTTATTATAGATCAGAACTCGCAGGCCTTTAAGGAAGTAGCAATCATTAGGCATCCACGTATTGGTGAATATGCTTTTGGGTTCATTACTTCATCTGTTGTCCTCCAGGTAACTTTTATGGTATGATTATAATCGCCTTATGCGGCCATTCTTTTATGTGTTCAACTATCATCATTTGTTTGAAAAAGCTTGTGGGATGGGGCATGTTTGTTTCTTGTTATGTTCAACATCGGGACTCGGTTGTTGCTTGGTTTGGTGTTTCTTTGTTTTCAACCCAGAAATATCATTTTTAAGTCCCTATTTTTATTTGTTTATTACACTGTTGTCTTTGTCAATTTGACTCTTTTTTTTTAGTTTGGTTTCTTTATTTTTTTAGGGGGGGCGTTGAAGGCCTCCCAAAAAACAAAAAAGAGGAAGTAGAAGACAGACAATCTACCAAAAAAATATCAACTTGTAAGCAAAATCAAAAGAAAAATGGATTGATGAGAAAGAAAACATCATCGTAGAATTTCACATGCAATTGTCTAACTACTAAAGCCTTAATCACACCTTTTTATAAATAAATCAAGTAATTGAATAAATTAGCAACACAAACTTGTAAATTGCAAAATAATTGCCTTAATCACAGAGCTCCATCTTCTTGTTTTTCTTCTTCTTCGCATTAGAAATCCATCGCAGAAACCCTAGAAAGCTTCCAGATCAAAGCATTGTCGATAACATTGAAGCTCTGATCTTTACGCTGGTGCTCTCCTAGCTTTCAACTCGACTCAATCTCTCTCTCATTATTCGTCTCCCCCTCTCTTGCTTTCTCTTTCTCTCTCTCTCAACCAAAACCCAACATATCATACCATTGATTTTTATTTGTCTTTCCTTTTTTTTATGTCCCACACGTGACACGTCTGTCCTTAATAAAAGCTCTATGTTGGTTTTATATTTGAAGGCCTGCAAAAAAAACAAAAAAGAGGAAGTAGAAGACAAACAATCTACCCAAAAAATCTCAATTTGTAAGCAAAAACAAAAGAAAAATGGATTGATGAGAAAGAAAACATTATCGTAGAATTTCACTTGCAATTGTCTAACTACTAAAGCCTCAATCACACTTTTTTATAAATAGATCAAGTAATTGAAAAAATTAGCAACACAAACTTGTAAATCGCAAAATAATTGCCTTAATCACATAGCCCCATCTTCCTCCTCTTCTTCTTCTTCGCAGTAGAAATCCATCACAGAAACCCTAGAAAACTTACGGATCAAAGCATTGTCGATAACATCCAAGCTTTGATCTTTATGTTGGTGCTCTCTCAGCCCTCCAGTTGACTCAATCTCTCTCTCACTCTTCGTCTTCCCTTCCCTTTCTTTCTCTTTCTCTCTCAACCAAGACCCAACATATCATACCATTGATTTTTATTTGTCTTTCCCTTTTTTTATGTCCCACACGTGACACGTTTGTCCTTAATAAGAGCTTTTTGTTGGTTTTATATTTGAAGGCCTGCGAAAAAACAAAAAAGAGGAAGTAGAAGACAGACAATCTACCAAAAAAATCTCAATTTGTAAGCAAAAACAAAAGAAAAATGGATTGATGAGAAAGAAAACATCATCGTAGAATTTCACATGCAATTGTCTAACTACTAAAGCCTAAATCACACTTTTTTATAAATAGATCAAGAAATTAAAAAAATTAGCAACACAAACTTGTAAATCGCAAAATAATTGCCTTAATCACAGAGCCTCATCTTTCTCTTCTTCTTCGCAGGAGAAATTCATTGCAGAAACGTTAGAAAACTTACGGATCAAAGCATTGTCGATAACATCCAAGCTTTGATCTTTATGCTGGTGCTCTCCCAGCTCTCTAGTTGACTCAATCTCTCTCTCACTCTTCGTCTTCCCTTCCCTTCCCTTGCTTTCTCTTTCTCTCTCAACCAAGACCCAACATATCATACCATTGGTTTTTATTTATCTTTTCCTTTTTTTATGTCCCACACGTGACACGTCTGTCCTTAATAAGAGCTTTATGTTGGTTTTATATTTGAAGGTTTGCCAAAAAACAAAAAAGAGGAAGTAGAAAACATACAATCTATCAAAAAAATCTTAATTTGTAAGCAAAAACAAAAGAAAAATGGATTGACGAGAAAGAAAACGTCATCGTAGAATTTCACATGCAATTGTCTAACTACTAAAGCCTCAATCACACATTTTTATAAATAGATCAAGTAATTGAAAAAATTAGCAACACAAACTT
>CM042188.1:33320197-33337197 GCA_023539305.1 Ilex asprella | reverse complement strand
TAGATCAAGTAATTGAAAAAATTAGCAACACAAACTTGTAAATCGCAAAATAATTGCCTTAATCACAGAGCCCCATATTCCTCCTCTTCTTCTTCTTCTTCGCAGTAGAAATCCATCGCAGAAACCCTAGAAAGCTTACTGATCAAAGCATTGTCGATAACATCGAAGCTTCTATCTTTATGCTGGTGCTCTCCCAACTATCCAGTTGACTCTCTCTCTCTCACTGTTCGTCTCTCCCTCTCTTACTTTCTGTTTCTCTCTCTCTCTCAACCAAGACCCAACATATCATACCATTAGTTTTTATTTGTCTTTCCCTTTTTTTATGTCCCACATGTGACACGTCTGTCCTTAATAAGAGCTCTATGTTGGTTTTATATTTGAAGGCTTGCGAAAAAACAAAAAAGAGGAAGTAGAAGACAAACAATCTACCCAAAAAATCTCAATTTGTAAGCAAAAATAAAAGAAAAATGGATTGATGAGAAAGAAAACATCGTCGTAGAATTTCACTAGCAATTGTCTAACTACTAAAGCTTCAATCACACTTTTTTATAAATAGATCAAGTAATTGAAAAAATTAGCAACACAAACTTGTAAATCGCAGAATAATTGCCTTAATCATATAGCCCTATCTTCCTCCTCCTGTTCTTCTTCTTTGCAGTAGAAATCCATCGCAGAAACCCTAGAAAGCTTCCAGATCAAAACATTGTCAATAACATCGAAACTTCGATCTTTATGCCGGTGCTCTCCCAGCTCTCTAGTTGACTCAATCTCTCTCTCACTGTTCGTCTCCCCCTCCCTTGCCTTCTCTTTCTCTCTCTCAACCAAGACCTAACATATGCCGTTGGTTTTTATTTGTCTTTCACTTTTTTTATGTCCCACACGTGACACGTTTGTCCTTAATAAGAGCTCTATGCTGGTTTTATATTTGAAAGCCTGTCAAAAAACAAAAAAGAGGAAGTAGAAGACAAACAATCTACCAAAAAATCTCAATTTGTAAGCAAAAACAAAAGAAAAATGAATTGATGAGAAAGAAAACATCATCGTAGAATTTCACTTGTAATTGTCTAACTACTAAAGCCTCAATAACACCTTTTTATAATAGATCAAATAATTGAAAACAATTAGCAACACAAACTTATAAATCGCAAAATAATTGCCTTAATCGCAGAGCCCCATCTTCCTTCTCTTCTTCTTTGCAATAGAAATCCATCGCAGAAACCCTAGAATGCTTACAGATCAAAGCATTGTCGATAACATCGAAGCTTCGATCTTTATGTCGGTGCTCTCCGAGCTCTCCAGTTGACTCAATCTCTCTCACTATTCATCTCCCCCTTCCTTGTTTTCTCTTTCTCTTTCTCTTTCTCTTTCTCTTTTTTCCTCTCAACCAAGACCCAACATATCATACCATTGGTTTTTATTTGTCTTTCCCTTTTTTTATATCCCACACGTGACACGTTTGTCCTTAATAAGAGTTCTATGTTGGTTTTATATTTGAAGGCCTGCCAAAAAACAAAAAAGAGGAAGTAGTAGACAGACAATCTACCAAAAAAATCTCAACTTGTAAGCATAAACAAAAGAAAAATGGATTGATAAGAAAGAAAACATCATCGTAGAATTTCACTTGCAATTGTCTAACCACTAAAGCCTCAATCACACCTTTTTATAAATAGATCAAGCAATTGAAAAAATTAGCAACACAAACTTGTAAATCGCAAAATAATTGCCTTAATCACATAGCCCCATCTTCCTCTTCTTCTTCGCAGTAGAAATCCATCACAGAAACTCTAGAAAACTTACGGTTCAAAGCATTATCGATAACATCCAAGCTTTGATCTTTATGCTTGTGCTCTCCCAACTCTCCAGTTGACTCAATCTCTCTCTCACTCTTTGTCTTCCGTTCCCTTGCTTTCTCTTTCTCTCTCAACTATGACCCAACATATCATACCATTTGTTTTTATTTGTCTTTCCCTTTTTTTATGTCCTACATAATAAGAGCTCTATGTTGGTTTTATATTTGAAGATCTGCCAAAAAACAACAAAGAAGTAGAAGACATACAATCTAAAAAAAAAACCCAACTTGTAAGCAAAAGTTAAAAAAAAATGGATTGATGAGAAAGCATCATTGCAGAATTTCATATTCAATTGCCCAACTACTAAAGCCTGAATCACACCTTTTTATAAACAGATCAAGGAATTAAAAAAATTAGCAACACAAGCTTGTAATTCGTGAAATAATTGCCTTAATCACACAACCCTATCTTCCTCCTCCTCTTCTTCTTATTTGCAGTAGAGATCCATTGCAAAAACCCTAGGAAGCTTGTAGATCAAAGAATTGTCGATCGAAGATGCTCGCGCTCTCCATAGTTCACCAATTGGCTCAATCTCTCTCTCTCATTGTTCGTCTCCCCCTCCCTCACTTTCTCTCTCTCAATAGAAACCCAAAATATCATACCATTGATTTTTATTTGTCTGTTTCTTTTTTTGGTCCTACGTGACACATCTGTCCTTAATAAGGACTATGTCGGTTTCATATTTGTTTTTTTCAGTTTATATTTTTTTCCTATGAATTTCTTGATAATCTAGTTAGGACTTAAACTCATTAAATTAATACTTAATTAAGGTTTGTTTTATATGTGTAATGGAAGATTTAATAATTATACATGCGTAATGGACAAATATTTTTGTAATTAGAAATGCATTAAATGGACAAGATATTGTTGTATTTTTCATAAATTTTTAAAATTATAAATTAAATTAGATTACAATTACGTTAATATAATATCTATTTAATAGTTTTGGGATCTAATTTATTTATCAAATTTATAATTTACAGATACTTATTTTTTGTTGTTTTTATTTTAGAAAATTTTTAAAATTAAATACAAGTTCGTTCAAAATAACTAGAGTAATATATATTTATAGCGTAACAATTTAGTGATATTTAAAGCTTAATGTGGCAATGAGTAAGACTCATTATGTTTTTAAATGCTTTGAAGATAGAGGGTCATTAATATTTCCGCTAGCCCCTTTATAATTCCTTTTCACTATGTTTAATGAGTTAAATAATGTATTTTAGAGATATGATACATGGATGAGAATGTTTACATCTTTTAGAAATGTTCATGATTTTTCAAAAAAAATTAGGTCTTCTATCTAACATTTTAAGGGTATTAGCCAATATTGCAACAAATGTATCTCAGTGCCCTCTGACTATTGATGCTGTGGCCTTGAACCATAATTTGAATGTTGGGCCTTAGTACTAGAAATTCTTATTTTTTTTGGATTTTTTTAGATGAACAAGGAACAATGGGGGCCTGGTAGAGAAAATTTTCTCTTATGGGGTACTTCTTGATATTATTTTTCTATTTTTCTTGATCCTTTTTCAAAATAACTAGAGTAATATATGTTCTGTTCGAGTATGTGGTCTTAGAGCTAAATTTTGCTTTTGCAACTATAAGTATCCACTCCTTTGCAAGGACGATTTTGTCTCAAAATTGTCTTATATGAGCAATCCTTTTTGGCTGCTTCTGTGAGTTTGGTTCTACAAAAGGGAACATGTGAATCATTTGTTTAACGATTTGTGTAGAATTTACCAATGACTAGCCACGAGTCAATTTATGATTGTCTTATCTGATTGCAAATTTCAGTAATATTGAAATCCTCTTCCTTTTTAATCTAGCATTATCCAGTAGAGGAAGATCTATGTTGCGTCTATGTCCCTACCAACCATCTCTACATTGGTGATATATTCTTGGTCAATGCCAGAGACGTTATTAGACCGAACTTATCAGTTCGGGAAGGAATTGGTAAGAACTCTTCTTGTCTTCTTATTGAAAGTGGCCAACTAAGTGCGATATGCACCAATTTTTTCCTGCCTTAAACATGATTCTCACCCACCATTACCTACAATCATGTGTGTAGTTAGGTTCTTGCCCAGGCCACCAGGATCCCCTCATTAATGTCAACCCTGTGTTCCTTGCCAATCACATTATTATAGAGCTCGGATTGCAGTCATTTTATGGTCGGAATGCTCCAAAGTGCTTGATACTTCAGTTTCATGAGGAGAGATGTCCATATTAGAAGCTAGGGCCATACATGCATGCACTATATACTGTTCCAACAAAAAGGAAAAAATATTGTTGCATTTAATCTCTCGGGGCTTTTTTCACCAGCTGATTATTATGCCAACATATCTCATTTATTCTCTACCTGCAGAAATCGTTGTGTCTGGGGGCATGTCGATGCCCCAGATCCTATCAACTTTGGATCCAATGATTGTTAAAGGGGATAGAAGTAGACCCGACAGAGGCTGAGAATGAAGACATTAGGTGTAGCAGAGGTGTCTACTCATCTTGCCGAGTTGCAGATTCAATGATCAGAGTGGACACATCATCTTTTTGTGCTGGCATTTAAGAATATGCAATTAGGATTTTTATTAGTTGATGCTTCAAGGGTTGATCCTAGTGGCATATGTAACTTTGGTAGCCATATACAATGTAGGAAAGTAGTGCTTGTGTAGTAATATATATAGCTGGTTCATAATTCCAATTGATAGCTTGCTTCATTTTAAAGATTGATTTTACCTCTACCCAGACTGAGTGCCACGCATCTCTTGATGGGTCTTCACAATTTTAATGTTCCAGACTGCAGTTGAGACTTGTAGGTAGGATACGAAGTTACTGTTTATAGCTTGAAAACACTTCTCACTCGGCTTAAACTCCCCCCCCCCCTTCCTTTTCTTCTCGAGCGGCATTTTAGTGATAGGGTCTGAATGACTGGATCCTGATTTTTGGCTGATAGGAAATGCGACGCTGTATGCCCAGCTAGTGAAATTTGATGGAAACTTGCTGCTTTCTGCTAGGATTTTACGTTGTGGGCTGAGTGTGGGTGCTTCTGTAAAAATGGTTTTCGATAGCTTGGACTCACCTAATGCAACTTTAGTGGTATAAATCTTGTACTCAAGGACAATTAGATGTAAAGCATGTTTGGATTGGATGACAAGGGGAGTAAGGGGTGGGATAGGAACTTGGTCCAGAAAACATCCCAGTTTCTGATTTCTGTTGGGAATTAACTTCGCAGTAATTTGGTCAGTACGACGACAAAAAATAAATAAGCGGAATAAAAAAAATTAAAGCATAATTCACAACATCAAGATTTATTTGGTTTGACAAAATTGTTTAGCTTACGTCTACAAGGTGTGATCCAGTCTCTTTTCTTTACTATTGAGAAAAAATGGATACAATTGTACAAGCGTTTAAATCCCAAACCCAAGCTCTTAACCCCTTGTACAACCCACTCAACTTTACCTTCTCAAACCCCAAGTAAAAAAAACTTCTTGTACTCTCAACAAGAGAATAAAAATTGAACAAATACAATGGGATGATCTCAAAACTAAGAGACCTATGCCTATTTATAGGCATATCAAGGTGGTGGCAGATGAACTTCTTTGCATTTAAGCAATTCATTTGATTGCTCCACTTGTATACTCCAATAAGATTTTAGCAGTGACATCATCTAACTAATGACAAAGGAACTCTCATCTCATTCAAGCAATGAAATTGCTCTACTTGTATCTTCCAATCATATTTTAGTAATGATGTCACCAAACCAATCAAAACAAAATTTGAGCCACTGCCAACAATTTCTATCCGCTTGATCAGCAGCAGAGACTGATATAATTCTGTTGTTTCTTGCTTCAGTATCTTCAGTGACTGTTTTGTATGAATGATAGGTTAAGCTTGAGCATGAGATAAGGACATCTCAAAGTTGAACAACTAGTCTACCATTTCTACAGACTCTGTATAGTACTTTCAAGATTTAAGAAGAGGCTCCTTTGAATATAAGAAAATTGAGGGTTCTTAGTGCAAAATAAATGAGAGTCCATTCTGAGTGAGTGAAGAAACAGCCAAAGTTTGAACCCACAACAGAGAGAGAGAGAGAGAGAGAGGTTAAGTGCAAACATTCTTGTTCTGAAACAGCCAAAGTTTGAAGGCAAAACACACACACACACACACACACACAGAGGTTAAGTGCAAACATTCTTGGTCTGAAACAGCCGAAGTTTGAACCCAACACACACACACAGGTTAAGTGCAAACATTCTTGTTCTTTTTCATAGACTTTGACCTCCATGCACCAACAGTCAATGAATGTGGTTATGAATAAACAAGCAATAATATTGGATCTAATTTGAGATTTTATTGTGAAGATATGATTTAAAGTGGTCATTAAATTAAATTAATAATGGGTCTCAACATTTAATGGAGTCAATTATCTCTCAATATATAGTTACAGTGAATTAGATTTTCAAATTACATTTTCGAATTAGATACGAGTAGTATTATTGGTGAGTAAAATATCACCGTCATTGCCTTATAACAAGGTTCAACACTCCAATTTGTAATCCTTAGAAGCTGGGGGATGTGTATATTTTCATCGCATTCTCTCTATTTTTGATACTATAACTAATTTATTTGGATGAAATTATTTTTGTAATTAAATATTTTAAAATTTTAAGAAGGAAACACTCTTTAAACTCTCTTTGATTCTCTTTGCAAACTATTGAAAATCGGGAATGACTCATATTTACTATGCTCAAAAGATAACAATACTAGTATACCAGGTATTTCTGATATGTACATGACATAAAACTATTACCAAATTGAGTGTTATTTATTAGATTTAATGAAACTAAGTTTTTTTAGTTAGATTAGTATTAAGATTATTGTACAGTAAAATAACTATTCCACTGAACATAGGCAGATTTTCTACAAAATTGCTTAAATGTTGTGTTCATATTTTTTATTTTTTTTTCTTGATTATTTATCGCACTACATGTTTACGACACAAACTATTGCATCAAGCCAAAAGTTTAAACAACCATTTTGGACGGTTGACTTTATATACCAATTCAATAAGTTATATCAGTTTTAGGTGGGATCGTAAATCGTGTTTAAAATTGTCAACTCTAATTCACCCATATGGCATCCCCAAAAGCCCTCTACCCCACCAAAAAGTAAACAACTTTTGGTGCTTGTTCATTGTCATTACACATAGGAATTGCTACGATTCTTTTCTTGTTGTTCATGATTACTTTTAAATAGATAGACGAATGAATGAGTCGAAAAAAACCTTCACCTCATCTTCTACCAATGGAGTCGGTGTCTCGTTAACAGCTTCTACGGAGATCGAGCTGAAGAACTACAGGGCGTCCATCAAATAAATTAGTTATTGCTTAATCAATGACTAAATCAACTTTTCCAAATTTATGACAGAAAAAAAATTCATTGTTGTATTGCTGACATAAAACCTTAAAGTTTGCTTAAAATGTTTTTGGATGATCCAACAACTAATTAACCGAAATTATGAAACTTGATAGGGAACAATGGGAAAATAAAACCATGTTAGTCAATTGTAAAATAATTGAGACTGTTTTATTTAATTGAGTTGAGTGTCAATTCATGTATTATATGATCGTCTTTTATAAATAAGAAAAAATGTGATTCGACAGATCAATCAGTGCGTGACATTTAGAATTAAAGAGTTTATCGAACTAAGGAGAGACTCGCCAAATGGTCTTAGACTCTCTTCAAATAGTTCGATGATCACATCAAGGGCAGGTGGAACCGTACCTTTCTAAAGGCTAATTGAAGATGTTTCTACTCTTAACACCAACCTCTAATTAGCCTATAGAGAGGTATAGTTCCACAGTAAAATACACTCACCGAGGGGAACAGAAGGAGGATTTTCCTTCCAAAAGGCGTTCAATCTTAGAAGGCAACCAATCAAAATCCCTTAAAATTAGTCACAACATCCACTACCACCACCATTGTTGTCCATTGCCACCTATTACCACAACCCACCACCTAATGTTGTCCACCGTCACCACCCACCACCATCATCATTACACACTACCACTTGTTGTCGCCCACCGCTGCTACCCATTGTCATCCATCTCCATCACATCTGCCACTACCACTCGTCATCTCCCACCACCACTGCCACCCACTATCACCAATACCTACCACCACTACTAGCTGTTACTATCACCGTCACCCATCATCACCACTATTATTGTCACTTATGACTGTCATTACCACCATCGTCATCTAAAATACACTACCACTATCACTGTTGTCACCCATGTCTACCACGATTGTCGCCATCCACTATAACTATCACCATCTTCCAATATCACTGTTGCTCTCCATCATCACTATCATCGTTCACTTCATTATAAATCGATGATTAAATTTATTTTTCTCTTCTATGTTTATAATTTAATTTTAAACGTGAATATAAATAATTAAATAAAATATATTGCAGGAGATATGAATTGATCCGGGGCTTACTAAGGGAGATTTAAATCCTGCATGTTGTATTGTTGTGTTTAATTAGCTAGCGGTACGGTAGTATCAAGAAGACGTTCTCTTGAAGTCCTCACCACCTGTACCCCTCACCATTATTTTGGAAAAATTACAAACGCATACGCCATTGAAATTCGAATTAGAGGAAAGAGAAAGCTCGTGACTTGGGGTGGGTCGCCGCTGGTGGTGAAATCTGTAGACTGGAGAGAGAGAGTCTTTGACCTTGAATTGGCGGGTGGCTGATGGGGGATGAAAAATCGTTAGTGGTTATGGGGAGTAGTAGAGACAGAGATCGGGAGCTTCTAATTCCAGTCTCTGACTCCGTTGACGATGACGCCTCTTCTAAGCCCTCCTGTTCCGTTTCTTCTTCTCAACATTCCGGCCGCGAGGTGACACCTCTCTCTCTCTCGCTCGCTCGTTCTCACTCATATGTACTAACCAATTGCTTGATTGATGTAGTCTGAATCCACAAAAGCTTACAGGTTTTTGGGGGATTTGTAACTTTGTTGGCTACGTGTGCGTTTCATTGCCAATTTACTGAGCTGTTTTTGGGTTTATGATCTGATTGCATAGATGCGTGGCTGTTCCTGATTAATTAATTACCTGAATTTAGGTGTACTCTTTTCTTTTTATGCTTATGGGTTTTGGGGGTTGTATCAGAAAGACGCAATTTGTATCATTCATAGCTGATTTTGTGTTCAGTTTTTGGTTCTTGAAAGGGTGATGTAAGGGAAAGAAAATGCTGAATGAAGTTTAGGTAAGAAAGCTATATCATTCTATTTCAGTTAATTTTTGCTCACTTGCCGAGAAGCAAGTAGAGCATTAATACTATGAATTGTTTCCGGACTTGTGAAGGGTTATCTTTCGAATTATACTTGGTTTTTTATATGGTAAGTACGAAGATGTAGCGACTTTAGGGAGAACAACGACGGTAGGGATCAATGAATTATCAATTGCTATAGGCTTACCTTAGATTTGCTTTGAGTTCATTTCTTTTTGTGTTGACTATGGATGAATTGACTAAGTACATACAGGATGAGCTCCTATAGTATATATTATTTGCGGACAATATTGTGTGGTTGATTAAAGTAAACAAAAAATTAATAATAAATTAGAAATATGTGGAGAAGCCCTAGAATCAGAAGGATTTAGGATAAATACGATTAAAATTGAATATATGAAATGTAACTTTAATAAAAAGAAGATCGAAAATACAAAATTAGTAAAAATTTAAGATCAATAGATACCGAAGAGTGAAATCTTTAATTATTAGGGTCTGTTATTCATAAATAGTGAGATTGGAGGCGGTGTTATACATAGAATTAATACAGGATCTGTGGGATTATACTAAAGATCGACTCTAAGTCCATACCTATTCGCCCTAATTATGGATGAACTCACTAGGCACATTCAAGATGATGTCCCATGGTGTATGCTATTTGCAGATGATATTGTATTAGTAAATGAAACTCGAAGGGGGATTAATAATAAGTTAAAAATTTGGAGGGAGACACTCGAATCGAAAGGATTTAAAATAAGTAGGAATAAGACTAAATATATGCAATGCAAATTTAGTAATAAAAGAAGTAGACATAGTGAAAAAGTTAATAATGGAAATCAAGAAATATTAACAAGTAAACAATTTAGATATTTAGGATCAGTCATTAAAAATGATGGAGAGATTGAAGATGATGTAAGAATCAACGTCGGTTGACTTAAGTGGATTAAAGCCTCTGGCATATTATGTGATAGAAGAATACCAATAAAATTGAAAGGTAGGTTTTATCGAACAGTTATAAGGACAACAATGTTGTATGAGATATAATGTTGGGCAATTAGGAAATAATATATTGACAAAATGAGTGTAGCAGAAATGAGAATGATAAGATAGATGTGTGAAAAAAATATAAATGATAGAATAAGAAATGACCGTGTTAGAGAAATAGTTAGAATAACTCCAATTGAGAATAAATTAAGAGAAATAGATTAAGATGGTTTGACCATATTCAACGAAGGCTGATAGAGATACCGGTTCGAAAAAGTGAGATAATCTCTTTTAATGGTACTAGAAGTATGAGTAGATCTAAATTAACATTGAACAAAATAATAAGTAAAGAAATGAAAATATTTAATTTAAATGAGCATATAATTTAAAGAAGCATGATCGAAATGAATGGCGAAGACAGACTCATATAGTCGACCCCAAATAATTGGGACATAAAACTTGGTTTGATTTGGTTTGGTTTGGTTAGTTTGGAGTAAATGGAGGAAAACATTTGGTGTATTATGTGATAGATGCATACTATTTAAGGTAAAAGGAAAATTTTATAGAATGACCATAAGACCCAATATATTTTATGGTAGGGGTGTTCATGGGTCCGGTTAACCCACAAGTCCGTTACCAAGCCCGAAAAAATAGGCCTGAAGCCCGATAGGCTTAATAATTGGCCGCCCGAGCTCGAGCTTAATATCCTTCAAGAGAGGGTTTGGACTTGCCTTCAGACCTATTCCCAACCCATGAGCTCACCTGCAAAAACTTTGCCTAAATGCTTGTCCTTCTACCCAATTGTTTGAAAAAAGTTGACCGTTGAAACTTTGAAAGTTTGGTAGCAATATATGCCTTTAAAAAAAAAGTTAGGTGCACTCAATGCTTTTAATTATTTATTATTTATTTTTTGTCCATTTGACTCTACTTTTAATCAAAAAATATAGTTTACAAAAATATTAAGTTGGAAACTTTTTATATGAAATTGTATATATATAAATAAAGGCCTGCCAAATGAGTGGCATGTTGGACTACGGTAATTCACTTGGGTAAAGACTTGGGCCTACCATACCCAGAGTTGGCCAAAAAAATTTTGCGAGTGAGGACACCCTTTACTTTATGGTGTTGAATATTGTACAACTAAGAAACAACAAGTTCAAAAATTAAATGTGGTAGAAATGAAAATGTTAAGAATGTTTTCCGGATTGTGGGTCGATTTGGTACGTGGTACGGGTACACAGTACGTATTTTCTTAGATATGCGGGACGATGAGGATAGACACGGGTACATCATGTTTGTCTGTGGGTCTTTAGAATTGCTTTTATTACATTTGAAAGGAAATCTGCTTCGATTAGTTTTCTGTAATGCCCTTTATTTGGATCAATATTGGTCACTTTGGCTTTCACTGGGCCATCAATCCAGATCATCACTGCATCTTGATACATGATCCTAATTAGAGTGACATCATGCATTTTAACTTTGTTTTTGAGTTACTGGAATCCTTAGTCAAAGCTACATTTTTTTTTTCATTTTTAAAATTTCTCACTATTGGATTAATTTCTATAATAGGGTGTAAGCAAACAAACCTTAGATACAGTATTCCATCAATTTTTAGTGTGACAAGACAAATTCCACAGAAAAAGTCAAGTCACAAAAATTATGCGTTGGTTGTAAAACTGAACATTTATATAAATTCCACAGAAAAGACATTTTTGTTTTGTTATTTCATGGCATCAGCTACTCTTAAATAAGTTGATGATTCTTGGATACAAAATCAGTAACATTTATATTGTTTTATGGTACTTTTGTCTCGTAGCTCACAAGAAAACTACTTTTGCAATGTTGATACTGTACTTTCTTTTGTGGATAGGATAAACATGCAAATGTTGAGCCCTTTGTCTGAAACTTCTTATACTTCATTGAAGAGGCAGATGTAGTCATGTAGTTGTCTTCTCTCTTTTGTGAAGCAAAAGTGTTTCCATGAACATATACTGTTGGTGGGGGGGGTGGTCATAAGCGATTTAGTTAAGATAACATGATACCCTGTATTTAGATTTAGTGATGTTATATTTGCATTTTATTCAATTTTTTATTTATTTTGGTCTGACAAATTGCATATGATTGTTGCCTTGCAGACTTTCTACAAAGTTGTTAGGAGCTGGGCTTCAAAAAAGTTTATGACAGGATGGTAAGTTGATTTTGGCCTCCGTAATTTATTATTGCTTCAAATCCTGGACATGCATTTGGAGTTCACATTTTTTCTTATAATTTTTCAATCTATGTGTATATACTTCACTAATACATAAATTTCTGATGGTTATCATGATGGTCTCGTAAAGGTTTTTACTTGAGATTGAGTCAAAGTAATGGTTTACTGCATGGACTATTTTCTTTCTTACGTTCACAGTCTATGTATATGTATAGTTGAGTGTTGGCATGGCGTTTTTCCATTTGTAAGTTTAATGATAGGTTGAATACGTAACCTGAACTTGCTACATGAAAGGTTGTTGCAGGATCTGATTTACAATTTTCTTTTGGGGCGTACATTGGTCAACTGGAGGAAAGGCTAGAAAAAATGATCAAATAAAAGGCTTTAACTTGTTTTTAAAATGCTCTCATGAACAAAAAATTTAAGAATGAACTGATTACTTGTTCTTGTGGCCATCCAGGAGAAGTGTGGATATTGTCACTGTAGTCTGTACTGCATAGATATTATATCAATTCGATAACTGTAGTGAATATACTACACTAACAACAAGAGATTTTCTCGTCTATCGACAGAAAAGACCAAAAGGATAATATTTACGCAATTATGAACAATGATTAGAGAAAGTATTTTCTAGGTCCCTTTCCCAACACCAAATTCAAATTAATGCATGATGCTGAGAAAGCTGCCATCTTTTGGTCCTTTTATGAACTTTTCCTTTGAGCCCTTTAAAAAATTTCCTGATGAAATTAAACTTGTAAGGTTGATGTATATTTGTTTCTTAAGTTAAAATAGTTCTTGTTTCCTCTTTTCTGCTGTAGTTGTCACTTACTCTTAGCTTTTTGGCAGTGTGATCCTGTTCCCAATGGCAGTCACTTTCTATATAACGTGGTGGTTTATTCACTTTGTGGATGGCTTTTTCTCTCCAATCTATGCTCAACTAGGAATCAATGTCTTTGGTAAGCATGTCTAATTCTCTTTGCCTAGATATCTTTGTTGTTTGTGCTAAAGTAATATGTCTAAAGTCTTTCCATGTCAACTCTTTTTGGGCAAAGTAATTCAAATTTTTTTTTTTTGTGTTGATCTTTCCTACTTTGTTTTGATACAACCATCTAACGTAATTTGGGATTTGAAGTGAACATAGATTTTTATTTCGTTCTTCTGAAAATGGAAGTAGCCATGTAAAAATTGTTCCCACAGTTGGACATTTACTCCTTGGACCTTTGTTGTCGGGTCTTGTGACAGAGTTTAGTTTTCCTTCGACAAAAAAGAACGGAAATAGTGTTACCCACAAAGCTTTTGTTTTTTCTCTGTTCTGGTTTTCCATTTCTTACGGCTTCTTGCAGTTTTGAGATATGCATACTCCAAATTTTGAATGATTTTTTATCATCCCCTCAAATTTTTGCAAGAGAAATTACATATCTATTCAATCTCCACTTTTGAAATTCGGTTTACTGGAAGCCATTTGTAATATTGAGTTTGTCAAGTAGATGTAAGATGTTGTATTTGTTCTTAATTTGTTGCCACAATTGGTGTTGCACAATGTATAGCCTATTGTGGCTACATGTATATAATTTTTGTCTTTGCGTTTTTGGACTAGGAGGTTTTTCACAGTGTCTGTGCACAACTGGTCTAAAGCCCGGATAAAGGAGGGAGGTTGCGTTAGGTAGTTGACAACCAGTGTAAACTCTTCAGACCAAACATGAATATGAATCCAAATAATAGGCGAAAGAGGATTCATGAAGCCGACTCCAAATATGTTGGGAGTCTTGAGACAAGGGTTTGTTGCGCTGAGTTGAGAGTTTTCACTGTTTTTGAGAATTTGGCTTGGGTGGTCTTAACATGAACCTCGTTCTTCCCATTGTTTGGTCATACTGCTGAGTATTACTGAAAGTCAGACTTGGTGGGCTACCCTTTACCCATTGACCTTCCCTTCACCGTCATCACTGGATTCCGCTTCTGTTGCACTGGAATTTCAGCACCTGTCTATAATTTACAGAGAGACCTGATGTGTCTTGTTTTTTAGGCTACAAAAGAGGCTAGAATTAACTTAAGAGTATAATATAAGTTAATAAAGGTTGTCTAAGAAAATGGCTGATATCTTTCCTTTTTTTTGGTGTTCTATTGGAGATTTTTGGCGATTAATCATGTGTTGTATTTCAGATCATGAATTGTTTATTTTCCTTTCTTCTATTTATATTTTGTACTATTGGATGTGTAAATCTTATCCGATATTGGTTGTTAAAAATCTTGATAAACAATTCTTTCACTATACATTTCTCCTCAAGTTTGACATGTGCTCATACTTCTTGGATAGGTCTAGGATTTGTGACATCCATGACTTTTATCTTCTTTGTTGGAGTGTTCATGTCATCATGGTTGGGGGCATCTGTTTTGAGCCTCGGTGAGTGGTTCATCAAACGTATGCCATTTGTTCGTCATATCTACAATGCCTCCAAGCAGATTAGCGCCGCCATATCTCCAGGTGTGTTTTTGTTACTCATCTCCTTGCCATGTCAAACTTGAATCAATTTTAAATGAATTATCGAATTTCTATGTTATTACAGATCAGAACTCACAGGCCTTTAAGGAAGTAGCAATCATAAGGCATCCACGTATTGGTGAATATGCATTTGGGTTCATTACTTCATCTGTTGTCCTCCAGGTAACTTTATCATCTCAAGGAGAAAGTCCTTTCAGTTCAAGGAATGGATCTTTTCGATTGTGTTAAACCATAATTTTAATGTTGGGCCTTAGCATAAAAAATTCATTTTTGGATTCTTTACATGAACAATTAATAATGGGGGCCTCATAGAGAGAATTTTCTCTTATGGGAGACTTGTTGGAATCAGTTTTTCTATTTCTGGATATTGCAAATCCTGTTTTGTTCAAGTTTGTGGGCTTAAGAGTTAAATTTTTCCTATGTAACCGTAAGTCTTTACTCCTTTGCAATCACAATTTTGTCTGAAAAACCATGGATGTCTTGTGAATCATTTTTTTAACGACTTGTGTAGAATGTAGCAATGACCAGCTACAGGTCAATTTATGTTTCTTATCTGATTGTAAATTTCTTTAATATTGAAATCCTCTTTCTTTTTAATCCAGCATTATTCGGTAGAGGAAGAGCTATGCTGCGTGTATGTCCCCACCAACCATCTTTACATAGGTGACGTATTCTTGGTCAATGCCAGGGATGTTATTAGACCGAACTTATCGGTTCGGGAAGGAATTGGTAAGAGTTCTTCTTGTCTTCTTATTGAAAGTTGCCAACTAAGTGGGATAAACACCATTTTTTTCCTGCCTTAAACATGATTCTCAGCCCACCATTACCAACTACATGTGTGATAGCTAGGTTCTTGCCACCAAGCCCCGGGGATCCCCTCATTACTATAAAACCAGGTGTTCCTTGCCAATAAAATGATTATAGAGCTCGAATTGTGGTTATTTTATGGTTGGGATGTTCTGAAGTGCTTGATACCCCAGTTTCATTATGAGAGATGTTCATATTTGAAGATAGGGTCATACATGCTTACACTGTATACCGCTCTAACAAAGAAGGAAAAAATATTGTTGCATTTAATTTCTCAGGGCTCCTTTCAACTGCTGATAATCATGCCAACATATCTCATTTGTTCTCTCCTGCAGAAATCGTTGTGTCTGGGGGCATGTCGATGCCCCAGATCCTATCAACTTTGAATCCAAGGATTGTTTAAGGGGATCGAAGTAGACCAGACAGAGGATGAGAATGAAGACATTAGATGTGGCAGAGTTGTCTACTCATCATCTTGCCGAGTTGTTGATTTGAATGATCAGATTGGATACGCAATTTTTCTGTGCTGGTATTTAAGAGTCTGCAATTAGATTTTTATTAGTTGATGCTTCAAGGGTTGTTCCTGGTGGCATATGTAACGTCGGTTGTCATATACAATGTAGGAAAGTAGTGCTTGTGTGGTGATATTGCCGGTTGATAATTCAAGTCGATAGCTTGTTCGTGTTTAAGATTGATTTTATCTCTACCCAGACTAAATGACACTCATCTTTTGATGGGTCTGCACAATTTTTATTTTCCAGACTGCGGTTGACTTTTGTAGATAAGAGGCGATGCTATTGTTTATATGTTGAAAACACTTCTCACTCGGCTTATCCTTAACCCCCTCTAGGGGTATTTTAGTGATAGGGTATGAAGGATTGGGCACTGTTTTTTTGGTTGATTGGATTCAGATGTACACAGGGATGCTGACGCATCAACTCCTGCTGATGAAAAACCTTAAATGTTTGATGGTTTGATGTTGATAAAAGGAAGTCCCAAATCTGTAGTGTTTGTGAGGTTTTATATTGTTGACATTCTGAAACTTGGTGTTTTCTACTAGAATTTTATGTTGTGGTGCTGAGTTTTTGTCTGCTACTCAAGTGGATGCTTCTGCAAATGCTTTTCATAGCTTGGGGACTCATCTGATGCAACTCTTGTGGTATGAAAGCTTGTTCTGAAAGACAAGTAGATGTAATTGTAAAGAATGTGTGGATTGACTGATAAAGGGGAGTAGAGGGTGGGATAGGATAAATATTATACGGGGTTCACTTTTCCCATGACTGGTTTGTCATGTGGGTGGAGTAAGAAGGCAGGTGGGTGGTTTTTTTTTTTTTGGGGGGGGGGGGGGGGCTA
>CM042188.1:33284569-33319797 GCA_023539305.1 Ilex asprella | reverse complement strand
GTTGTTGTATTATGTCCCTAACCCACAAATTTATTAAGGCATTTAAACGACATCAAATTTAATACTTTTAGTGGGACAAAATTGTTCAAATCCAAACCATTTATCCAATCAGGTTAAATTGGGTTGGAGCAAATAGTCCAATTCAATCCCACCCAATGTGCTCATACAAACATGATTAGGTTTTTAAATTTTTTTATCCAAACACCATTGTTTTAAATTTATTTATCAAAATTTCATTACTTTTTTATAAAAAATCGTTATCAAATTTCGATTTTTACAAAATAAAGATAATTTGTTAAATTAATCTACATGCAAATATTTAATTAAAAAGATGTTATAATGATAATGAATTTTTTTTTATATCTTCCTCGCCCATTGGTAAGGGAAAGAACTGGTTTTGTGAGCCCATTAGCTGCGAAATTGGGCCCGAAGAAATATCGAAATGTAAGAAAAAAAGGCAAACGCTAGAATCTTTTCCAGGGACACGTCATCATATTAAATCCCTAACCCACAGCAGAAAACCCTAGCGCCTCAACGCCTCTCTCTATAAATTCAGCACAAGCGATCCACAAGCCAGAGGCGAAGCCTTTCGACGGCTTTGCGTATTAGGCTTTCTTCTCCCAGTCAGGGTTTGGAACCGATCTTCGAATTGTTTCTTTTCTCTCTTTTCTCTCTGTATATACATATGTGTGTGTGTGTGTGTGAATGGAGCTCGATTTGTGTTTGATTTGGTTTGACTGTTCTTATGAGTTAACCATATGACGAGATGATATAGGAGGGGCTGTGATGATTGTGTGATTGGTCTCGTTCGTCGTAATGGCATATATGTGCCTTGCCGACCATCCTGATATATCACCACCCATAAACTGAGTCCATCCTTAATAATTTTGAAACCATTTTTCTTTTTGTATTTTTTAAGCAAAAATAGATCAGTTTTAGATTATATGTTTTGTTTGTGTTCTTTGATTTCTCTATTTATTTTTTGGGTTTATTGGCCTATGATTAAAGATTTCATTTATAGACAAGCATATGTCTGAAATATTGTGTTGACTACTCTAATCTTCTCTATGAGGCCAATTAAATTGCTTTTATATATATTAATTTAATTTTAATTTGTTTTTTTTAATTTGGGTTTTGTTAGGTTGTGTAGAATTGCAATTGTCAATGATGAATGAAGTGATATATTATTCATGAGAAATCATGATTACAACTATACTACTGCCTTCCTTCTGAGGCTTTCTTCTTTACCACCTTCAATTGTTTAGAAAACAACATCAATACGAGTGCTATGGACTATTTTAAATGTCTTTTTTCGCAGCATTCATATCTTTACACATGAAGGTGTTGTTCCTTCTCTGGTATGAGGGTTGTGGGTGCTGCCAAAATGTTATATATGTGTAATTATATGTATGTACTTGCTAAAAGTTGACATGAGGGGGGATCATATGATGATCAGTAGCATAGTTCAGATGATAATCTATATGATTATAAGTTTTGAATGTCTTTCGCTCCTATCTGATGAATCCCATTGTACGTGTTGTTTGTACAAAAATCAAATTTTTACGATTAACAGGTCTCTTTGTGAAGAATTTTGTCAATGGCTTTATTACCAAAGTTATTTTTTGATGCCGTCAATCAACATTCAGCTTTCAAATACATGCTATTGTTATCAATTTTGGAACTTGTTGGCAAAAGCTAATGTTGCTTTGGCTATAGGACTGTCCTATCCATTTCAATATCTATGGTTTGTGTTTCATTTTTGTAGTCATCTCTTTTTGGAATACAGGGTTATTTATGTGGTGATTAAACTCTCTATTCTTCTATGATGTTCATTGTTTAAAGTCTAGAAAGATGGGACAGTGATGATTTTATGTGATAGGTCTCGTTCGTCGTAATGGTGAATTTTACCTTGCCGACCATCCTGTTATATCACCACCCATAAACTGAGTCCCATTGTAGGCAATTTTATTGTTTTTTCAGTTAATGTTTAGGCTTTTTTAATCTTTGAAGAAATGATTGTAGATAAAAGGATAGTTTGAACAGTATTTACCTTGCCATCATGGTTGAAGTTGGTTTTTTGTTATTTAATTTATATCTCGTGCAACTGTAGAATTTTTTATTTGAAAGAACAAAAAATTATTCTTTTCAGTGTTTTGGGCCAATGATTATAAGTATTCAAAAAGACAAGCATATGTCTGAAACAATTAATGTTGACAGATTAATATTTTCAATGAGGCCTTTGGGATAGCATATTGATTTTGTTTAACTTTACATCCTTTTAATTGTTTCTTCATGTCTCATACTTGGGGTGATATTGTTTGTGTGCAGTATGTGTTACATTATAACTACAATTGGTATCTAATTTAAGGACCTGAAATACTTCCTTGAATGAAGCTGGTTATCTTGATCAAAAGAAAAAAAACGGTTAATACTAAATTATATCTGGAAAGATAATTCGAATTTTAATTTACACTTTCAATGATAAAAAATATTAATTTACACTCTTAAAGATATAAATTGATATATTACTCTTAGATCTCTTTATGTGTATAACTTAATTCATTTGGATTTTTAACATATAAAATATTATTCTTACACCTTTTAACGTTTGATGTTTATGTGCGTAATAAAATAATTTTGTCATTGAAATTTGTTAATATAATTGTTAAAAAAATAATTTTATTTTAATAAACAATTATAATTTTTGTATTACATTGATTTTAAGTATTGAATGTTGAATTTTATTTTGTAAATTATAAATTATTTGATATCTATTAAAATTTAAGTATTAAATTAATTTAAAAAATTATTTGATAAATTTTAAAAGTTGAAGTTTGAAATTTATTATTATTTTAAATTTTTAAATTTTTTTTTAATCATCTCACTGTACTTGTCTTATTTTTACCATTATTATGATTGTAACAAAATTGTTATAGCGACAAAATGGTGGTGATGGTTGTGGTACAATGGTGGTGGTGGTAGTGGTGGGGACGGTTGATGATGGTATTAAAAAGTTAAAATCGTTAAATACATTGATGGTATATTTATCCATGAGGAACTTAAAAAATCTTTATTGATTAACATTTTTATTTGTAAATGATAAGTATAACTACTTGTTATTTAAAATTTAATATATTTTTAAGAAGTGGTTAAAATATTAAGTGATATAAGTTTGAGATTATTAAATATGTTTAATTCATTAACTTTAAGTGTTTAAACTAGGCAGTTAAATGGTGTTATCAAATAGTTTTTAATTAAATTTTTTGAGAGCGACAAATAGATCCTTTAAGTTGAGAAAAAAGCTAGGAAATTTAGTGTGCAAAGAGCTATATTATTGTAATGTAATTGATAGACTTAATTTATTATAATCTTTGAATTGATTGTCATTTTTTTAAACATTAAAAATTAATATTAATTCAATAGTTATATTAAAATTATAAGAAAATGTTATTTTGATCTAAAATTAAGCTCTAATAGATTCTCTATTTAGACCAGCTAAGAGCTTCTCCAACTTAGCTTTCGAAAATATATTTAAATATTATATTTTTTATTTTAGTTAATCATTTTTATAAGTTTACTTCAATCCCTCTCTATTTTAATTAACTATTTTACTTATTTCATTAACTTCTAATAATTTAGAGGGAATACAACTTATCTATCTATACTACTTAAAAAAGTGAGGATACTTGAAAAATATTTATATTTCACTTTTACCCTTAACTATTGATATAAAGTCAATCATATCCCTAATGTCTTTTGGTCTTTCTTTAGTATAAAATTAATTATATTTAATTTTGTTAATTACTTCTAAAATGTTTATAATTCATTGTCTCTCACAATAAACAAATCTCTCTACGGATTAAAAAAATATCTCTACCTTGATTGTCTTCACTATCTTTCATTTTGTCTTTCATTTGCTTTGCTATATGTTATCTATACTATAATGTATTACTCTAAAATCTATACTACTAAATGTCAAGAAAAGTGAAAAAAAATTGTTTGACCAAAATACCCACAAAAAAATAGCTAATTTCTATTTTTTTTGTAGTTAATAAAATTATTAAATTATATATAATTGACACACTTATGTGGACCTTTGAGTTGCTGGTTATTGGTTGTTATTTATTCTGAATAAATTCTGGTGATTGTTGGGCTGTAATTTTAATTTATTTATATCTATGCTACTGTTAAAATTTATGTATACCTACAACTGTTTATTGATCTCCCTATTTATTTTCCTCATTAAGTAAATATTTCATCTTTCCCTAATAAATTATCTTTTTACTCTTACTGACCAGTTCATTTTTAGTTGAGATTTATTATCTTGTCGATGTAAATGTTAGGGACTCGAACCCGCAATCCATGTGATTGGCTACTGGAGAATTTAGTTGATCGCCTTATACACGATGTAGAAGCTATCATATAGTGGATTTAATGGAGATTTTGTGTTTGGGTTATGTATACTGATTCGAATTCAGTCAATGACTTTGGTGGAACTGCTCTTTCTGTTGCGGCAATTTGTTGGCATGTTGAAGTGCTTTTGATGTTGTAGGCGATAAAGGATGAAGTTGCACCTAATAGCCATGTTGAAACAATTGAATTATTGTTGAATAATTCAGCGTATCTATTTGTTATATATTCTTGTTGAGAACCCTTTATATATTCTTGTTGAGAACCTTCTACTATGCACATTTGTATTGGTTATGTATAAGCACAATTTTGGTACTAAAAGAATTATGTTTTTCAGTTAAAGAAGAATAGATATAATAAGGTATTCAAAGTTGAAAAGTCTATGAATTCTAATCTAATGTATTTTTCTCAATATTTGTCTTTTCATTGTAATTTTTGTTGTACAGTTTTCTATGGTTAGGTTTTGACATGATGGGATAGAGAAGCAAAAGGGATGGTTGCAATTAATATAGTCCAACAAAGCCTTTAAAGGAATAATGATACAATCACAGTAGAAATTGATGTGCTTGAAGTTAGACATGACAAATGTACTTTCTTTTATGTCCTCATATGTATCAAATTATTCTTTTGCTTTTAGTTCAACTAAAAGCAACTTTGCATTGGTGGTTAAGCGGTCCTATCTTTTATAGTTGTGTTTAATTACGAAACTGGTTTGACTATTGTAGTGATATTTCTGTTTAATTACGAGAGCTTGTTTAGATTAGTATCATCTCACGCTTAGGTTAAATTCCAAATAAAGATTGCTTTACCTACATCTTTACTTTACAATTCACTTTGCATGTATTATCATGCTTTTTTTTCTAGCTCCATTCATCACAGTTGAGAAGGATATTCCCAGTAGATAGAGATTTGTTAGATTTTCTCCCTTGCAAGTGTTGTAGAACAGCTGGCCATGGTTAGCTAATGAAGGATTCTTGGACACAATGAAGAAGAAAAAAATCAATACACCACACTAGCCAAAGCGCAACTTGAGTTTTCTTGGGTTTGTGACACTCCATGCGATAAAGGAATTGCTCGGATATTGACCTATAAATTGTTCTACTATCAAATATTTATCTTGCTTATGTTTGATTTTTTATAATTCATTTTGTTTGTTCAGTTTCTATTGTTTGGATTAGTTATGCGTATTTGTTGAGAAATTTTCTCTCATTAGACCATGATTAAAAGTCTAAGTTTGCATTATATTCCTTGTATTATTCAGTTGATTTAACTTAGATGTTATCTCTTGTTAGTATCGTTTTTTTTAAAGAACTCAATGACATTTTAGGATATCTTCAGTACCTACCGCAACAGAACTATACGTATTTTGTCACTGGTTTGCACAGGTCTTAATGAACTGAAATTTAAAAATAAGTACAAAAATGTAAATTTGTGAATGACAGGCTAATTGAGTTATCTGACAAATTCAAATGCTTAACTTGAGTCCCATTATTTTTGTGTCAATATCTGTTGATTGCACTTGGTTATTATTGGGGGATTTATATTACTTTTAACTTTGATTTAATATGAATTGAAAAGGCTCAAAAGCACTTTAAGATACATTTTGTTTAATGTATTTGTATTACAATCATGTAATTTGGGTAAACATATGTGTATATATAGTTATTAAGTTTTGGTCTTAATACGAGTATCTACATTATGATAATCACATCAAGTTGTTAAGCACCTACACAAACATATAGAACTCGATTCCTAATCATTGTGAACATAGTTTTGCAGATAATTATTTGTTGTCATTTAAAATTTGTATTATATTATACATGTGAATGTTTTAATAGAAATTCAGTCTCGATCAAATAAACCTACGAGTCTTATAATTTAAGATGGTGCACGTGCAACGCACGTGTGCACCAACTAGTATACAAAAAGAGAAAAAGAGGTGAGAGAGAATTTAGACAGGCTAAATAATTCTCCACATTTAGAGAAGCTATTTGAGTGAAATGATAAATAGAGAGTGAGTTGGAGAGTGTTTTTAGTGTTTGACTAGCTAAATAAATAGTGGGTTGGAGATGCTCTAAGAGTAATTTCAACTCAACTCTTCAAAATGACTAGTCAAAATATATTTAAATATTTTATTCTCTATTTTAACTAGTCACTTTAGCAAGTTTATTTCAACCATGTTTTTTATTTTAGCTAACTACCACACTCAATTCTTACTAACTTTCAATAATTTATAAGAAATTACAATATATATATATAGAGAGAGAGATAGAAAGAAAAAAAGAGAGATAATTTAGAGAGACTAAATGACTCTCTACATTTGAAGAGACATTTTGGTGAAATGGGAAATAGAGAGTGGGTTGAAGAGGGTTTTTAGTGTTTGACTAACTAAATTAGCTAAAAAATTAAGAAATGGAGAGTGAGTTGGAGTTGCTCTAAGAGTATTTTCAATATTAATCTCTATTTTATAGATCATCTCTTTTGAAATAGAGTGAAATATTTTTGACACTCCAATGGCTCTCTATTATTAAAAAAAAATAGTCTTGTTGTCAATAACATTTAATAAAGAATATATAGGTGTCACCTTGTTATTCATCAATAACAAAATAGAGACTGAATTTGACTATCTATATATAGAAAGTTAAATTAGACTCTCGATATGATATGAATCTTTAGAGACGAATTAATAAATGAATCGACTATATATAAAATATTTGTAGACATAAACTTATTAAGACTCGATACAAATCTATTTTACCCGACAGTGTCATTCCTACTTGTTTACCTTCATTCTAAAATTACAAATGATCTCAAATCCGTCAATTAAGGCGTGAAACTCAGTCCTCCATGTGTGCAGTGACCAAAAAATAGTTGAATGCAGCCACGAGGCCAAGACTTGTAGACCAGACTGGAAGAGGAGACCACTTGGGGACTTGGGGAGGGTAATAAGTGAAACCAAGACGTTGTAACACCAATCTCTCCATTAATCCTCTCTCCTTTTTCGCCTTCATCACATTGAGCGGATTCCTGATGCTGTCAACTATATTGTCAACCACTGGTTCAATAGAGTATTGGTTAAATTTTTCTTCTGGAAATTAGACGTTTGAATTTTGGAGTTCATATTAGAGTTCGGTGATTGACTGTTATACTAACCTAATTAAGTTCGTTTTTTAGAGGAGTAACATACATGATTAAGAGTCTTATAATCCCACCAATAAGAACTTATCAGAATGGTCAAAGGTGCTCTCCTTTGCCTCACCCTTTTTTTTTACTAGCAATACATGATCCATTAATATGAAACAAATACGATATAAAATTTGGGAGTTTTGATTTTTCTTAAATAACCCGTTTCATAAATGAATAGATCCGACATAATTAATAAACGAATAAGGTATAAATGAAGTTAATAAAAAAAAAATATATGACACGACTCGTTTATATATCGATTATATACAATTCGTACACGACATCGATCATTAAACAAAATATGTATTGCGTAATTTTTTACACGAATCTACTAAGCTATGATACAAATCTGCCTAACCCTACCCAATTAACACACCTACTATTAACCACGTTTTCTGTTCAACAACCACACTTTTGACCTCTGGTACTGTTGCCATTAAATGTGTGGTTTGTGACCACAATTTTTAAGAGAAAACGTGGTAACTATATGCTATTTCTCACGCTTCTAAAACTACAAAGGCTCAAAAGAGTCATATTTTGGTAAATTACTCTTAGAATATTCACCTATTTCTTATTTGGTCATTGAATTTTCAATTATAACAATCAAATCTTTATAGTTTTAATTGATTCTCAATTTAGACCTTACATCAAAATTTACCAATTTATTATAACAGAATGATCTTCCATGACTAACACATGATTTGAGTAAGAGAGTATGTTTGTTTGGTGAAAATTTGTTACATGGAAGCTAGAAAACCTCATTTTATCGTATCAGATTTTGAGAAAAAAAAAATGACAAACTCGAAAAAAAGATACAGTGAGAATTTGAAATATATTATGAAACAAAGAGATAAATATTTTTACATAGCAAATATGCCCTTATGGGTAAGTCCTGTGGTATCTTTCTATTAAAACAAATTAATAGATTTGCATGGATGAACGAGATTGAAACTCGGTTAAAATTTTAAAGTTATAATTATATCTGATGAGCTTAAAATTAATTGGGTCAAACCCAATGAATCAAGAAGAGTCCATGTCACCAAAACCTGAAAAGGGTCCAAGTCATCAAGGAAGAGCCCAATGGCGACACCCCCATGGGGCGCTGCCCAGGTGTTGGTGCTCTTGCCTCTCCTTCGCCCTCCTTATCACTCCAACTCAAGTCCAACACAGCTCAGGATCCTCATCCGACATAATAGGAGAGAGAATCAGGGTACGCACGGAGTCTGATCCTACTATAATTATACTTACAAAAATAATAGAAGCACTTTCCCTCACGTCACCGCCTCACTATCTTACCATACCTATATAATGTAAATCCTCTCCACATAAAGGGCATCACCTTGAGACCTCACACTTTTCTCTATACACATTTCTCTTAAAACACTGTAATTACCCTGGTGACTTTTAGTTATTAATAAAGATCTCTGGCCACCGTTGCCGTTCCTGAGAATGAAGTAAGTCATTGGGATCGAACCACTATAAATCTGCTTGTTTGCTATTACTCATTGTTTTGCCATTAATTGCACCCGTTCGTATAATCGACTGTTAATTTTGTGCAATATCGATTTATGCAACATCAATAACAATTGGAAACTTCAAAGACTAAATAAAAATTATATGAATACTTTAAGTGTGCAAATTATAAAGGGAAAAAATCAATAAGTTCTATTTTTTCTTCAAAAGAATCATTAAATCCTATTATATTTACCTTAGGACAATTAAGTCTTACTTTTGATAATTTATTCCCAAAAAATCCTAAACTCTGTTAATTGTTTATTTTGTTCTAATTTTATCATTCTCATTAAAAAACAGAAATTACAATTTGTTTATAATTTTATATATAATTATCTTTATTGAAATATAATTTTTTTTAATCTTAAATTAAAATCCAAATAAGCTATATGTTTAATTATCAAATCATCTACCCTATTGACATGTAAGAGTTCATTTGTGTGTGAATCTTACATAATTTAAAAGTCATTACATAAATAAATATTTTTTATTTTATCTCTTAAATATAATGTTGTAACTTTAAATGCTTGATTTTTTTTTGTCTTAAAATAATATTTTTTTTTCTAATTAACTCAAAATAAGGAAGGAGAAGTAAAGAAAAAAAAAACACAATTAGATGAACTTTTCTTAATGATGATTTTCATAGATTAGTTTTTACATTGTTAATTCATGTAATTATAAGTCTTTATAATTGAAAATTTGTAGTCAAGTAAGTCGAAATTTATATGATTAAAAAGGTGAAGGGTAAGTGTCATTCACACACATTCTAAATAGGTACGTTTTCAATAAGTCCCTTCCATTATTCAAAACATTATTGACATCCCTTATCGTTAAACCACCATTTTTAACAAAAAAAAATTCATCTAAAATATCAAAATTGTCTTTACATAAATCCCAAACAAACTTTCTACATAAAATTCAAGCCAATTAAAATTTATTTTTCTGAATATTAAAATTCGAGATGATTAAAATTTATTTTTTTGTGTACTAAAATTTAAACCGCTTAAAATTCGATTTGAGCTCATTAATTTTTTTTATGTATTAAAATTTGAGCCTAATATATTTTTTTTACATATTAACATTCGAGTTGATTCGAGCTCGACCTGATCTGGTAACACTGATTAAAATTCGAGTCGATTAAAATTTGTATTTTTTTACCTATTAAAATTCGAATCAAACTGATTAAAATTTAAGTCGACTAAAATTTATATTTTTTTATGTATTAAAATTTGGGCCGATTAAAATTCGATGCGAGTTAACTATTATTTGATTCGAGTCGATTAAAAAAAAATTAATCGGCTCAAATCGAATTTTAGTTAGCTTAAATTTTAATACATTAAAATATAATTTTTTATCTAATCGAATTTCAATACCTAAAAAATAAATTTTAATTAAGCTTAAATCGAATTTTAATCGGTTTCAATTTTAATAAGTAAAAAAAATTAAAAAATAGAGAGGATCTCAGTGAAGATATGCCCATCTAGAGAGGATGTCGATGAAGTTTTCTTAAAATATATCATTGATAATTTAGTAAAATTACATTCTAATTAATACCTTAATCTAATAGAGGATGTGAGTGAAAATTCAAAAATGAAAGGGGATGGGGTGTTTAAATATACGATAAACTAAAAAAGAGTTGCTAAAATTTTCTTAAGAGTTAAATATAAAATAAAATAGTTGTATAATTTATCATTTTTATAAGACTTTATTGTTAATTACGTATTTTGTATGTTATGCACTAATTAAAAGAAAATATTTCCGTTCTAATAACAAATTTTATTAGTAAAAACGTGATTGGTGTATTGATGAAAATGATAAAATTAAAAGAAAATATACTATTAATGGAGTATAGGACTCATTGATAATAAATTATCAAAACTATAACTTAATTGTCCTAAAATAAATATGGTAGGATTTTATGATTTTTTTGAAAGTAAAGTAAGATTTATTGTTGATTTTTTTTAATTATAAATTCGACTAAATTTATTTCTAGAGTGCGGTAAATTGATAATTAATTCGCGGTTAAATTGAACGAGACTCGGTCTCAGACTCGGCATCCGAGCCTCCAGCGTCAGTTGTCACCTTCACAAACTCGCATACAAATGTACGCAAGTGTGCTAGAACTTGAACTTGGTAGTGAACTGGTCTTTTGGGCTGCTTTCTCGTTCAGAGTCAGAGAGAGAGAGAGAGAGAGTCGAAACCGTCTCTTTTCCGTTTACACCTTTCTCGCTCAGTAGTTAGAAGAAAATTAATGTTTTTTTTTTGGGTTCAAAAGAGGATATCTGGTAGAAAGATAGAAATGGTCTTTCGTGGGTTTGATGATAGCTAGAGAAAGGGAATTTCTGGGTATGATTCGGTTAACATTCAAAGCTAAATCGATCGTTTCTTAGTCGGGATAATTCTACAGAGAAATCAGAAACACAGATACAGAGAGGGTGTCTCTAAGAGAAGAGCAACGATTCAGAAAACAGAGCTTTCAGCTTTTTCTTCCGTCAATTGAATTTGGGTAATCACATGAACTCACTCTTCATTTATATATCCGTTGCCAAATAAAGTACACGTATACTTGTGTGTGTGTGTATACAGAGAGAGAGAGGGAGAAGGAGATGAAGAGGGAGAAAGAGAGTAGAAGGTTACGCGCATTCGGGACAAAAGCATAGCATTTTTTTTTTCTTGTAATTGCTTGATTCTAAATGCGATGGTGAATTCATAATTTAGCTGTGGGTGTATGTGTGTGTGTGAGAGAGAGAGAGAGATGTACACTTCATTCAGCTAATTTGAATGGTAAAAACAGAGGCTTTCTCGGATCAATTTCACTCCAAGGTAATCTTTCTTGTTGAAATTTGTAAGTTTACTCTTTTATTTTATGTACACACAGAATTCCCTCTAAATCATCCAGATTTTATTGCGTAAAAGCAAAGCAAAACCCATAAATTCATTAACTTTCATTGAATCTTGAGAGATATCGCAGGTCTTAAAGATGATGCACGCCAAGTCAGACTCGGATGTCACAAGCTTAACCCCATCATCATCTCCCACATCCCCAAAACGCCCCATACCCGTATACTATGTACAAAGCCCCTCTCGTGACTCTCATGACGATGCCGATAAATCTTCATCCTCAATGCACGCCACACCAACATATACTAGCCCCATGGAGTCGCCGTCGCATTCATCGACCTCCCTGCGCCACTCCCGGGCCTCCTCGGCCAGTCGGGTATCTGGCAACTTGCGATCTAATAGGAAGAGGAATGATAAAGGGTGGCCTGAGTGCAATGTGATTGAAGAAGAGGGTGATTATGATGATTTTTATGGGGATAGTGGGTTTACTAGAAGGTTTCAGTGCTTGATTGCTATCATGGTGTTTGGTTGCCTGTTCAGTGTGTTTTGTTTGATCATTTGGGGTGCTAGTAGGCCTTACAGAGCTCGCGTTTCGGTTAAGGTATATCCCATTTGACATTTGATCGCTTTTTTATGCACATATGTGCTAATGTACCTGTATATGATGTTACTGTGAAGTTAAACTCATGGTATACCCTCATTTTTTGAAGTCGTCGTTAACAGATATATATGTATTTTATGCATGTACTTGTACAAATCATATTAGTGTAATGGTGATTTGATTAGGATGTTATTATCATTGCTTGATGGGAGAAAATATTTTGCTTAATGAAATATTGGTGTTTTCCCTGTATGCATTTTCGCTGAGCACATAAATCTTTCAATCGCGGAACAACAACATAGACCTTAAAACCGATAACAAGACTCTTGGAACCAATTCTATGGTTTGGAATCTTTGGATATATTGCTTAATCAATCTTTTAAAACTCAAAATTCCATTTTAGAACACCAAGAAATTGCCATTTGCCAGAGCAAGTTTGATTTGAGCACTGTTTAAACCCTTGAGTTGAGAGTTTTCTTAATTGGTTTAGTTTTCTGCAATGCAAATCTAATATTACTCTATTGAATTCTAAGACTGACTCCTTTTTTGTCAATCTCAATATGTTATCATATAATCTCCCTTCAGTAAACTTTTTATATAAAATCAGTGATACTAATTACTTCTGTGAGTTTGTTCAAGAACTAGATTTGTTTATTGATCTGTGGCTTCTTTATTGTGTTTGATCCTGGCTGCTTCTAGTGATAATTAATAAATGCAAGAAGTGGCTCCTTTATGTCCCTTACTTTAATTCCTTGCTTCTGAAATACTCCCATCTGTTATAATGCTTCTTTTCTTCATAATTTGTTCATCGGTTTAAAATAACCCTTCTCTTTCAGAGCCTGACAGTTAACAATTTCTACTTCGGGGAAGGCTCGGACTTGACAGGGGTTCCAACCAGGTTGCTCACAGTAAACTGTTCAGTGAAGGTGGTTGTATACAATCCTGCTACGTTTTTTGGCATTTATGTCACCGCCAACCCTATTAGTCTAATGTACTCAGAGCTTACTGTTGCAACTGGTCAGGTGAGATTCTTGACATAGCCTGTCATTGATGTTTTTTTTTGCTCAAAAAAAAAAAAAGGCTGAAAAGAAGAGTAGCATTTCAAAAGCTCAAACCAGTATTTGCAGAACCAACAACCAAAATGTCATAGACGAAGAAACTACTAGTACAGTTCATTATGGAAGCTGCTTGACAACAGAGGGTTCCCTAAAGTTTCAACTCTCCATCCCTGTACCCACTCCCACCATTCACCAAAAACATTTTTGAATTTTGCATTTCTTGGTTGTTAAATTACTCTCATAATCCTTAGAATCTACCTTACAATCTTTTATGTTAATTTAGAACCTGGATGCTAATCTTGAATCAATCATCTCTTAATTTGCACATTTGTGGACGCAGTTGAAGAAAAGTTACCAACCAAGAAAGAGTGAGCGGACTGCGTTTGTGAACCTGGAAGGTTATATGGTTCCTCTATATGGGGCTGGAGCAAGCTTAGCAGCATCAGACGGTGGTGTTGGTGTGCCACTAAAGTTGGAATTTGAAATGCAGTCACGAGGCAACCTGGTGGGAAAGTTGGTGAAGACAAAGCATCGAAGGCATATCTCTTGTTCCTTAGTTATAAACTCTAAGAACACCAAAACTATCGAATTTAAGCAGAATTCGTGTACGTATGAAGTATGATTGATCGGTTGAGGATTCCATATACAACATAAAGCCCAACTCTATATTTGCAACCTTCAGATAGCTAATTGAACCATCAACATAGTGCATGTGTCTCCTTATGTGGGCAATGTCATTTGATCTACTTGGGGTCTTATTTATAAACATGTAGTAGTTTATACTGGTTGCCTTTGTTGTACTGTTTTTTTTGGGCTATTCTTTACAGGGTTAACTTTGGTCCACTCAGTGTGCAATTAGCAGTTTGCTTTTGCTGTTAAGTTCTTATATGATCCCAAAATTTATTTTGGTATTGAGCTATGTTAGTTGTACACTAGTATCAAAGATTCATTATACATGGTGTCTTAAAACAATTAAATATATATATATATATATATATATATATATATATATATATATAATCACAAGGTGGTTCAATTCTGCTTTGTTCAGCCTTATTTTACCAACTATTGATTTGGGAGAAACGTATATATATATATATATATATATAGAGAGAGAGAGAGAGAGAGCTCCTGATTCATAATTTAGGACTACACTTCTTTTTAGAGAAGGTGAAATGAACACAAGGGTCAAAAATACTTTACATCACCTAAGGGGCCTCAAGAGATTACATTGTCTACACATACATTTCTCTTCCTGTTTCTCCAATGAACATTATGGAGTAAATAATGTGAGGTCTGACAATGTGAGGTTTAAAAGAAAAAAAAAACAAAAATACAGAAAACTACAACATCAGGAACCCGTTGCAGCTTCAATTTTAGAAGGAACCGATTGCTCGGGTTTCAATTGAGAAGTTGAACTGCTCTCTTGCTTGTCAATAGCACAGCCCTCCGCAAGAACTGTACCACCAATCCTGCTTGGAGGCCAATATCGCAATACTGATCGCCCTATTATATTCTTTGCAGGCAGGGGACCCCTAGACAACAAAAAATTCAAGTTTTAGCAAGGTTTTGGAACAAGAGAAATCTAGCACCTTTTGAATTCAGGAATGAGAATATATTACCAGACATGTGAATCATAGCTATTATTACGATTATCACCCATCACAAACACCGAGCTCTCTGGCACACGCTGCACCACAAAATAAAACAGCAGCTTCAAGATTAACATTGTTTTGCAATTTACAGTTTGACAATAAAAGATACTGTCAAGTCTCTCCCAGCTGGAGCTTGTGTTCTATGCCAAATGGTGTTGGTTTGAACCCTTGAACACTCGTAATGTGATAACTTTTTAGTAAGTGAACACCCACCATTACATCAGTCTGCCCATACTCTCCCCCCCGCCGGGGGGGGGGGGCAAAAAAAAAAACCCAAAAAAACAAAAACAAAAACAAATCCCCCACAAACAAGAAAAGACAAAGTACAGAGAGAGAGAGAGAGAGCATACAATTGGTGTCATTTCATAGTTAGGTGCTTCAAGAATAAAGCCTTCATTTCTGACAACCCCATTCACAATTAACTTCCCTTCATGAACCTGCAGTGCAAAACTACTACCCATGAAGGATAACTACAAAGAATTTTAGGAAAAAAATTATCCCCAAAAAGGGTTAAGAAACTAAATGTACTTGTCAACTGAAGCATCATGTCCTGATGCTGTCAATTACATATTTTAGAGGACAAAATACCAATTGATGAACCGTCAATGTGTAAGTAATTGTTTACCTGCAAGAAATAGGAATTAATAAAGTGGCAGCACATAATATAACCAATCAATGGATTTTTCAGGTTTGTTTATCTTGCTTAGCAAGGGATAAATGGATAAAGGAAATAAATAAAGTTTATTGATCTCACCTCCACAATATCACCTCCCTTTGCCACAACTCGTTTGATGAAGACATCTTCATCTGTGTATCCTACTTCCTGAAGCACTGGCGGGCTTTTAAAAATCACAATATCATTTGGACATGGCCTTCTAAAATAGTAACTAACCTGAAAATTTTAGGATAGACATAAGTTGTATGAAGAACTTGGACTTTAATTCTTCAGATGTGATTCACTAGAAGCCAAAACAAGGAAAATAAATTATCTATACAACGAAAGACAAGCATATCGGCCGATTAGAGTAAGAAAGACGAGCATTGTAATTTCGTGCTTATTTGAGTATAAGCAGAAGCAAAACCAAATGCTATATGAACCAATTTAAGAACTAAACATAAAGAGTGATAAGTAAAAAAAATAAGGAATATGGACTTGTTCAATCTTCAGACACCACTCATGACTATTACTTTGTTCTTAAAAAAAAATGTTTGAACATAGACAATATTTTTTTTCTAGTTCAATTCCCCTCTTGCTATTTTGTTCCTCCAGCGAACTTGTATGCCATTAAATTTCTACTTTCAAGTCAATCAATAAAGCACCCCAAGACATTTTTTTCAGTCAATCGAAATTTTTATTCATTGCAAAGCAACTTTAAGAGATGAGACTCAACCTCCATATCCTTTTCAAGCTTCCTACAATTTTGTATCTTCACTCATTCTGTCAAGTGTCAACTCTAAACATCTAGAAGTACCAAAAGAAATCACTACATCAAATGGGAAAAACCAATCTAAGTGATTGTCTTAAGAAGTGATAATATAACGCACAATTCTTCCAGCTGACGGTACATTTGTTTACATTTTTATGTTAATTTCCATCAGAAGAAGATTACCCTGGCACCCTTCCAACTGCATGGTAATGTATGCTCACATACACATGTACGATACACATATGTTTCCTTATACTTGTATAGTTATATATGTTTGTGCTGGTAGGAGTATTTCCTTTGAATTATAAGCATGCTTTCCTAGTCTCTCCAACCAAACTAAATTTATGAATCCGTTGTTTTTTTTCTGCAGAACTTTGAGAATACTAGGTTACTCTCCACTCTACAACCAAATGTAGTTTTAGATTTTCTGCAAAATTTGAAACCTGATCACAACTTTTCAGGGGAAATATGTTCTTCAAAATCTAATGTCGGACAAATAACAGTAAAGAAATATCTCTCGTCTTAAAATCGATTTCAATATCAAACCTACAGTTCAAGCTTTTAAAAATGTTGTGTTTCTTGTGACGATTGGGTCTCCAACATCAATGTCAAATACATAAAAATTGAAGGATTATATCTAGTCATAGAATCAATTTTGAAGATCTAAATTACAGTTGAGCTGCAAATATAGTCTTAAATCACTCTCAAATATCAGAATTCCAATTTCAATTCAATTTTCAACTCATTCAGCTCTAAAATTCCAAACTTTATCAACATAAAGGCATGCAAAAACACAAATGTCACCTTTTCCGCAACAATTCTATCTCCAACATCAAATGTAGGATACATAGACAACGAAGGAATAAATCTAGGCTCAGCCACAAAGGACCGAAAAGCAAACGAAATCGCCAACGCTGCAAAAACCGTCTTCGCATCATCAGAAGTGAAATTCAACCAGTCTGGCAAAAACCCAGAAACCCCATCACTCTTCTCCACCTTCCCATCATCGCCACCACCATCCCCGCCACCATCACCACCATCCCCGCCACCTCCACCACTATCTAAGTCCAAAACCGCCTTGGTTTCTTCATTGGAGTCTCTAAGCCCTTTACAGTTTAGCCTGTGAAACCTACTTTCTTTGCAGTTGAAGGGCTTAAAACCGAGAAATTTGGGGTTCTCGAAGTGAGCTTTGCAATGGGTGTTGTTGAATAGATGTATTTTTGATAAAGAATTGAAATTGAGGGTGTTAAAGCTAGGGTTTTTTGTGGGTGTGAAGCAATTGGTAAAGGTGAAATTAGGGTTTTGCAAGGAAGGCAATGGAGGGACGAGCTGAAGAGTTATCATTCTTTTCTCTCTCCCAAAAGTTCCCCTCCACAGTACGTTGAAACATAATTTACAGTTAAATACACTGATGTCTTCCAATCTACGGGCATATTTTTGTTGGTTTACTTAAAAATAAATATTAAGGAAAATTAACCTTTTCTCCTTAATTTCATTAGAAATGGTAAGGAAGAGATTTTCTAGAAGAGATCAATTAATTGGAAAGTTGGAGTTTGAGTTAATGGGATGAAAGAGAGACAGAAAATTAATTTTATTGTGAGTTCAGGGTGGTGCATAATATGATAATCTTTATATTTTTTGTATAATATTTTTAATCAATATTTTTCCTTTCCTTCCTTTAAATAGGAGAAAAATGGATAATTTATGTAGGTGTTACCGAGTGGGGTGATTTAGTGGGATATCGGTCGAACTTCTCACCCTGAGGTTAAAAATTTAAGTGTTAAAGTTCATATTAGAGTTTGGTAGTTGACTTCTATACTAGTCTAACTAGATTCGTTTTCGAGAGGAATAACAGTCGTTGTTAAGAGCATCATGATCGTACCAATGAAGACCTATCTGAGTAGTCTCTAAACGTTCTCTTTTATGTCTACTCTTTTTTCAAACACCAACAACAACAACAAAAGAGAAAAGAAAAGAAAAGGAAAGAAGAAGCTTGCTTTGCACTTTATATATATGAGAATAAACTTGAAGCTCTGCAAGCAACTAATACATTAAACCAGTACCTATTGATAGAAGACAAAAATGGATCACCATATAAGTTTCACCTATCGTGTTTAGTGCTTATTATTCACATGAGAAGGGAGTCTTGAATTTAAGTACTTAATGGCCAGCGTAAAACTTAATAAATTTAATATGAACAAGAATTCTGAACATATATTAATGTTACCAACATCAAATTCACATTGAAAGTAGGTTTATAGCACTGTGAGGGAACCAGCCGACCTGGAGGTCAGATTAACTGATTTGGTGTACAAGAACCCGGATCAGTCAATCCTTTAACCAGCTTGACTAAGACTTGAATCAGCTCGGCCATTATCAAATGAGCTCGGTTTACCCGAAATAGCTCATCTCACGGTGGAGGAAAAGACAAAAGAGAAATTGTATTATCATATCTTATCCAGATATAAAAAATCTATCTCTAGAGTGTCACGTTATCAGTTTCTAAAATGTCACGTCACACCTAGAGAATATAATTTCTAACAGTCAAATATTCTCTCCCAAATCCTAACAAACTAGGAAACTATCCCATCATTACTTAAAAATCACACCCTCCTAGCGTATAAATAAGTAAATCCTTGCCTTGCCCAAAAATATATGCTATTGTATTCTCAAAAAAGTTGTAACAGTCTTCTTCTCCAAGTAATACAAATCAAAAAGAACAAAAGACTCCATTAAAGTAGATTAATCTAACTCTTAAATTTAGTGAACCACTTAAACTCCATGTGTTCTTGATAACTGTTAATACTCACACTTAACTCATTCGCGTCAGAGAAGAACTCTTCATTTCTTCCATCTCACTCTAGGAAACCAAACAGGAAGGAGTGGACTTGAGAGCAGTGAATCAAATGTAGGAGAAGGGAAAAAGGAACAAGAGAACTAGAATGATTTTCATTACAAGGGAAAACATTTACATTTTCAATATTTGACAGTATCGTTGTCGGCCATGGGAACACAAACTATTCTATACATAAATTATGAAAAAATACATAAATCATCAGAGAAATGTTTGCAAGATCATGGATTCCATTAGAATTGGAGGTGAATTTTTCCAGAAAGTAAACGGAAGTGAATTTTGTTATCCTGAAAGATGCCTAAAATTCAAGAGGCTCCCCTCACCAGCCACCAATGTTTTCCCATCAGCTTCAAATCACTGCTCTACATGAATTCACATAACCACAAATTCCAACCTGCACTTGAAAGTGCTTGTGATATATCATCTGCGGTTTCACCTTAAATCCACAAGTATGAGTAATAAACATGGATTTAGCGGTACTACTCAAGCTTTCAGATGAAAATCCTGATCTTTTCAGCATCATCCGGCTTCTTGTGTTGACCGCAGCTGACCCATTATGATTGGCTACAATGATGCCTGGTACTTGCAGAAGACTTGAATTAGAAGCACTAACATTTTCTTTCTCATAAACTTTACCCAGGCTCTCTTCTGGTGACTCGCCCCTCTTGGTATTTGATATAGCTCTTTGGTCATCATCTGGATCATTCATGATTCTCTTGGCTTCATTTACAAAACCAATGGCACGCCATGCCTCTGCAACGAGCTTAATGGTGTTCTCCACAGGAATGACACCCTTTTCTTCCATAGTTTGGAGTAATTCCTCTGCTTTCCATGGTTGTTTTGCCTCTCCATATCCCCATATTAGAGTATCAAAAGTTTTCAAGTTAGGTGATATGCCCATTTCACACATCTTCTCAAACAACCTCAAAGCATGCTCCATTTTGCCTGCACTGCACCATCCACTAATTACGGTAGTGAAGATTACCACATTTGGGTGCACCGCAGATTTGCCCATGATTTTCAGGAGTGCCTCAGCTTTTTCAGGATCTCTGGCACGCACGTAGCCTTTTGCAAGAATGCTGAATGCCTGAGTGTCAGGTTCTATTCCAGCCTTCACCATGTCATCAAAAATTTCTTGGCACTTGTCCATTAGTCCAGCCGAACTCCATGCATTCATGATGGTGCTAAATGTTATGACATCTGGTTTGACCCCAAATTCCTCCATTAGATTAAGTGCCTGAATAATTCACTCCCATCACAAAAATGTAAGAGAACACTTTCAGGATTTAATCAGATAATGAATCCGGAAAAAAATGAGAAAAAAAAAGAGCACCACGGCTGCAAGATGAGAAAGATGGGTGAACAAGAGTGTGGAGATTTCAGGATGTCATAGAAGGTGTGAATTAGTGGAGCTCAATGAAAACTCGACCAAATTTATATAGAACCCAGTAAAAGTGCATTTCAAATAAAAAATAGACGAAAGTATAGAGAAAAATATCACAAGAAGAAAGTATCTCCAAACTCCATCCCTCCTTTCACATGCCATGCCCAAAGCATGGGGGATTGCATCTATGGTAAGGAAAACAGTTTGTGGCCTCCTCCTGTAGATTCTACTTGCATGCATCCCTTTTATCACAGCAATACACTTTCACTCTTCCACCAGTAAGAATTCAAACCAATTAACAGAAGCGAAGTGAAGTAAAAAAGATCATATCCATAACAACAAAAAATAAGTGTTGTTAGCGAACAATTGGATTCTTTGTGTAAGAGGCAAATTTTAGAAGTGTTAAGTGAAAATAAAACCCTGCAGTTAACTAATCCTAAATTTTCCATTCCTAGTACACAAACGATGATATTGCATGATTTCAGTGTTGAACGTTTTCAGTATGAACTACTCTACAAGGATATGAATCATCCAAGTAATTACCACAGGTCAAAACATACCTCGTCAACTCCTTCAGTATCTGTAATGTCAAGAAACCCCTTGATAAGAGAGTTGAAAATGACGAGATTGGGGTGCACCCCAAGTTCCTTCATCCTGTACATAAATCTCAGTGCATCTGTCATGTTACCTTCTTTACAGTATCCATTGACGATAATACCACAGGTCCGCTGATTTGGTGCCACTTTGTCATTCTGCATCTGAAATATCATGGCTTCAGCCTTATTTGTTTCCCCGTTCTGAGCATAAGCCCTCGCAATTGTATTGTATGTAACAACATCAGGTTTCATACCAAATGCAACCATCCTGTGAACCACATTCCATGCTTCCGTGGTGTTGTTCTTGTTACACCATGCACGAACAAGAATATTATATGTTCTATCATTGGGTTTCACATTTCCTTCCAGTGACATTAGTTCTACTAGTTTCAAAGATTCTTCAGGCTTACCAATTATCCCAAACCCTTTAATTAAGGTATTATAAGTGCTGGTTGTAGGCGTACATCCACTGTCCTTCAATTTGTGGAAGATTTTCATGGCCTCCTTGACATTTCCAGATTCAGCAAAAGCATTGATCATGGCATTGAAGAATATTGAGTCAGGCTTCAACCCATTCTCTTCCACCTTAGTAAGAAGCAAAGGAATGGACTTGAAACGTTTCTGGAGAGTCAAAGCAGCCAAGAGAGTTGTGTATGTTACAAGAGTTGGCCTGTGTCCTTCTTCTGTTAAACTATTAAAAATGGAGTGGACTTCTTGAGGCTTTTTTCTCTCAATCAAAGTATTCATCAATTTTGTTCTTGAACGAACTCTTTGACAACTATCGCTGCCCAAACAGGCATGGCAGTGAGATTGAACTTGAGAAGCTGAAACTGGACGGGCTGGGCTCTTATGCAGATGTGATTCCTGCAGAACTTGTAGATTGTCAAAACTTGTCCTATAAGACATAATTCAGACTATGAGCAGTGGTAAACTTTTGGTTTTTGACAATATTTGTAAAGATTATGAGTCTGATTGTGTGCACACATTAGTCTGCCAGAGGGAGTGCTGCAATTTGGAACTGTACTCGTGATCAGGACAAGGAAAATGAAATTGGCTTGGTTTGCAGAAAATATGAAACTCATATTATCTTTTATGCAAGAAGCATGTTAGAAATTGAGGGGATTGCGATTGAACTTGAAGGTGCGATGATAAATCAGATGTAGTATGTAATCAACGATTTGATTTCCAATACAGGAAGAACAAGAAGGTACTGCATCTTGCTACTATTGCCCTGCAATGTCCGTTTATTACAAGACAATCACACCACAGTAACAGATTTTTCCATTATCCTTTCACAGAAGCCAAAACACTGTAGATAGTTTTTACATAGAATTCAAATTGGTTTCTGAAAAAAAAAAAACGAACTATTTCATCTGTTCTTGACATCACCTTTTCATCCTCTTTCTTAAAGTATCCAAACTAAAACTAATTGTCAATGAGTAGAGAGGTTTGCAAGGTTCATACCGTAGTTTGGAAGGCACTATTACACCGATGTACGACAAGCTCTAACAATGTCCGAGTGTGACCTCCACTCGCACATAGAGAGGTAAAGAGAAGAATCCAAGGACTTAACCAGAGACATTGGTGCACTTCTGGCAAACGTATAGGAGATCCAAAATACCAAAAATAAATAACACTGAAACAGAGTTTTACCCAAAATCTCCAAAAACCAATCTCTAATACCATCTTCTGACTCCAGAGAGAGAAGCCAGAAAAGAAGCAGCAAAAGAGTGACTTGGCTTGCTCTTGAATGGGGACACCCATGCTGTATCTATTAGTGAATAACAAGACACAAAATTCTTAATAATAATTACTCTAACAGACAGGGATAGCTATATCCTCAAAACTACTAGTCAAAGCACAGAGAAAAGACTTTCACTTGGCGAGTTCTAATTGGGCAAAATGACTACAAGATCATTTTAAAACACATGACAGGGCATACAAGTAGAGCTAATTTTAAGGAAACCATGGATTAATGATAGACAAAAAGTAGGGACTACTGATGGTGATAAAGGGAATGGAGTGAGGTTTGATTATAGAAGAGTAAGTGGAATTCTATATAACAACATCAAAAAAATAAATAAATATAGAACTTCAAAATATGGATGTTCTGGTAGCCAAGAAAGTGAGATGCACTCACCAATCCCCAAGGAAACTAGATGCACTCACTATCAATTCATAATGAATGCATTGGAGTTCCAGAAAAGATGTTTATTCTAATCAGATGAAGTGATTACGAGGTTGTAACAATACCATGGTGATTGATGCTTGAATCTGAGAACTGCTCTAAGTTGTTCCATCTTTGTGCCCTCCTACAGTGACAGAATGAACCCAGTCTTTACTGAACTCTCCCATTCCTTATCTGCTGGGTCTTTAAGATCCTGGCCTTCCTTACTGATCTGATGGAGCTAAAATATCAGTCAGCAACTGAACATCCAGGCCACAGAACCTCAATTTTACCTTAAAGTCATTCTCAGATGAGCTGATGCATCCTATAACTTTTGAGATATCCTACAAGGAATCAAGCCAAAAAATATCAGAAAATCAGTTTGAAATAGCGAGTCTATATTTGGATTTGATAGCATGAATGCATATTTGAAATTTTACTGAAAAACTGAAAATCCAACAAGCTAAAGGAGAGCAACATTTGGAAATTTAATATTGAATATAGTCCAATTTTGTAAAGAAAATGGTGTAAGTCAGTCAATTTCTGGATTCTACAACCAGTAGCGAGAATCAAATTGGGTAAAGGAGAGCAACATTTGAATTTTAATATTTGAAAATTATCCAATTTTGTAAAGAAAATATGAAGTTGTTTGAGTGCGTGACAGATTCCACTGGGTGCATTCTGGATCAGTTAGTTTCTTTGTGAACAAGAATACACTTTACGTGGAGAAAACTATCCAATGCACAAAAAATGTAAAAAATGCAGATAAACAAAATAACTACCAGAAACATACTAGACCACCAGAACAACTTATAAGGAGCCATAACTTCAGGTAGAAGTATCGATTCAAACTCGACATGAGCTTTCAGTTTTTTTATATTACTACTTTTTTTTTTTTGGGGGGGGGGTAGGGGAGGGAGAAGGGGGTTTGAACCCTTGACTTCAAGAAATTAAAGTCTTCATAAGATAAGGAGTACCATTGGACCAAATGTCCATTGGTGACATGAGCTTTCAGTCACTATGAGACTAGTGCTTCATTTGGGGTTCAGAAAACACACACTAAATTGGCACGTGAACCACAGGTGCTCCCTTCCTTTAAGCCAGTCCCTCTACCGTTAACCAAGTTTACAAGCCTTCTTTCTCTTATGTTATTCAGAACTTCAAATAGCAATCATCTCCTTTCTAATTTCATCCTCAACAGAAAAGTTGTAGAAGATTTCTTGTACAATGAATAGGAAGAAAAAATAAACAAAGAAAAAATGCAAGAGAATTAGTTTTGGAATGAACAAGGGAGAGCCTAAAAGAGCAGAACTTTGCAGGCATCAAGGACCCTTCATATCATATAAGGTCAGTCACTATTTGTCCAACAGCAGGTACAGTAACCATTAGGCCAACGGCTAACCTCGTTCTTCATATCATATAACTATATAAGCTCGAAAGAAAGAAGGTAGAAAGTGAAGTCCTAGGCAGCATTACTCAAACTCACCATTATAACATAATAAGCTATAAAATTGAAAGGAAATAATGACCAATAAGAGGACAGTGAATGAGGGAAGACTTCAAATTTTGCTGTCTCTGCACAACTAATGAAATCTTGATCAAGAGTCTACTGTAATTTCAGAGTTCAAAGTGAGGGCAATCAGTGTCAGATTATTGTAATAAATTAGATCTAGGTATCCATGTATGTAGAATTCACAAGTTAAATAAGTCAAACAATCAAAACTCCATATGGGTAATTGGGTATCACGATTACACTAGTAGAATACAACCAAAAAATGGTAATTTTAGAACTCAAACATGATAATTTCAAATGCTCAATAAGAATCTTAAAAAACCTTCAAGGAGGGAACTGTAAACACTTTAATGACCAGAAAATTCAATTAAAGCATGATATTACTGACCCATTTGAGGGAGAGAGAGAGATGTTGTGGGTGGTACCTCTTTAGTTCAGTTGTTGCAAGCTTGGGGAGGGGAGAGAGAGATTGCATGGCTGCAGAAGAGAATCTGCGTGTAAGAAGTGTATTGCCGCATAGTGACTTGGATTTGGGTAATTCTTATCTCACAAATATTATCAGAAACCAGAATGTGGTTTGAGAGTTTCAGTTTCTTGAGGCCGAGGCTGAGGCTGAGGCTGAACCGAATGAGCAAATACTGAATATGATAATTTAAGGGGAGCACAGTTTGCCACGTCACCTTTCACACTCCACAAACCTTGTAAGATTCAAGAATCTATCTTCATGAGTTCGGACCCTTAAACCTGACCCGAACTGACGGTTATTTTATTTCTTTACTAGAATAACTCATATCTGAAGGTACGGTGTAATATGAATAATTTTAAGATAGACTTTGGTGAACGTTAAATGAGTTTATTTTAGACCATCAGATTGACCGTTAGACTAACTATACAATTACTTTGTTGAGCGGCTATAAATTATAAGCTCCACCAACACTTAGGAGCATTAGACTCATTCTCTCCTCTTCTCTAAAAGCTTGTAACCATCTGTGCTCCCTCCGGACCGGAGTTAATAAGATTCTCGGTGACTCTTGCCCTTCTAAGTGGATTTGGGTCATCTTGACCGAACTATTATAATCTTGGTCTTCTCTTTGTCTCTACTTTATTGAATATTAAACTGTTTAATTGACAAGTGATGTGCAAGCCTATTTTGTGCATCATCAGAATTTACAGAATTTACATATTACATGCTACTACAAAGAGGTAGAAAGAAAGTACATAAAAGTTGTGGGTCCATTTATCTTAGAGTTAGAAAGAAAATGATGGCATTCGAAAGGGAAATTAAGTGTGGTTCTTCCATCTTTGTTAGCAATAAATTTATTGTGGTTATTTACTCCCCATCAGCAATAACTTAATGCATAGAATATAAATATAAGTGAAACATTTAAAATTAAAGTAAATAAAATAGGTTGATTATAAAGTATATAGTAGATTTTAGTAGGGGTCTGACAATTGTGTTAGGTTAATTAAATTTTTGTCCGGTCTTAATGAATTTGTGTTAAAAACCACTCAACTCATCAACGACTTGTTTATTAAACGGATAAAAATAAAAAAATCAAACATGACTTATTTATTAAATGAGTTACACAACACAACCTGTGTCACCCCACTAATTCTTCAACACAAAAAATCCTAATTCTTCTACACAATGGGTAATCTATTAAACAGGTAAGCGGGGGTGATAAATGGGTCATCGTGTGATAAACGAATAATCGGGGTAATATATTAATTTATTAAACGAGTAATTGAATAATAAACATTTAATATTCCACCCAAAAATAACTCATTTATCATGCAAGTCTGGCTGATCTAGCTATTTATCACTTAAACCCGTTAAAATTTGACCCAAAATTATAAATTTTGTGTCGATTCGTGTGTCATGCCTAATTTTATTAATTTTTTTTTCTTTATGAATAGAAAATGTTAATTTTGAAAATATTAATGATACACCGAAAGATATATTTTTAGGCCCTTTTAAAGAATATTTTGGTGAAATAATGTGATTTACTAATTATTGAAACCTCTCTTCTCTCTAATTTGCCAAATATTGTTAGTGATTCTTTGACCTGAACCCTTGATGCACAATCATAATCATCACTATACCAACGCCTTCTCTCAGTTGAAAGACTAATACATGTGGGACTCGTTTGATTATTGTATTAAAAATGGATCAAAACCTACATTTAACAAATGCTATTTTTCGAGGGCTGCAGATGTTTACATTTGTCCCCCACAAAACTTCTCACCAACCAATTCGAACATGAAGTCTCATGCTTCAGTAAGTTTTCACATTGTAGATACGCAATTAAACATTTAAATCAAAACATCAATTGCTAAAAATAAAATCACAGCCCCATTAGTTAATTTTATCTACTTTCTCTTTGCATACATTTTTTGAGCTCTTTGAAGTCCCTTAGCAATGCTTTGTCTAACATTACATGTGGAACCACTGATCAAAGTATTATAGATTTGCAATGATCATAAAGAATGACATAGGTAAACAAAACTTAATAAGGATACTAAATGGAATCTATCTCATCTTTCTTTCTCAAGTTTTGACATCAACTCATCAATCTTAAACTTCAACTTAGACACTACACTGTTTGCAACCAAAAACCAATGGTCAGAAAGTGATATAGATGATGAGTATAATTTAGAAAATAGTCGAAGTACTTAAGAAAACACTAACTTGAAGCTAAAAAGTGGAGAGGTGCAAATCTAATAGCCCCAGTCAAATATTCGCTAGCATGAATATGCATTGCTACTAAACTAACACTTGCAAATCAAATTGATGCCTACAGGTTTGTACATCCTTGAATGATACCAGGGAACAAACTTTGTAAAGGGGAGATATGATCTACTTCATGCTATAAAAACACATGGTCAAATTATATGTAGGCCAACTATAAAGGGATACCCATGTAATTTGTGTTTAATTATATCATATCCTTTCTATTTTTAGACAAATAATAAAAGATCCAAAACCTTTTGATCCCCTTCTCATGTTATTTACTCGACTTCAACTGCAGAGGTGTCTCGAGATCATTACATACCCCAGCAAATAAGTTATCACCCAATGTTTTGTTCAACTCCATTGTGTTTTGCATGTATCAGAGAATGTAAGAAACGATGGTAATTTTTGGCTACTCTACAGTCATGTTTTTAGTTTGTCTTGTTGATGGGCTTTGTAATCATTTCAAATAACAAATTCCCAACACAAAAAGGGTAAGACTTTGTATACACCCCTTAACCGTAACGTATTCGAGAAGAAAATCTGAACGCAAGTGACATGATTATGTCGCCCCCAAATGTTGATGAATAAGATATGTAATCCATACAAACATTTACAAGTTCGATAAATTATTTGTTCTCCAAGGGTACAACAATGAAAAAGATTAAAGATTACTCATCGGAAAAAACAAATCTAGTGCATCCCAGGCTACTTGACAAATAGCTCCTGTAGAATACATTGGACCGCCAAGAGAAGTGAAGCTATACAAGCAAGCTTTTAGTCTTGTAATTGTGGTCATTCTTACTTCCAGGCCTAGAGGAATTAGTCACACTGCATAGATCAATTCAATCTAGCCCAAGTCATATCAGATCCAAAGAATTCAAAATCCTTAAACTCATCAGGGGTTGAATTTGTACTACCTTAAGAGAACTTTGATGTGGGAAAGGTAATGAAGTAGCACTAACTCCACCTTCAGTTTTTGTAACTGACGAATTAGAAAATATAAAAGTCATGTGAATAGGCTTCGTTGTGAACAACAAAATCAAACTTATAAAAATATGCAATTTCAAAATTAGGATTTTAATTCTTCATGATCAGCTAGTTCAATAACAAAAATGTTTGCTGGACCACCAACCAAGAAAACATTCGTGAAATTAGGAAATTGTTTCAAAAAGCTTTCGAGCTTGTTAGTTGTATTATTCAACAAAAAAATGATCAAGCACTAAAGAACCAGGTTCCAATGTTCAATAACAGAGGTTCAAAATTGACAAGGCCTACCGAAGTTGTAAAAGTGTATGGACGTTGAGAGAAGGAACAAATCTCGTTGGGCCTGTTAATTACTGAGTGGGAAAGTTGGTCTTTAAATTCTAATTCTCGGAGTAAAATGACTGATTGAAGTATGACACAGAGAGTACAACATAGTAGCATGTAAAAAAAAACTTGGACAAAATCTCTACCTTACCTGCAAGGGGATTTTCTTTAATCGCTCAGGCATCAATGTAACTTCCTTAAGAAGACACTGAAACACCAATTACAAGACAAAATTGAGGTGAAATATCTATTCCGAGCCACATAAATTTAGTTCGATACACAACATTTTACTCCTTTAAAGGCTACTCACCTGAAAAAGGGCTATGGAATCGCATTGTGTTGGTTTAGATGTCAATCCTGCAAACAATCATGAACACTATTACTGTCACGCCCCATTCCGGTATCCCAAGGATAAGACGCGACTAGGATTTTGATACACCTGTTTACATATATATAATCTAGATTAATAAAACACTAATTAATCTCACAGGTGCACCAATACCACCCATCACCTTAGTTAATAAATATGATGGTGAACATGTCTCATAACTTTTACCATATATAATACATGTACCAATTGTTTGTTTCCGAGGTTATAGACAGATACAAAAATCCCACACTCACATGGCATACATCACAAAGTATGTTTGTTGAGTCTGTTTACAAATATATATACTTTAACCGACTATAATAATCTCTCATTTAACATAATATACAACCCGACCATTAATTATACAGTCTCTCAACCTATATCATTTACTCATTTAAAAATAAAGACATAACGAACAAAATATCATACTAACATTGTACAAACTCAGCCGATTTGACAATGGACTGATCTGTGTTTCCCTCTCTTATACCTGAAAAGGAGAAGCTGTAGGGGTATGAGCTAAACCACGCACTCAGCGAATATACATGCCATATATGAAATAAAAATGATAATAATACACAGAAGTAGACAAATACTATGTAAATACACATATCAAACAACAACATCAATCAAATTCCAAGAATTCATAACCCATAACACATCCATACTACCCCTCATCGAGTAATCGATCTCACATGGATCTGTGTCTCCCGAACCTCCCGAAAACACTATAGTGCTAGCACACCACTGCACGCCCAGTGATCAGGAATCGACGCTCCTAGAGAAATGCTATTAAATTCTATCATCTAACATTATCTTATAATAGCATTTTCAAAACATATAAAGATATACACCCACATATATACTAATACGTACATCCTAAAATTAATCACAACTCATGCTTAAACTTTAATCACACATACCCACACTCTTACCTTCACCTTCTTCTTGTTTTCTCTCACTTTTGGTTTGGCATGCAGTCCCCAAATTATTCTTTCTTTCATCTTTTCTTTTTCTTTCTTCTTCCTCTCTTGTTCACTCCCACTCACGGTTCCAGTAAAGAACCAGGCACACACACACACACACTAAATTCTATATTAAACACACACCCACCTTTTTAGTCTTTACATTACACACACATATTGTTCCATGCATTACACACACACATTTTACTACACTTAGTCAAACACACACACGTCACACACCCACACATGCACTTAATCCTTCAAAATGACCCACCACCATATATTTGACACATGTGTAAAAATATCTCATCAAACTTTAATAATTTCACTTATCTCCCCCTAAATTCTTAAGTGATTTCAAAATCAACCCAATATTATTTTCGTACACAAAATTCTATCTAACAAGTAATTTCACATAATTACAATTTGTCTACATAATTATGCTAATATGCATGCAATGCATGATCGGGTCTCACAATTACCATATAGTATCTCTTTTTTTTCCTGTCTATATACCTTGGAATTATGAAGGACTTTCTTCAAGAATAAAAAACAAATAGGTAAGAGAATTACTGCAAATAATGAAGCCAAACAACACAAAAAAGAAAAAGAAGATAAGACTAAGATAAAGGGGAAAAACTTAAAGAGAAAATAAACATTGTCTGCAAGTACGTATAACATTCATTAATGTATTACTATATCCAAGATACTCAATTGATCTCATGCAGATTTTCAATAGAAGCCCGTGACAATACATACACAAAACAACATTTCTTTAAGTATTTCTAGTATCAGTTGTCCTAAAAACCTATTCATTCACGCACATGCACATAAAGGGCACGAAGGCGAGGGCGAGGGCCCCTACATACAGGGCATAAGTACGTCAAAATCTAAGAAAAACAACAAAAATGACCTAGAAATTGTCTCTTCGTTTTTCTTATAACTGTTCTTTCGAGTTTTGTCTTTGCAGCGCACTCATAATTCCTTCAAAGTCACTACAATTTTGAAAATAATTCTAAATGAATTCAAACCACGGATTTAAAATAACCACATAAAGCATTAAATTCATGTAACTTAGGGAGAAAAGGCAGAAAAAAACTCACTTGGAGAGATCTGGATTGCAATCATACTCGGTGAACTGATCAAATTTTTGTGTGTTTAGCATAGAAGAGGAACAAATTTATCAATTTTTAAGAGAGAAAGAGAAAGGAAAGAGTTGTAACGACATAAAATGAAGGGGCTTAATTCGAATAGGTTTAATTTAGCTTTAATGAGGGATAAGAATGAGATAATTATAATTTTTGAGGATAAAAGTGGAAAAAAATATTTTTCAGGTATGTTGGTATTTTAAAGTAGTATGAATATGGATATATAGATAGTCAGTTTAGTCTTCAATGTATCAAGTTTGTTAATTTAGTTCCTAAAATATTCAATTCGTGTCATTTTGGTCTCTACATAGATGAACCTTTAAATTTTTGTCGAACTAATCACACATTTGACACATTATACTATCTAAAAAAATAACACGTGATTACTTCATTAAAAAACTTAACGGTCTGTCCATCTAAAAACCAAAATAACATGAATTAAATATTTTAGGGACTAAATTGATATATTAAGGACTAACTGATAAAAAAAATTAGGGGTGACAATCGTGTCGTGTCGTGTCGTGTTCGGGACGTGTCAAGTCGGGTTTGGGTTGAAAACACATCAACCCAAACACGGCCTGCGAACTAAACGGGTTAGGTCATTTGAACACGAACACGACCTTACTTGAAACACGATTAACCCGACACGACCTGTGACCCGAGATTTACACGGGTCGTGTTCGGGTAAACATGACCCAACCTACCTAACACGACCCAACCGACACGACCCAACCCGACATGACCTAACCAAAAAAGAAAAAAATTAGACATTTTACAAATATCTCAAATACCAATCTACATAAAACAAAGGCATTAAAAACATCACAAATATCCCAAAACAAATACAAATCTCCATAATATTACAAATTTTCAAAAAGCTTTACTAATATCCCAAAACAATATTACAAGCATATTTCAAATCCTCTAAGAGGTGGGTCAATTCGGGTCAAAACAGGTCGGGTTCGTGTCAACCCGATTAAATACACGAGTTAATTTGGGTTAATTCGTGTTAAGCGGGTTGAACCCGAACACGACCCATTAACACTTCGTGTTGGCGGGTTGTGTCATATACGGATTGACACAAAAAATTAGTTAACCCAAAACTCATTTATCCGTGTCGTGTTCGTGTCGGGTTATCGTGTCGTGTCAAAAATTGTCACCCCTAAAAAAAATACATATTTTAAGGACCAAAAGTACTATAAACCCAAAAATAAATCAATAATTCTATGCTGACCAATTTTTGGGACCAAATTAAGAGCTCAAATAACATGGCAGCTGACTTGGACTTCTTTATTTAGTGTCATATCATTTGAATCCAATAAAAACTTCAAATAATTTCTTGAAAATAAATATTAACCTCATGACTTCGTTGCACAACTGGATTAGGACTCTGCTATCCTAATACATCTCGCCAAGGGAGGAGACCAGTAATTCTAATCTCTTTATATTGTTGCTTTGAGTATTGCCAAGCCAAAACTCTTCTCTAAACCTTTCGGGTGTGTTTGGTATGGGGGTTTGGGGAGGTTTGGGAACATAGGTTTGGGGGTAAACCCCCTTAAACCCATGTTTGGTATGTCTCAAGTAGGGATAAGATTTCAAATCCGGCCCGGTCTTGGCCCGATCATGAAACCCTCATTCATGGATTTCATGAAACTCATGGGGGGGGGTTTCATATGTGGGTTTGAAGGTTTAGTATACAAATGACATTTATACCCCTATATATCATATATACCTCATATATACAAATTGGGTAAAGTCCAAAAATATTCGATTGAAGTTGAATAATTTTTTTTAATGCATTAAAATTTGAACCTATTAAAATTTATTTTTTACATATTAAAATTTGAATCGATTTGAACTTTACCCGAGTTGTTAGCGCCAATTAAAATTTACTTTCGAGTCGATTAAAATTTATATTTTTTTACTTATTAAAATTCAATTTATTAAAATTTGAGTTGATTAAAATTTATATTTTTATGTATTAAAATTTGGCTGATTAAAATTCAATACGAGTTGATACATTATTTGACTTTAGTAAATTAAAAATAATTTTTAATTTGCTCAAATAGAATTTTAATTAGCCAAAATTTAATTCGTAAAAAAATATAAATTTTAATTGGCTCAAATTTTAATATGTAAAAAAATAAATTTTAATTAACTTGAATCGAATTTTAATTCACTCGAAATTTTAATACTTAAAAAAAAATTAGAAATTTTAATAATTAAAAAAATAATTTTTAATTGGCTCATTGTATGTATCCCCGTATAAGTAAATGTTAGAAAATTACACTCTCTTATTGGATTAATGCTTTATTGCGTTTTATTATAGTTATGAATAATAGTTATATGTTATCAACATTCATTATTTTTTTCATAAGTTAGGAAAAAATATTTAATCATACATTTAACCCATAAGCACACATATTTACTCATATATGTATTCAAACTCATGTTTAACGTAAACAAACATGAGTTTGGATTAAATTGATTTAGGGGCAAAATAATTATTTATATACAAATACATTATCATAATAGTCATATCCCTGCACATACCAAACATGGGTTTGGACAGCATTAACCCCCTCAAACCCATCTTTGAATCCCATCTTTGGGTCAAACTCAAGTTTGAACAATCCAATCCAAACCCCTCTCCAAAAACATACCAAACAGGCCATGGCAGTGGTGTTGCACTGGCTGCACTGTGAAACAACACCAGACTACTAAGATCGAGACGGCTTGTATACCTGATCTTCCTCAGATCCTGATTATCGACATACTTTCAAGACTTCGCGTGAAGGAACTCTGCAAGTTCAAATGCGTTTGTAAAGATTGGCTTAACCTGATCTCTTTCGATCCTCACTTTAGAAAACTGCATTATGAACAATCTGTGAGAAACCCTTTGTTTCTTTCACTTAGGAGAGCGAACAATCCAAGACAACTTATTATCCATGTAACCAGAGCTTTTGACCAGTGTCGTGGCGTTTTTAAAAAAAATTCCCAATTAAGACATTGTTTCAAAGTATTTCCCAAAACCAGGTCAATTTAAAAACGTCATTTGGTCTGACGTTTTTAAACCAAAAGGCGTCAATTGGTCTGACGTCTTTAGCTTAAAAACGTCAGACCAAATGACGTTTTTAAGCTTTTTTTGAAATTAAGATGAAGGTTGGAGACGCTAATCCAATTGACGCCATTGTATAAAAACGTCAGTCTCACTGACGTGATTAAGTAGCACCAGCTGCTCAATGACAGTAAGTCATGACTTCTTTGATGCTTCTTTCTTCTCCTCATTATTTTCATGTGGGTTAAAATTTGCAACTTTTTTATGCTACACCTTTTTTTTGGCAATTACAAAGTGAAATTTATATTATTTTATTTTATTATTTTCATAATCAACGATTAAAAATAAGTCAAATTAAAATCTATGGCTAAAAAGAATAGCACGCTATGGTACTGAATTTTTTTATTTTCTATTTGAGTGTCATACCGTTAATTTTAGGCC
>CM042188.1:33230299-33279569 GCA_023539305.1 Ilex asprella | reverse complement strand
TGACTTTAAATATTACAAAAGCATGGAGGCAAGCAAAAGCAAGGGGCTGGGACCAAAGGCGTCAGTTAGACTGACGCCACCTTAAAAACGTCAGTCCAACTGACGCGTTTATGTATTTATTGGGTCCCATATTATTTTTAAAAATATCAGTTGGACTGACGTTTTTAAGTTGAAGACGTCAAACCAATTGACGTTTTTAAAACGACCTGGTTTTGGGAAATATTTTGAAACGATACCTTAGTTGGGAATTTTTTTTAAAAACGCCACGAGACTGGTCAAAAGCTCCATGTAACCACCATGGACACAACCAGTAGCCAAGTGCTTACCCAATGGACGATAGATCCAGGTTTCCAATATTACTACTCCCGTTTTTATCAAAATAGCTTACTTTTATTTTCAATAGAAAAACTTGTCATTTGTAATCCCAGCACTCAAGAATTTGTGTCACTGCCAATTCCTCATGCTATGCCATTAGTTTATCATAGGTATGGTGTCGGGGTAAATCCTTCAACAAAAGAATATGAGATTGCCCGATTAATTTACGGTGTAGAGGGTGATTTTGGGAGATTCAGAAAACTCCAGGGGTGTGAAATTGCTACGCTGTCAAACAATGGAAGAGCTGATGTTATTGCCTGGAGATGTATCCCAGATTGTCCTATCCAGAATAGGGATATTTTTAGTTTATATGGTGACGCAATAACCTCTATTAATGGAGTTATTTACTGGTTAATCTTACAAGATGAGAGCGATAGTGATAGCGATAATCAATCAATTCTCTCGTTGGAATTGGAGGGTAAGAAACTCAAAATTATTTCCTTGCCTGAAAAGGGTTTTAAAGTGGATTCTGATTTAGTTACGGTGCAGCTGGTGGAGTTGAATGGGTGTTTGGGTTTGATTTACTATTTTCTTGGGGGTTCAAAACTGGAAATATGGAAGTTGGAGGACCCAAAAAGTGTAAAATGGGTTAAGGAATTCAACACAAATTCTTTTCCCATGAAGCGTCGGATTCATGTTCTGGGTTATGTTTCTTCTTCAAGGTGTTGCAATGAAGAAGAACTGTTGATTAAATCATCCAGAGGTCTTTCTCTACTACAACACGGGGACCAACACTTTAAGAAGAGCTGGGATCTCTGAGGAACAGTCGTATTATTCACTAGGCTCGAGTCTCTACGTTGACAACCTCTTTTCACTTGAAAGTCGATGATTTCACATGTGACAGTGTCATCAGCAAGCCTCAAGTATTCATAATTAACAATGTTCATATCGCGATTTGTAATCCTAACACTCGAAAAATTACTACTCTGTCAAATCATTGAAAGAGCTATTTACTACTTTTTTTTTGCTATTAGCTATCTCACAAGATCATGGTGAAAATTCTTCCACTCTGGCGTTAGATTTGGAGAGAGAGATTCAGAATTGTTTTCCTGCCTAAAAGTGATTTGGATTCTAATCCAGGTATGGTGCAGCTGGTGCCGATGAATGGGTTTTTGGGTTTGATGTAAGGTTTTTTTTTTTAATATAATGATAGGATCCAATATATTTATCATAACATTCATTTTTTCTTAGAGGATCACATTGAAGTTTTTTGTTTATTTCTTCATATTATTGCAACGAACAACTGTTGATCCGTTCACATTGCGCTCACTCGAATATAATGGTGATATCATGTGACGAAATATCATTGCAACAAACATTTGCTCGAGTCTTTGATGGGATGAGTAGTCGTTTACGTAATTTTCTTGTGTTAACTCTGGATAAAATGATATTGACTCGATTAGCACTTCTCTGTTTTACTATGAATATTTTTTTTGTGGAATCCCTGTAATGAATCAAATAGGTTTGCATTTGAAATTCAATTTTTTTAGGGAGAGAAAAAAAAGTGTGCACTCATTTCTCAAAGAAGTTTTTCAAGCTTAAGTACAGCATGACTTCGAAATTTCGAATCCATTACTATATTAATGTATTTTACTGTATCTTTCTGGTATTTTTTCTGTAGTCTCTTAATTGATTTTTTAATTTACCAATATTTATGTGAAATCGGAGTTTAAACCTACGCTTTTCAATATAAAAATGTATGTGTACAACATAATGCAAATGATGGAACCAAAGAGAATACCATGACCGATACTGAGACATTGAAAGAGAGAAATCATATGCCTGATCTTTCTCATGACAAATCAAGACTTCCCGCGAAGGTTCTTTGCAAGTTCAAATGCGTTTCCGAAAATTGGCTCAACTTGATCTGTTCTGATCCGCACTTTGCACAACACTATGATCAATCTGTGAGAAACCGTATCTTGCTTTCAGTCAGGCACTAAGAAACAGGGAGAGACCACCCTTTCATCTCCATATCCACCATGGACCCAACCAGTGGCTTTGTGCATAGCCAATGTAGGACAGATCGTCCCTTTTCTTTCTATTATCAATTTGATTCTTTCTACTGTGATCAAAATATGGTACTTTTAAATACGAAAGACCGGATTATTATTTGTAATCCCAGCACTCGAGAAATTATTAAACTACCTGAAAATTATTTGGATTTTCATCGAAATATTGTGCACATGAATGGGTTTTTGGGCTTGTTGTGCCATTTTTCTTTTGGTTCAACACTGAAGATATGGAAGTTGGAGGATCCAAAAAGTGTAAAATGGGTTGACAAATTCAGCACCGATTCATTTCCCTTAGCGGATCGGATTAAAGTTGTGGACTATATTTCTTCAGGGTTTTGCAATGAAGAACTGTTGATTCGATCAAGCAGAGGTCTTCTCTTCTACAACATAGGCACCAACAGTTTAAGAGCAGCTGGAAACTAGGAAAAACATGTGCATAGCTCTATAGACCCGTGTCTCTATATTGACAAGGAGCAATGCTATAAGGACCTTATATATGTTACAGGTAATGCATCAAGTTATATCACGTCTAATGCATCAGGTTATATCGCACTATGATTGACACGAATGTACTCATAGTCTCATTGTCCGATAATAAATAATGCATCAGGTTATATCACATTGTGTAACGCATTGGGTTGTATCACACTATGATGGACACAAATGTACCCATGGTCTCATTATCCGATAATAAACGATTACATTGTCTAATGCATCAGGTTATATCACAGTATGATTGACGCGTATGTACCCATAGTCTCATTGTCCCATAATAGGTAATGCATCAGGTTATATCACATTGTGTAATGCATCGAGTTATATCACACAATGATCGACACAAATGTACCCATGATCTCATTATCCGATAATAAACGACTACATTAACTTGGATCAATTAACACTTCTAGTTTTGGTCACAAATATTTATGGAATTCTGTAAGGAGGCAATAGCCCTGTTTGCATTAGAATCATATGTTTTAGCCTATTCAGAAAGATAGTTGTTAACAGTTATTTTATGTTTATGCACCATAAAAAATGTCACAGATGGTGCACTTAGTCAATTGGAGTATACCCAAAACAGTGATACACAAGGACTAAGGTCTAGATTGAGTTGACTCAAGACGATCTTGTAAAGTGAATATTTCTGCACTTTATTGTTCACAAAAGTGATACACAAGGAAGAAGATAGTTACAACGAGATGGACCACTTGATTAATAATGGAAGGTATTACAACTTACAAAGCATCTCAATGGAGAATGCTTCATTCATTGAGAACAATAATTGTGTTCATTTTTTACAGAAAGAAGCCCAAGAACCCGTCAAATCCTAGCTAAACAAGGGAACGAGGGTGAACCAATTAGGTTTGCGATCTAACATAATTAAGCACCTGTACTGGTTGGAGGAAGAATCTGATGAGTGCAGGAAGAAAAACCGTACACCATTACTTGCCATTGTAGCATTATGTTGCTTGGTAATTGGAGCAACATAGTCCTCCACGAGTATCGGGCGCTTGGTATCTTTTCATAATGTTATCCCATCAAGGGTAAGAGCTTAGGTTCCAGGGAATGTGGTACCTGTGCTAGAGAGGATAATGAAAGCACAAACAACAGAGAGTGAGAAGACAGAGAGCCAAGTATTCTCTGTGTACATCTCCATGGCATCGGTGAAAGAAAAACGAGTGCGGTTATCAGCCCAGTTACGAAGTCGATCTGCCTCTGCTGCATACAATGCTTTACCCTGAATGACAAGTGAGAACAATATTCATTTGGGTTAAAAACAAATAAAAAGTTCCTAAAACAGAAATTAGGAGGAATGTTTAACATGGAATACGTAAACACTCGTGTGTGGAACACATCCACAGAAAGAATGGGATTACCTGGTCATCAAACCAACGACCTCGTCTTAGCCATGCAGTGACCAAAGCAAGCAAGATCCTAGGAGGGGTCAAGTAATTAATGGCCTTCCCATTTCCCTTTACAACTCGCATTCGTGGAACTAAGGTTCTCGCAACAGTCTCGGGAAGCTCGCAGATTATGTTAAACATTTGCTTATTTTTAGTAGTTGAACCACTACAGACAAACCATAGACAAAGTTCACCATGTTACAACAATCTTTAGAGAGTAATAAACCCTTTGCACAGGTAATAAAGAATTTGCAAGTTACTAGTTTGGTTGATGAAGACTGCTGCTTTAAACCAAACAAGTACACGAAGTAATTGTACCAACTCCAAAGACAAATGGAACAAATAATTGCACCATCATGAATTGATAAGTTAATCAAGAAAAGAGGAACACTAAATACACTGCAAAAGAAAAAAGAGATGCTTCAGATGTACCTTAAGAGCAAGTCTGTCAGGACCATGCCTGGAGAGGCTGTATGAACTCCAACTTTTGACCGCTTACATTCCTTCAAGAGGGACGACTGAAGCTGCCTAAGACCACATTTTGTCGACCCATAGCTACAGACCAAAGGAGAAGAAATGGCACAAGCATTATCAGCAAACTTTAAGGAATTTGACGACAGCTCACTCCACAAGTTTAATAACAACAGAATGAAGTTCTGTCGAGTAGTAACATTCAGTCTCTGCACAGGAGGAGATATTCTTATTTAATTGACAACCGCAACACTTACACGGCTGTCAAAGGAGTGCTAGATCCTCCAGAGCCAGCACCATCCATGTTAAATATGTGACCTCCCCTAACCTGGCTACTCATGACACTCATGGCTTCACGAGTGCAAAGGATAGATCCAACCAAGTTTGTAGAGACAATCTGTGCATTCAATCATGAGATACCGGGTTGGTCAATTTGCAGTAACAAGGGATACCTTATGAGAAATATACATTTACTGACGACTAGTTGCCGGCAATAATCAAGATTCTGTCAGGTCAAAAGGTCAAAGGACCACAAATGAAACCTATAAGAGTTCACTAACACAACTGCATAAAATATATAAGCAAGCAACTTCTTTTTCGCTACATGCCTGACTACACTTACAGAGGAGGATGGGGAGATGTAGTTTTAATAGATTATTTGAAGCAAAGTTTCAAATATATAAAAGGAAGCAAAGTAACAAAACACAGTCTCAATTAGATCATGAAATGGATATTTATCTAGCAAACGCCTTGCACCGCATAGAAAGTAACAGAATTATTGTGGTATATTTGGTGTGGTTTTTAGAAGAGTAGAAAATGGAACTTCAACAAAACAACATATAGAAAAAGAATCCGTAAATATGCAATAATAGTAGGTGCATACCTGTTGAATATCTTCATCGCTAAACTGCAGCAAGGGCCTAAACCCTTTGTTTGTCCCAGCATTGTTTATCTGTTCAAGGATTCAGAGTTAAAAATTAGCAGCCAGGAAACTAGATGAAATTCTGAGTGGCTTGCCAAATGGAACAAGAGTCATTTCGTCTGTCCCAGTATCATAAATGAATCAAGGAGAATCAAACTTTGAGGTTGGGTCAAACTAGTAAACAAAATTTAATGTTCACGGAGAAGGCATAAATCTAATCACAACATCAAATAAAAAGATATTATGCAGCTTACTGTTTTCTTAGTGGCAACAATCTGGTGAATGTAATCATGAGAGAAATAAAACATTATCACTTCACTGTTTTCTCATGACTACATGAACATGAATAGAGTAGGTATTACAATGTAAAAGCTCTCGAAAGTAAATTATGTAAAGTAGTAAATTTCAGATGACAGAAAGGAAGAGCAGTTCCCTGCTAATATGAGATTATATTTCATCGTATATTCTTAAAGCAGTTCTAAAGAGAGGGCATACAGAACATATTTAGGCCAAACTGTCAGATATCAATGATGAAATATTGGAAGAATGAAAATGCTGAATCGCTCACCCAAATGTCAATAGAACCAAGTTCTTTGACAGCAAATTTTGCCAATTTCCGCACGTCATCAGGTTGACAAACATCACATGCAATACCCACTACTTTTGCTTGAGCGAGATTTCTCCTAGAAGAACTGCTAGCAGTAACCATACCTTCCTTCAGGTTCTCCTCAAGCTCGCTAATAGTCATATTTACAGATTCAGGGCTGCCTTCGGAAAGAACCAAGGACAGATAAATGTTGTGAGAGGCAAATAAGTGACAATGGCAAGCACAAAATAACAATCAATATGTAGATGAATAAACACATTCCGTGATTCGATACACCACCTGCGAGAAGCAACAACCACGCGATCCCCAGAAAGTAGAAACTCCCGAGCAAGGGCTTTGCCCAGTCCTCTTGTACTGCACCAAGCAGATAGAACAAGGGAATCAGTCACACAGAAATACTCCTCTTCCACATGAGCGATCCATCAGTAGCTTACCTAAGCAAATTGTAATTTTCTATATAACCATGATAGATGCTAAGGGTAATACGAACAGGAACCAACTCCAAAAATCATATCAAATTACAGACAGAAAACCACTAGCATTTTGTTTACAACCAACCATTAGTAAGAGATCGATAAATCAGGGTGACATGAAATGGGAGACTAAAAAAGAAAGCCTGAAGCCCCTTTCATACAAAGTGATTAAAGCAGAGACCTTGGCAAAGCAATTAACAATGTCATATGTCCATGTACTCAAACACTAAAAATTCAAGTATAGCAAGATATCTGACTACTTTACTGAAGCAAACCCAACAGATTTTTATCAAAGCAGTAAATGAAGTGCATTCAACCTTACACCAGATTAAGAAAATGTAATACCTTCCAGTTATGACTACATTCCGGGGACCAGCTCGACTTACTTCGTCTAAGACCATGTTAGAACCAATCAAAGTCCCAATAATAATTCCTCCAAGCCAGCTATACCATATCAAAGCATTCATTTGGCTATCTCCACCTTTACAAAAATTAGACAAAAAAAAAAAAAAAAGGCTTTGAATTTCTATAATTGATTATTAATAGAACTCAACAGGCCTTGTCGCATTTGGGGCCAGCTATGGATCGATTATGACTATGAAATCGAAAACAGAATGTAGAACACATCCAATTACTACTGAATGCATATAAGCTAACCTGACAACTGAAATCCAATCAACAGTATTACTCCAGTGCTCATCATGGTCACAATATATCTCCCAATTTGGACAGCAATCTGCCCATTTCAAATTAGAGGGAGACAGAGGTCGGTAAAGATTTCAACATCTCACTACTATTACAGAGAGATTAACTTCAATATTTGAAAAATAATCAGCAACAACAATTAATAGGAGACACAACTTATTAATTTACAAATATAAGGATCATTATATATATATATATATATAGAGAGAGAGAGAGACACTCACACACACACAAACACAAATACAATAATACTATAACGTTTGAAGATTCATTTTTTATTGATTTTCCTAGGAACCATACAGAAAGTTAACCAACTTACCACGGATAATCTCTCCTCAAACTCCTCCATTGCCTTTCGAAACTTAACCTCCGAAAACCCATAAACCAGAGACTTGGTAATACTCTTAACTTTATCAATTCCTTTCGTAGACTCCGACCCCAACCCATTATTTTCCATCAAATTCCCACCCTTTCTCGCACTGTCCATCTCTTTCTCTCCCTCCTCAGACCTAAACGACCTGCACGGTTTCACACAGACTCTACCTCCACTACCCTTTAAAGAGTCCCACAAACTCCGGCAAAAACCCGGTCGAACTGGCGGTGGTTGGCTGGTTCGATGGTGGTTGTAATCTAGTAACGATAAGTGCAATTTCACCACAGTGGCCATTTGGGAAAATTAAATTTTGCTCCAAATACAGAGGCTTTTGTGGAAGATCTGAGAATTGTGAGTTTATGTACTTTGTAGCCCAAATTTTGTGTTGGGGTTATGAGATTTTTTTTTGGGACCTCAGACTTAATCTTAAAAAACTGGCAGGGGGGTTGCAAATGAAAATATCTACGTTTCCGATGACAATCAGGAAAAAAAAAAATCTAGGAAGTGGAATAGATTCCAAAACCGAAAGATCAAAAGCAGACAAGAGATTGAAGGTTGAGACAAGAGTGAAGCGTGATGACCACACGTTCAAGCAATCTCATCTCTAAGTTTCCATTGAAACGTGGCGTTTTGGGTCTCCAGTTACGTGTTGCTTTTCCGTCAAGATTCTCACTCTCAGTTCAACTTGACAGCTGGAGTGAGGTATTGCCCAAAGCAACATTATTGTTAGGGCGAATTACACTTTCTACGGCGAAAGATTTAAAAATTTTCACTTTGTCTTTAAAGATTAGATGATTTATATTGTATTTTTAATGTATTAAAAATATTATAATATTTATTTTTATTTTTTTTTCAATGTTAATGAGGTAATTTTTGACCATTTGAGTAACAGAAACTCACGGAATGACCATATTACAATACTTTTAATATATTAATTATGCAATATAAGAAATTTAATTTTAAGGGTATAAAATAAAAAATTTAAAATCTCTCAATGTGCAAAAATATGGTTCTCTGTTCTTTTCAAAAATAATTCTCAAACTAATACTATCACACAAGTAATTTCCATTCTAATTTAATTTTTTTTTTGATATATTGGAAAGGAAAAAAAAACATTAATATAAGCGACACTGTCGAGTCAGGCACGAGGTTATTTACAATCTGGTGTGGAGGGGAGTCAAATTCCACAAATAGCTTCTCTTGTTGCACTTCTAGGTTTGCCAACGCATCTGTACATTGGTTTCGTTTTCTGAATGCGTGTATGATAGGTATCTGAATCTCGGCCATCATAATTTTTGCGTCTTGCCAATAATGATGTGCTTGGATGGGATTCCTCAATATCCTGAGAGAGGAGTCTTGCAGCCGGCAAAGAATCAATCTCCACAATAACATTACTAATTCCCTTGCTTTGAATGAGTTGCAGGCCCCTTAGGATTGCCCAAAGTTCCACTTGTAGGCTTATTGTGTCATTTAGGGACTGTTTGATAATACTACTTAAGATTTAAAATTGAATACTTTGAACACTTAATAAATTAAACTCGTTTGATAATCTAAAACTCATATTACTTAATATTTTAAACATTTCTTAAAAATAAGTTAAAATTTTAAGTAGCAAACCACCTACTTATCATTTAATGCTGAAAATGTTAATAATTAAGAATTTTATCAATTTTTTATAATTGACAAATATACTCTCACCACCATTGTGTCATCGCCACCACCACCATCACCACCATCGTCGCCAACACTACCACCACCACTATTGTGTCACTGTCACCATAATCATCGTTGTCGTCATCACTATTAGTGTGTCACCGTCACCACTATCACCACCATTGTTGTCACCACCTCCACCACAGTCACCACCACTATGTCGTTGCCACTACCACTATCATTATGTCACTGTCACCGTCACCCCTACCATCATTGTGTCATCGCTACCATCACCACCACCGCCACAACTGTCATTACCACCACCACCACCATCACCATCGCCACAACTGTCACTACCATTGTGTAGTTGCCAACACCACTATCGATATCACCACCCTACCACTGTGCCACCGCCACCGCCACCACCACTGCCACCATCACCACCTCCACCACCATCATCACCACCACCGTTACTACCATTGTGTCACCAACACCACACATCATTGTGTCATTGCTACCACCACCACCATTATTATGTCATCGCCGCCACCACCACCATCGCCACCACTACCATTGTGTCATCGCGGTCACCACAACAATGTTGTCGTCACTACCACTATTACCATCACTGTCGCCGCCACTATCATTGTGTCACCACCATTATGTTACCACCACCACCACCACCGCCGCCACCGCCACCGCCACCGCAACCACTACCGTTGTGATGGTGGTGATAGAAATAAGACAGTTGCAGAAAGATGGTTAAAGAGAATGACAAAATTAGAATAATAATAATTTTCAAACTTCCGCTACTTATATTTGTCAAATTGTTTGATTAAATTCAATACTTAAATTTCAGTTGATAACAAACAGTCTGCAAATTAAAAAATTCAGCATTCAGTTTTCAGTTTTATCAAACACCACCTTAGTCTCCCATAATAGCCTATGATCTAACGCTAGTCCTGGATTGCCTTTAGAACATTCATTAGTATTTAGCTTATTCCATCTTGCAATGGGGAAAGACTAACATATCAAACTTTAGGGATTATTGATAGGGTTTTTTAGGTGTAGGTATAATTTTTTAGACTTATTTAGGCAAAATTGTATGGATAAGTTGTTTATTCCATTAAGTACAATTTTCATAAAACTTTTTGTGTTTAGGTACAAAATTCAAATGAATTAAAATTATTTTTACCTAAACACCCTTCCCTAAATTATGTAGTCATCATTGACAATTATTTGAGGAAACAAATATGTAAAGATTAACAATATTATTGGGAGGTAAAATAGGGGCATTAATGATTAAAACTCTTCTTCTTCGGCAATAGGAGTCTATGACAATGAGATTTGATTATAATGTCACAAATTATATGTGAATAAATACTGAACAAAAAAAAAAAGAGAATTGACCAAGATGTTTGTTATATATTATGTATTGTTTGTTGTTGGGATGTAAGGAATTTTTTTTTTTTAATGAGTGTAACTGTTTTTTAATGGGTGTAACTGTTTTTTAATGGGTGTAACTGTTTTTTTAATGGGTGTAACTGTTTTTTAATGTGTATAACTATTTTTTTAATTGGTGTAACTTTTTTTAATGGATGTAATTAGTATAATTGTGTTGTTATAATATTAATATAAATAGAGTAAGAGGAGAGAGAGAAAATATGTCCCTATTTTATCTCTCATTGCTTAATTGTAGCCAAAATATATGGAAGGAATATAAAGAGTTTCAACTCATTAATTATTTACTGAATGACAATATTAACATTTTTTAAAAATATGCACTTTAGCCTAAATAAGATTTTGAGTTGTACTTTTGCCTAAATAAGTCTAAAAAGTTGTACCGGCTTCTAAATCACCCTTATTGATACAAGTTGGATGAAGACCCTTAAATGCCTTGGTACATTCTAAAGCAAGCAACCAAACTTCCCTAGTTACCGATTGAGGACTAGTGAGAGTATCAGCGATGCTTTCCCTATTCTTGTCCTTCTAGGTGCTCCATAAGATACAAGTAAACATTATAGTCCATTTTACACCTTTTCATTACTTGTTAACCCTAACCTTGTAATTTAGATGTAATTGTTTCACCTTGAAAGTTGTAAATCAGTATAGGTTGTCAAGCAAGTAGTAAATCTTGATAGAGTCCAAGGTCGATCCATAAGGAGATGGAAATTTCTGAGTGTGAAAAAAGATTAATAAAAGAAAATATGTGAATATTTGAGAGAGTGATTTGGTAAATAGAATTTAGAACCAATAAACTAAAATTGTTTAGGAAAAACAGTTTGGGAGAAATACTAAGGCATTGGGTACTGATGATGTCTCAAAATTAACGGCCCAAGTCCGGTTGTTAATGGGGGATTAATGGGTTTGGCAGGGTAGTGAGAGAGAACAACTGAATCAAATAGAAAGCAGACACAGGGGTTAAGTGGTTCACCCTAGCCGATGGACTGAGGTTACATCCACTGTAATGGAGTCTCTTACTCCTTTGAGTGGTATATTGATTTCTGATGATTATAGGGGAAGAGGAGAATGGCGCTGAGCCTTTACAATGAGTTGGATATCGCTTATGCTATCTCCAAGCTACGAGGGTGTAGTGCACAAGATGAAGATCCCCCTTAGGACCAAGTCGATCCCCCTAGGTAAGATAACACTGTTCTATTTATATGAGTCCTTGCTCTAGGATTTCCACCGGCTCCTCCTAACCGTTTACTGATTCTGTGGGGACCTTTTGTCCTTATCTTGCAAGAAAGCTCTGCTAGCCGGCGCTACGACGGCCACTATTCCTCGGACGATCCGCACCACCACTCCCAGCAGGCGGGTCTGTCTGTCTTGATTTCAGAGGTGGTCCCCCTGTCCTTTGGGATGCGCAGCATGGTGGGATGCATCCAGATGTTAGGGTTTGACTTCTCCTTCTATGGCTATCTTTTGGCTTGGGTTGGGCCATCGGTCCTTTTGGGCTTTCCCCTTTTTGCTCGCTACATGGTTTGGACAAGGATACTTTCCTTGGGCTAATAGGGGGAGCTGAGTGCCCTGAGCTTATTAGGCTTCACGGCTGAAGCGGCCCATGTCCAAAAGTTTGTCCCAATCAGTTGCCCCTAGCCCCTGGTCACGATGATGATGTCATCTCTAACCTGGGGTTAGAAAATGTCTTTTCCGAATCGGGTCTAGGTTTGACCTGGGTTGGGTCGATGTCAGCTGGTTATGACTTGTATACGTGTCGCCAGCGGTTGAGCCCCTATAGCACGGTTTCCTTGGTGTGTCTTGTCATGGCTTAAATGCTGCGTATAAAAGGGGGAATCTCTTTGCCTTTCCAGATTTTGTATCTTTCGAAAACCTCTCTCGCATCTTCTTCCTTCCCTTCGATTTTCGAGGCGCCGCGTTCCAGGTCGTTTGGGACCTAGAGCATCTTCGTCTCTAATTTTATTTCGCTTATAGCACTTCACTAGGTATGTCTTCTCTTCCTTTCTTTGATTGATTCGATATGGATCCATTCAACCCTCCTTGGTGGGGTTTTGGGCTCCGTTTCTTGATCTGGAGGTTTATCTTCTTTAGGAACCATTCCGACAGCCTTTCCTCCCTTTCCCGATTTATAGATCACTTCTCTGCGTCAAGTATACATTCTTTTAATGCCTGGTGTTAGAAACCTTTATTTTTAGCGGATTGTATATCGCATTTGCCTTCTTTCCATTTCGGCCTGCAATCTGAGCTTTCAATGGGGAAGTTCGTAGTTTCTTCCGAATCGGGGTCTGTTGACAAGGGGACCGAGGAGGTCTCAGCGGTCGTTCTTTTCTTGTTGGTGATGAGGCTTCTAGGTCTATCCCAGGGGTTTCATCTCCGGTGCCTCCTCTAGATGCCAGTCTTCTCTCCACTTTGTCCCCCGACCCTCAGACTCAGTCGAGGAAGAGGGAGCCTAGACTGGTACCACCCACTATCCCCAAAAAGAGAATTCAACGTGACCACTCCGACTTGTCCTGTTGTGCAGAGGATACCCCCAGCTGTCTTGACGAGGAGGACCTGGAGGATTTGAGAAGGGAATATGGCTTCCTTGAGTCAGTATCCTTGCATTCTCTCGAGGAGCATGAGAGGTGTAACTCCTCTATCCCCGGTTTGACCTGCTTTTATGAGTCCGCATTTCAAGCTGGCCTCTGTTTTCCTGTTCATCCTTTTATTCGAGATGTTCTTGCCTTTTACAATGTCTACCCAGCTAGGCTCTCTCCTAACGGCTGGGGCCTTCTAGTCGGTTTTCTTGTTCACTGGTTTGAAAGCGGAAACGATTCTCTCCTTCTATTCCAGAATTCGCCTCCCTGTTCCAGCTTAAGTCTTCTCCTTCCTTGGATTTTTGGTATTTTGCTAAAAAGGTGAAGGCGAAGACATTGATTTTTGGACTCCCTTCTTCTAACAAGGGGTGGAAACTCAGGTTCTTTTTTGTAAAGGGGGACTCTTGGGAGTTGTCTAGGGATCCTGGTGACGTCCCTCGAATCCCCAGATCTTGGGGGATTCTAAGGAATATCAGTAAGGCCAATTAGTTGGCAATATTTTTTTTTTTCTGTTTTGCTTCTGACTTTCTAGTCTTTACTTACTTTGGCTTGCCTTGCATATTTTTGCCCTGTTCTAAACGTCGAGGAGGATGCTCGAGTTGTCAAGGCCAAGGCCTTAGGGGATCAGTCCTTTCCTGACCTGGTGACTGACGAGAATCTTGCTAAGTATGAGCTAGGCCCGCCCATCAATCTTTCAATAGGGGAAGTACCTTCGTTTGCCCCCCAGCCTGAATCTATGGATCCCAACCTGATCATGTCGGTCTTCTCGGATTTCGAGGGGTCGAGGAAGAGGAGGAAGCTAGTGAAGGGGGTGCGAACTCCTCCAAAGGCGGCATCAGTACCTAGTTCAAAGGTTTCTTTTTCGGAAGAGAAACAAGAGGATCCTTCCTCCGTTCAACCCGTCTCCTTGCCTTTTTTGCCCGTTGATCCCCCTAAGGGCGAGATTCCCCTTGAAGTGCCTTCAGCGGGGCCGCTTGGGGCTTCTATGACCTTGGATGTTCCTCCCCGTCCTATTCCTTCACGAGGCGACAAGGGGGGAAACACCCTATCCATACTCAAGTCGCGAGGTTGTGGTTTCCTTCGCGACCTTGAGGTTGCTACAGCTGCTTTGTCTAACTTGATTCCCACACCGGATCCCCGGGCAGCTATGCAGGTTTCTTTTCAAAGGAAAATCGAGCACACCTTCAAGACCATGGCTGAGGTACTTCAAAATTTTGCTGATCCCTTTGGTTTCTCAGGTGTTTTTTTTTTGCTATTTCCCGCACCGATTAATTCCTTTTTCATTTTTCAGTCTCTTGCTTGTGTGAAGATGATAGGTCTCCATTACGAGCAAGAACTTGTGAAGGTCAGGGAGCCCCTCGATGCTGTGACTGTGGCTAAGGAAGCGGCCGAAGATAAAGTGAAGTTGATGTCGTCTAAGGCGATTGAGATAAAAAGGCTCTTCGATGAGCTGGATGCCCGCTTCCAAGATCTCTCCAAACTAAAAGACTCCGAGCTGGCGGCCAAAGAAACCGAGCTGAAGAGGAGGGATTCTGAGCTGGCGGCTAAAGATGCCGAGCTGAAGGCAAAGGGGGCTGACCTGGCTGCTAAGGAAGTCGAGCTAGCGTCTTTGAAGGTTAGGGTCTCAGAACTCCTGAGGGAGGGAGTCGTGGCCTTCGTGAATGGGTTTGTGAACTTCCGAGATCAGGCCGAGAAGACTTACCCTGATATTGCTTCGCCCCTCAGCTTGAAGGTCTGAAACCTGCTAGGGCGACTAGTTCTGAGAAGGGGGTCACTGTGGCTGAGAAAGAGTCTGATGTTGAGAAGGCTGTTGAGCAAGCTGGTGGTGTAGGATCAACTGTTTGAACTGGCTCTACCGCTGTTGCCCCTTTTTCTTATTGGTGTCCCATTTTGAACAATGTATTCGTATTTTTGGAACTATTGTTGGTTTTTCCTCTTTTCCTTTTATGAATAAACTGTTTCTTGGATGAGAAGGTTCTTGTTTTGAACAAAGCAGTTGTAGTAACCCCTTACGCAGCTGAGCTATCTAACCCTACTTTTTTTGAATAGGATTGGTTTACGGTAACGAGCCAGCTTGCCGAGCTTTGCCACTTGTTGTGTAATTGTACTGGGATCTTCTGGGGCTATTTTGGTTTTTTCCCACTTCTTTTCGTGTGCTGCGGATTTGATGGTTACGCTCACTTGATGACGTGCGCTGTTGGTGGGGCTAGTAGCTCTTTGATCGTGGTGTTTGTAATTCTCCCATGTTGCCACATGTCCCTCTCATTAAATGTGAGGGACGTGTATTGACTGCGCCTGGCGAAAATGATGGGCGCGTTCCTGTCAGGCCTATAAGTAGGCCTCCTTCTGTAGGCAATTTCCCGCTTTTTCCTGCCGTTGTGGCTCTTCTTCTTCTTCGTTATTTTGAGAGAAAAAACCCATTTCTTTCCTCTCTTATTCTTCACCACTTGTCATGGCTAGGAATCCTCTTTCTCCTCGCAGGGTCATGGAATGGTTTTTTCCTGAAGTGGAGGTCAGTGTCGTCAACGAAGAAGAGGTTCACTCTATCGCTGTGAGCTTCGACTTTCCCCCTGGAGTGGTCATTCGTCACGTCGATTCGCGTCCATTCCACTACTTGGTTCGGGACGAGGTTTTCTTTTTGAGGCCTCTTTTCTGTTAGGGCTCTGATTTCCCCTTCGTCCATTCGTGCGTAAAGTATTGCACTTCTTCGACTTCTGTCCAGCCATGCTCCTACCGTCGGCTTGGGTAATTCTTCTGGCTTTTATGGTGGCATGGGGGGAGTTATTCCCTCAATCTAGGGCCACTGTGCCATTATTTCTCTAGTTTTTTCATCCCGAAGAGGTATTTGAGTTCTATCAGTTCGTTCCACGAAGAGGCAAGGAAATTCCCATTCGGGACCTTCCTCCGAAACCTGAGGGGTGGGGGAGGAGGTATTTCTTTGTTTCTGGAGTCGGTTGGGAATTCGAAGCCCAATTTCCAACTTCTGTGAGGGTTCCTATAGAGTGGAGACAACGTAGGAACATAGGTGAGTTCGTGCATACGCTGGTTGGTTGGTTTTTCTATTTTGCACTTGGCATTCACTATGTTTGTTTGTGTTATTGTAGATGAGCTCCCGCCTTTGTCTACCAGGGAGTCAGCTCGCGTTAACCAAGCCCGAGCTCGTCTTCCATTTTCTTTCCATGAGTTAATGCATCCTGAGCTGGCTTCGAGCCCGGGTGGTCGTGAGTCTCTGACATTTTGTTATTATTTCCCTACCCTTAGCTCGTTCTGTAACTCATCCTTTCTTTGACTTTCCTGTGCAGTCCCTTCGTATTTAGTCACTCAACGCGACATGATCATGGAACGCGTGATTGAGAGGAGGCAAGCCAGGAGCTCGGAACCTCCGGCGAAGAGGGTCAGGTTAGGGGAGAGCAGCTCTGGTCACGCCTTAGGCGTAAGCTCTGACGAGGCTCCCTCTCTTGTTTTTACTTCTGATGCTGAGGTATATGTTCCGTCGCCAACGCCTGGCGTTGGGGAAGCCACTGTGGGTACAGTTGTGGTTAACCCAGTGAGAAGACCAGTTCGGCGCGGCTCCTCTCAAGTTGGTGTGGCTGGTTTGAGCTCGGTTCGAGCTTCCCCTGCTTCAGTTGTTGATTCCGAGAGGAGCTTGCTCAGGGACGTGGGCCTGAGTAGTCGTGCGTTGATGGGGTTGATTCCATGAGCGGACCTGCAAAGTTTTGTCAAGCTTCCTTTCCAAGTTCGGACTCGCGACGCACTTCATGCACTTCTTGAGGTATATCTGGCTTTTCTCTTTACTCTTGCCTTCCCAACATCTCATAATTTTTCTGTTTTCAGTCTGCGACACACGTCTGCGCACTTGGGAAGGAGATTCACATCTTGAGGGAAGACGTCCAGAGGAGGTCATCCGAGCTTTTGGAGGTTCACCAATGTAGTTATGAGCTTTTGAGTTGGGGCCAGGAGACCGAGAGGGAACTGAAGAGAGTTGTTGAGCAGCGGGCTTAGACCTTCAAACAACTGGTTGTCAGTACTTCTGCTGAGGTGTCCCTGAGGGAGGAACTAGCTCGTACAAAAGAAGATCATGACACCCAGACTGAGGATCTACTGAGCATCTCTCTTGCTCGATCTTTGCTGGCAGACCAACTGAAAGAATCGTAGGCTATTATTGCTGATTTGACCAATTCCTTAGTTGTTGAGCGCCAACTGGTTGAGGATCAACGAAAAGCGATCAAGAAGGCTAGGCTGGAGGCGGCCTAGGCCTTTGTAGACTGGTTCTTCAATTTTGCCGATCAGGCGATTGAAACATTCCTTGACATGGACTTTAAGCATTTTCAGTCGAGGTTTGATATCCCTCCAGGTGGTGGTGTTCCTGATGATGTTCCTCCTTCTAACCAGGCTTGAAGCTTGGCCTCCTTGGCCTTTTGTTTTGCTGCTGTTATTTTTGTAATACTTGTAAACATTTCTTTTGGTAATGAAATTTCCTTTTCTCCTTTTGATGAAACATTTTTCTCTTTTCTTGTGAACACTTGTGCGTTCTTCTTCTTGCAATGAAATTTCCCTTTCTCCGTGCCATGATGCGCTTCTTATTTGATGGTCTTGTATCCCCTTGCCCCTTACTCCAAGGAGGCTTTGGCCTGTTTGGAGTGGAGATGTCTTTAGGGCTTCCACTACGGTTATGTATGTGCGGTTACTGGCGATTTTTCACTTTTGGTTGTGGTTGGTTACTTTAAATGAAGCCTTGGGTGGTTCAACCACCATTTCGAATCCTGCGCCTACATTCAATGCGATCTCGCTTGCGGGATTCCAACAACCACTAGATTGTGCTATTTATTTTCATGCGCTTTGGGTCTTAGCACCCCTATTGCCTTTTCCAAGTCTGTGGTTTGCATAGGCCTTCGAGTTCTCTGTTGATGGATTCCTCTCCGCTCTTTAAGCATCGCGCCCGCCAGTCTCTGAGTGGTGATTGGTGTTCCATATTCCTTATTCCTTTTTTGCTTACCACCGCAGATGTCAATGGCGTGAAGAACCAATATGACCTTCCTGAGGATCTGAGGGTTAGGGCTCCCACCTCTGATGAGCCTTGCAGTATGCTTGCTGCTGGTGAGGTCGCCTTTTTTTAGGGTGCCTTTGAGTGTGGTCTTCGACTTCCCCTTCATCGAGACATTATTCGTCTTCTTTCCCACCATGGTATGTGTCCTTCTCGCCTCTCCCCTTTGAGTTAGGCTGCTTTGATTGGTTTCTTCATCTTCTGGCGGATGGAAGGCTTCGATACCTTCCCCACTGTTTCCAAATTCTTCTATTTCATTGATCTCTCTTTCGATTGGCCTCCTTTCTTTAGTTATTTGAGCTTCAAGTGGTATTTTCACCCACCTTTGGTTGCTGATATTCCTGATTCCCCCGAGGGATGGACCCAACGCTTCTTCTTCGTATCCGGGGATTTGTGGATACCCTCTGCTGAGGAGGATGAACGTCTCTGGGTCCCTCATTCCTGGACAAGTTTCCGCGAAAGAGGTGAATATTCTTACCCCCTCTTTGTTTTTGTTAACTTTGTTGATGAGTTCCGTTCTGACCTTGTCTTGAGTTGACATTGTCTGTGTAGGAATCCCCGCGCTTACTCCACTGGAGGCGTTTCATGTCAGCGTGGTTGAAAAGGCTTCCCCTGTTTCTTACTCCGCTCTCGTCACTCCCCAGAACCTTATTCGTTATGGGTTAGGGGGTGGCTCCACTCGGGTGCAAGTGACACATTTCATCTCCCTTGCCCGGAGTACTGAGGTGGAGTCCCTAAAAAAGAGACTGGCGGAGGTAGAGAAGAGGAGGGATGCTCTGATCGAGGAGAACGCACGGCTTAAGGAGGCGGTTGCTCAACTGGAGAGGGGAGGTCGTAAGTGGAAGGGTGTTACTCTATGAAGGTGTAGGGTCTGTTTGTAACTTTTATGTCCAAGTGGACGTGTTGTTTCTTTGATTTGGTGGATATGTTTCTTCTTTTGTCGCGAGACCTATGATCTTTTTGCTTGTAATGATTAGGAACTCTTTGAATGTATTCCGATTTCTTTTTTGGAATGAACTCCTTTGGGGGTTTGGCCTCTTCCTTTTAAGCTTTTGCTGTAAAACGTTTTTGTGGGCTTGAGAGTCCTCCTAGGCTGAAAAGCTTGGACATTTCCGAGCTTACGAGCTTTCTTCGGCTGAAGAGTCGGGATTATCCGAGCTTGCGAGCCTTCTTCGGCTGAAGAGCCGGGATTCCGAGCCTACGGGCTCTTTTAGGCTAGAAGGCCTGGATTCTGAGCCTACGAGCTCTCTTAGGTTGAAAAGCTTGGATTCCGAGCCTACGGGCTCTCTTAGGCTGAAAAGCCTGGATGTCGAGCCTACGGGCTCTCTTAGGCTGAAAAGCCTGGATGCCGCGTTTGCCAGTCGGATTCGTCAAAGACCTTTCCCTTCGTGAGGACTTAAAAAATTTTCATGGATTTTCCTTAATAGGTTTTTACAGTTGCTCTTCTTGTCATTACAAATGGCTTCAAGAGGTAGGGGTGTTACTGATAGTAACGCTTTAGGTGATCCGCATTCCACGAGTGCTGCAGATCTCTTCCTTCCTCTGTCTGTAGCTCATAGTTTCCAGGTCGGACAACCCTTTTTACAATGTAAAGCCCTTCCCAATTGGGCCCGAGTTTGTCATAGGCTGGATCTTTCCTTGCTAGGAGTAACTTTTTTAATACCAGGTCGCCTAGTTTGAAGCTCCTCATTCTCACACGTCTGTTGTAAAACCTAGTTGTGCTTCTCTGATAGGAAAATATCCGTTGCAGTGCTTCGTTTCTCTTTTTGTCGAGGAGATCGAGATTTACTAGCAAGGACCTTTCATTATGTTCTGGGTTAAAGAGCTCAGCTCTCGCAGAGGGTACACCCACCTCCACTAGGGCCATCGCTTCGGTTCCATATGCCAAACTGAAAGGAGTCTCGCCGGTTGCGGTCCGTGCAGTCGTTCGGTATGCCCATAGCACCGTGGGGAGGTGGTCGACCCACTGAGACTTAGCAGCTTCCAACTTGGTCTTGAGCGCCAGCTTAATGGTTCTGATGGTCACCTCGGCTTGCCCGTTGGACTGTGGATGGGCAGGAGCTGAAAAGTAGTTTTTGATCCCTAGCTCAGCGCAGAAACCAGTGAATGTCGGATTATTGAACTGTTTCCCATTATCTGAGACTAAGGCTTTGGGGACACCGAATCGGCAGATTATGAACTTTCAGACGAAGTTCTTGACCTTCTGTGCTGTGATCTTGGCTAGGGGCTCAGCTTCGGCCCACTTAGTAAAATAATGCACTGCGACCACCACGAATTTGCATTACCCGATCCCAACTGGTAAGGGACCCAAGATGTCTAAGCCCCACTGTTGGAAGGGTCAAGGGTTGACTACTGAGGTTAGTAGCTCGGGCGGACAGTGCAGTAGGTTGCCGTGGACCTAGCAGGCTCGACATTTCTTAACTATCTCTTTGGCGTCTTTGGACATAGTTGGCCAGAAATATCCTAGCCGAAGTGCCTTGCTTGCCAAGGTCCTTGCGCCGACGTGGTTCCCGCACATGTCTTCGTGGATTTCTCGTAAAATATAATCTGCCTCCTTTCCTGACACACATTTCATTAGTGGAAAAGAAAAACCTTTTTGTATAGGTTACCTCGAGCTATCGTAAACCTTGCTGCTCTAACCCTCAGCTTCGATGCTTCTTTCGGGTAGTTCAACAGTTCGGCATTCAGCAGGAAAGATGTGATGGGGTCCATCCAAGAGGCGATCTCCTCGATTGTCATGACTGGGTTTTAGTTTATTGGTTCTCCGTCGAGTTGTATGTTGGGCGTAGTGAGGACTTCTACGGGCACCCGTCCTGAAGAATCATGGTTGGTGGTGGCTAGTTTCGCCAAGGTATCTGCCCGAACATTGGCTTTTCGGGGTATCTAGACTAGCTCAGCCGACCTAAATTTCCTCATCAAGCTACGCACCTTTGTCACATAAAGTGCCATTTTCTCGTCTCTGGCTGCATATTCCTCCTCGACTTGCCTAACTACTAGCTGTGAGTCGCAATGGATCCAGATCTGCTGTGCGTCCGTCGACAATGCTAGATTCAGGCCGGCTATGAGGGCTTCGTATTCGGCTTCGTTGTTGGACGCTTGGAACTCAAATCTCAAGGCGTACACCACATCATATCCTTCGGACGAAGTTAGGACGAGGCCCGCTCCGCTTCCACGGATGTTTGATGCCTCGTCCACGAACAATTTCCAGGTCGACACATCAGGAATATAGTCATTGATTTCTACGTTCCCTTCCGGTGGTGGGGTGAACTCAGCGAGAAAATCAGCTAGGGCCTGACCCTTGATTATTGTCCGGGGTTTTAACTTGATGTCGAACTCGCTGAGCTCCATCGCCCATTTCATCAGCCTCTCAGAGGCTTCCGGCTTGTGTAAGACTTGTCTCAGCGGCTGGTTCGTGGGGACCTCGATGGTATGGGCTTGGAAATGCGGCCTCAATTTACGAGCTGCTACCAAGAGAGCAAGAACGAGCTTCTCCATTTTCAGGTACCTCTCCTCAGCCCCTCGTAGGCCTTTGCTACAGAAATAAATCGGTTGTTGTACCCGATCTTGATCTTTGACTAATGCTGCGCTGACCGCGCAGTCGGAAACAGCCAGGTAGAGGGTCAGGGCTTCTTCTTCTCGAGGGCTCACCAGCACTGGTATGGAAGCCAAGTAGGCCTTGAGGGCCTGGAAGGTTTCCTCGCATGTCTCGTCCCACTAAAAGACCGCCTTTAAGACCTTGAAGAATGGATGACATTTATCGCTGGAGCGTGATATAAATCGGTTGAGTGCCGTCATTTTCCCGGTCAAGCGCTGTATTTCTCGTGTGCTGGTGGGGGCTTTCATCTCGAGGATGGCTTTCACCTTCTCCGGATTTGCCTCAATGCCTCGACTATTGACTATGAATCCCAGGAACTTTCCTACCGATACCCCGAAGGCACATTTTGCAGGGTTCAATTTCATTTTGTATTGTCGCATGATCTTAAATGCTTCATTGAGATGTTGGATGTGCGCGTCGACCTTGAGCGATTTTACGAGCATGTCATCAATATATACCTCCATAGTTGAGCCGAACAGTTCTTGGAACATTTTGTTTACCAACCTTTGGTAGGTAGCCCTGATATTTTTCAGATCGAATGGCATAACTTGATAACAGAAAATCCCCTGCTCGATGACGAACGATGTTTTTTTTTGGTCGTTGGGGTCCATTCTGATCTGGTTATATCTCGAGAAAGCATCCATGAAGCTGAGGAGCTCATGGTCGGCCGTGGCATCGACTATTAGGTCAATTCGGGGCAGCGAGAAACTATCCTTAGGGCCTGCTCGGTTCAAGTCGGTAAAATCGATGCAAAGCTGTCATTTGCCGTTTACTTTTTTTACTAGCACGACATTGGCCAGCCAGGTCGGGTAATCGACCTCCCTGACCGATTTAGTTCGTAACAGCTTTGCCACCTCCTCGTTGATGGTCCTCTAACGGTCTGGAGCGAAGCTTCTCATTTTCTGCCTTACGGGCTTGCAGTTCGGATCGACGTTGAGACGGTGCATGATTACCGCGGGATCTATTCCTTCCATGTCCTCCTATTTTCAAGCGAACATGTCAACATTACTTTTTAGAAATGATATGAGCTTTTCTTTAATTAGGGGGAGCAGCATGGCCCCTACGAAGACTATATGCTTTGGATTTTCGTCTAGTGGCACGGATTCCAGCTGCTCCGTGGGGGTGGGTCTGGTCTCTAGCTCGTCCCTCATGTCCAAGTCTTCTAGTTGGACTGACTTCACCTCCCTTTGCCTCATCGATGCCACGTAACATTCCCTGGCGAGGCGTTGGTCTCCTCTGACCATACCGACCCCATTCTCTATAGGAAACTTCATCACCAGATGATACACCAAGGGTATTGCCCCGATAGAGTTGAGCGATGGCCTTTCTAGTAGGATGTTGTAGGCCGAAGATGCGTCCACCATCAAAAAATGAGCGGTAGTGGTAACCTGGCGGGGCTGGTCTCCTATTGCTAGAACGAGTTGGACAGAACCGATTGGTAAGACCCATTCACCCGAGAAACCCAGGAGGTAGGTTTTTACAGGCTCGAGCGCGGACTTATCAATGCCAAGCTGTTCAAAGGCCGACTGGAAAATTATGTCTACCGAGCTTCCGTTATCGACGAGTACCCGAAGAATAGTTTTGTTTGCGATGACTGCCTTTATGACCAAGGGGTCATCGTGCGGGTGTTGGCACCCTTCGAGATCTGCGTCAGAAAAGATGATCTCCATATCTCGGCGGGGCACTTTTGTAATGGCTTGAATCTCTAGGAAATCTTCCCACCGAGCCTGCCTTGCGTACGCCTTCCGTGCTGAGCTGGTCTCGCCGCCTCCAAAAAAACCTCCCGAGATGACGCGAATTTCGCCCAGGGCTTGCTGGTGCTGCTGAGGTACTGCTATGGCGGCTCGGGCTTCTCGTCCATGGTTGTTCTGAGCTCTTCCTTCTTCTGTCACATACTGGTGCAAGTGGCCCCTTTGGATCAAGTATTCTATCTCCTTCTTAAGTTGGATGCAGTCGTTGGTTTCATGGCCCGTATCCTTGTGGAACTCACAATACTTGGCGGGGTCTCGCATGTTGGGGTCAGATTTCATCTAGGGTGGCCACTGGATGAATCGTTCGTTCTAGACTTCGTGTAGGACCTAAGCGATGGAAGTTGTAAGGGGCGAGAGCCGCACCGGGACGAACCGCGGTTGCAGGTCCTGTGGGGGCGGTCCCAAGCGGTCTCAGACGTTGCCTCTTCTCTTTGGAGAGGGCTCTCTTCTTCTTTTTGGTGAACGATCTCATTTCGGAGACCGATCTTGTTTTACTTCTTTTCTGGGACTACGGTCCCTTTTCTTCTTGTCTTCTTCAGTCGGCGTTGTGCCTCTTTTCAGGCGAAGGGCCTCCTCTCCGTTGATGTATTTCTCAGCTTTCGCTAGTATCTCGGCCATGGTGGCATGAGGATTTTTGGCTATCGAGAAGAGAAGGTCCTTGGATTATAGCCCTAGCCCTGACATGAAAGTGGTCAACGCGAACTTGTCATCCACATTCTCCACCTTTAGGCATTCCTGGATGAAGCGATGTACATAGCTTCGGAGGGACTCGTTGGGCCCCTACTTGACACTCAGAAGATGGTAGGATAGCTTTTTGTACGTCCTTGCTCCGATGAAATGTAATACAAATTGGATGGACAGCTCCCTGAAGGAGGAGATTGACGCGAGTCGCAAACGGTTGAACCAGGCTATTGCCAACCCTTTGAGGGTGATGGCGAATGCTCGACAACGTATTGGGTCAGGGTAACCTTGAAGCTCTATTTGGTTTTTGTAAGAGTTCAAGTGGTCAACCGGATCTTTGGTTCCTTCGAATGCCTCTATCAACGGAGCCCAAAATTTACGGGGAAGAGGAAAATGGAGGTCCTCTGGAGTGAAAGGTGACTCAGTCTGCTGGACCAAGGCGTCCATGGTATCAAGGGTCCTTCCTTTGACCACTTCCTTCATATCACCCGGCTCATGTTGGAGTTCCTGGAGTTTTTGCTCCAAATGGTGGTCCACGGCTTCTGGAGGGTGATAGGGTCTATTGTCTTGGTAGGTGGGTCTGGCCTTGCTGGGGGCCTCGTCCTCGTTGCGTCCTTTAAGGTGTCTCCTCTTATGGTTTTCCCAGGAGTGGCTGCGCTCATGGAGCTTGGTGACTCCGTTAGGCGGGGCCTGACGTTCTTGAGGAAGAGCGTCATGCTCAGCCTAGGGTGGAAGAGGATCTTGGCGTGCCGGCGGGAACCGGGGGAGCTGATGTGTCTGTATCCACTCCATCAGCTCCTGATTCCGCTTCATTAGCTGCACCGTGTCCGGCAGTAGGCTTCCAGTTCGTTGGGGGAAGGAAGATTCGCCGCTGGAGGGCGATCCTCGACATCTACTTCTGGTGCTGGAAAGTTTTTCGATAGATTCTGATGGACTTGAGGATTAGTAGGAGCTGGAGCTTTACTTATGTTTCGAGTCGAAACCATCAAATAAATAGAACTCAAAGAGAATGATGAAAACCGTTCCCACAGACGGCGCTAGCTGATGATGTCTCCGAATTAACGGCCCAAGTTCGGTTGTTAATGGGGGATTAATGGGTTTGGCAGGGTAGTCAGAGTGAAGAGCTGAATCAAATAGAAAGGAGACACAGGTTATATCCACTGTAATGGAGTATCTTACTCCTTTGAGTGGTATATTGATTTCTGATGATTACAGGGGAAGGGGAGAATGACGCTGAGCCTTTACAATGAGTTGGATATCGCTTATGCTATCTCCAAGCTACGAGGGTGTAGTGCGCAATATGAAGATCCCTCTCAGGACCAAGCCGATCCCCCCTAGGTAGGATAACACTGTTCTATTTATATGAGTCCTTGCTCTAGGGTTTCCACCGGCTCCTCCTAACCGCTTACTGATTCTGTGGGGACCTTTCGTCCTTATCCTACAAGAAAGCTCTGCTAGTCGATGCCACGGCGGCCACTGTTCCTGGGACAATCAGTACCACCACTCCTAGCAGATGGGTTTGTCTGTCCTTGATTTCAGAGGTGGTCCCCCTATCCTTTGGGATGCGCGGCATGGTGGTATGCGTCCAGATGTTAGAGTTTGACTTCTCCTTCTATGGCTATCTTTTGGCTTGGGTTGGGCCGTCGGTCCTTTTGGGATTTTCCCCTTTTGCTCGCTGCATGGTTTGGACAAGGATACTTTCCTTGGGCCAATAGGGGGAGCTGAGTGCCTTGGGCTTATTGGGCTTCACGGCTGAAGCGGCCCATGTCCAAAATTCTGTCCCAATTAGGTACTATTTCAATAAAACTTGGATTTCAAATTAATCCTAGTTTCCAATCTCAATTGGAAATCAACTAGTGAGATGGAGATTACTTTTTGGATGCAAAGAAATATTCCTGGAGGATATATAGCATTTTGAATTATTGCAGGGCTAGAGCCCATGGATTTGGAGCTTTTACCCAACCCATGGGGTTTTTCAAAATTATACCCAAAAAAGGGTATTTTCAAAGTATTTCCCAAACCCAGGTTATTTTAAAAACTTTAGTTGGAATGACGTTTTTATATCAAAAGACGTCAGTTGAAGTAACGTTTTTAAGAAAAAAAATGTCAGACCAATTGACGTTTTCTGTTGCAAGATAAAAGTCATATAACACACTTTAGTGAAAACGTTAGTTTAACTGACGCCTTCAAAAAACGTCAGTTGGACTGACGTTTTTACTGAACACCTAACTGCTTTTATTCCTCTCTTTTTTATGAGTAAATGTTTAATTTTATTTATTAAAAAATTTAGTTATAATCAATAAATAAATTTTGATCATTTAAAAATATATAAATTTTCGTTGGTCCTACTGACGTTTTACTAAAAACCTAAAACTATTTTTCTCCCTCTCTTTTTTAAGAGTAAAAGTTTAATTTTATTTATTAAAAAATTTAATTATATTTAGTAAATAAATTTTGATCATTTAAAAATACATAAATTTTCATTGGTCCTACTAATGTTTTACTGAAAACCTAAAACTGTTTTTCTCCCTTTCTTTTTTATGAGTAAATGTTTAATTTTATTTATTTTAAAATTTAGTTATATTAAGTAAATAAATTTTGGTCATTTAAAAATACATAAATTTCCGTTGGTCCTACTGATGTTTTAATGAAAACTTAAAACTGTTTTTCTCCCTATCTTTTTTATGAGTAAATGTTTAATTTTATTTATTTAAAAATTCAATTATATTTAGTAAATAAATTTTGATCATATCAAAATTAAAAAATTGTAAACGTATACATATAATTAATTTTAATTTTATCATATAATTTTAAACACATACATATAATAAAAATAAATTTTAATTTTGATCATCTCGACAATAATGTTTATTAAGCTTTGTATAAATATAAGTTATTCATAACCAAAAAATTGAACATTTATTTCATAACACTTTGCAGTGAGTCTGAAGGGGTAAAAAAGGTTGTCAATAACGTGGTTGATATTCAAAATAACATAAAGGATTATCGAGTAAACATAAACATGATAGGATAAAAGTGTCAGACGCATCATCGTCCAAATCAGAGTAATTAGAAAGTTTAGGATCAGAAACAAGTAATAGATCCTCTAAAAATTCAATTTCAGCATATTCAGGATCAAAATTCTCTGTTTTTACATAGTTGATTGCATGGAAATGATCAAGGCGACCCTGCATTTGATCATTTTCACGTTCAAACCCTGATATGACCTCATCATGATTGTTTAAATTATGTGAATTGTAAATATCAGTCAAACGTGCCTTTGGTACCGCAAGTCCATGTCAACGATAAAATACTTCAAGGTCACAACGTTTGTCATATAACTGTTGTCATTTTAGCGTGAGTTCGATATGAGCAGCTGGAGGTGGATAGTCAGTTACGGACCTAACATTTACATGTCCAGCTTGACTGAATGGGTGATAAGAGTCGATGGACTCATTGCGGAATACACGTTTTCGTCCATACCACGTTAAACAACTGGAATCAGTATATGATCCAATAGAAGAAACTTTGTTTAGCAATGTTGATCTGTCAATTGATCGTTTACATTTGTGAGCCGAAGATGAACTATTTTGGTCATTGCGTGAAAAAAAAACATTCATTGGTTTGGCTATATTGTGTATGTGATGTGCACCTATGCATCTTGTTTGGTGGGGGTGCATTTACACAATTGTGAATGCTAGTATATATATGCTCGGTTTGACAATTTAAAATTATAGTGAAAGGACATTATACTGTAAAGTTCAAAACTGATTCGACAATGATAGGATGTGACAACGAAAATGTTGGGATATAACAACACACTGAATATACTGATAACACCACGATATTGATTAAAGTAAATAGGACATCACATTGCAAAGTTTGAAACTGATTTGACAATGACAGGATATGACAATGAAAAAGTTGAGATATGACAATATACTGAATAGAGTGATAAAACTACGACATTGATTAAAGTAAATAGGAGGTAGACATAAACGTTATATGCTAAATAAGTTGGACACTTATTATATTTGTTAATTTTCATCAGACATATACTCATCTGATAAATATTGTTTACTAGGCAATACATTAGATCGCTCAGTAGCTGTCAACTCCCTGCCAAATGTAGTTGCCACCATGTCAGTTACTATTTGGAGCATATAATATCGACACTTATGCACCATCATCCTATTATTATCCTTTCGTACACGTTTAACTGCTACTTCATAGTTCACTCTATTCTTCGCGGCATGGTAAGTGAAAGTCTATGTGGCATCGGTATACCAAGTTCTCTCAGATCTGTACATAATGAGTGTGATTCATTAGCACGAAAAGTCAACTCTCGTCGAAGTCCGGCATAATAATCTTTTGGATAAAAAAATCTCTCACTCTTGTAATCATCATCTCGCTCTTGTAATAACCAAATTGGTTTATGGCTACGGCTGTTATCACCTGCTCGTGGTCTTAATGTAGACATAATATGAAATACATGTGATAAGAACCACCATGTGTTATGTTTTTATAGTGGTTTCATTGTCTTAAAGGCATCAGTGTATAGTCACTTATTTTGTTGTATAAGCATAATTATCAGTATTGCAATAGTGTGTAGTCACATTTATATTTGAGTTAATGGTCAAATATTAAAAAAAAGAGTGTAGCAGTGTGACTACACACTATTATCTGTTAGCGTAACCACACACTGGTACGTAGTCACTGTGACTACACACTGAGACATCTATTACATTGAAGTTATTAGACCATGATTCCTAGTGATTCACGTATGTGATACATTCAACAGTATCAGGGTATTTTGGCATTAAATTAGTGTGTAGTCACAAGATTTTGATTGTGACTAAACACCAGTGCATTGATGTGCAATGCATGGTCTCCATTAACGTGTGCTACTGAACAAGAAACATGTACAACATGATAATTGCATCATTGTCATTCATTGTGACTACACACTGGTTCAGTGTTAGTCATTGTGATTACAAACTGGTTCAATATCAGTCATTGTGACTACACATTGTTATAATGTCAGTCAGTTTGACTACACAATGCTTTAATGTCATTCATTGAGGTTGTAGACTGACATACTCACATACATAATTTGCCTATAAGTTTGAATTCATGTGCAATGTTCAATGTACAAAATTCATATCTAACCATGAATTATAGTCCGAGACCGGTGTTTGAAACTCTGGGCTATCATTGGGTTTTAGATGATGAGTTTTTTTACCCAATAAATCCTCGTTTACGCTATTCACTGACAGCTAAAAACACAATGATGGCAGAATGACAACATCGCTTGATGGAAAGAGAAAATTTAAGCTTAGATTTACGTTCTTGGAACATAAGAAGGCCTCGACAAGTTATCATTGGTATGGCTATTACCACTTCTCAAGAATTAAAGCGAGCATTATTTTGTATTCGAGTTAAAAATAATTGAATGAAAATCCGTTACAATTGATACAACCTGCGTCATATTGCAAACGACCGTGTTGCAGAAGGGAGGATACAAGAAGTAATTTTAAACTTCCAATTGAGTGGAAAAATTGGATGTATTTCTAATGTGGAGATGTTTGACGAAGATGAAGACCCAGGAAGAAGTGTTATGTAACTCTTGTATTGTAACATTTGCACTTCAGTCATCGTACTTGTGTTTGCAAGTATGTTTCTTTATTATGTTTCTATGAAATATGGTGTACTACTCCAATTAGTATTTTCTATCTGAATTTCAATAAATTATGTTATGTTCTTAAAAAACGTTGCTTATAGTATTTGATAACTAATTTGAAAGACAATAATGAAATTACACTGTATCAAACTATGAACCCAAAGAGTTTTTATATACAACACTAATGGACACAAATTATATATAACATAGACGAAAAAATTGGACTACGTCCAACAAGGTGACGGTCTTCTTTTTCGCTTGGGCCGCTGTCCATTAGGAGGATCCGATATATCTTAAGTGACTCTAACATCTATTGGATCATGTGCATGGTGGCTAGGATAATCGACTCCATGCCCACCTCTGTCTCGACCTCTGTGTGACGGTGATAGCTCCTGTGTTACTCCCTTAACAGGAACCTCAACATCATTGGAATAGTCCTCATATGGAATAGGAGAAGTAAACCATGTGAAGAGCAGTGGAACAATATGTGGTATACAAGCCACATCTAGAAGTGATGTGGCTGTCTAGTCCAATACATGTGACATAACTCATGTATCCACTAGTTTCGGTGAAGGTGTGAGTGGAGACGACGATGTATCAACATGTAGTGAGGTCAGTGGTGTATCACATGATGTAGGTGTTTGTATAGGATGGTTAATATATGGTGTAACAGCATGGTCAACGATAGGTACTGGACTGTAGTAATCAGCAACTAGAACATATGGTATAGGTGGACATGCTACATTAGTCTGGGAAACATATGCAGCTGATGGGCCTGCCTGTGATGATGTCGAAGTAGTATTCACGACCGATGAGGATGTATGTACATGTGCGCGTGTAACTACTACCTAATGAATGTCTGTCAGCGGTTGCACAAGTCTTCGGTGCTCAGAAATCGACAACAAACACATGTAGTTGAGATCCCCGATCTAATTGATGGCCGCTAAACAAGACTGCAATTCAGGCTCGCCCCTAATAGTATCACATGTTGTGTGGTATACATGTGTCAGAGTTTGTTCCTGCAACACCATAAATTAATGATTTACAAGATTACCTAATTTTTGTAACACACGGTGCTAGATAACTACAAACTATATACACATACCAACAACTCGATGATACTATCGACTAACTGAAAACTAACATCAGGTCGCAAAATGGGCGATCCGATAAGTAGACGAGTAATACGTCGATACCACTTCATGTATGGATCAATGGCATCCATCATGTCGAGGGTAGACTCGTCATGAACAATAAAATCTCGCTGCTGCTCCCACATGGTGATGTAGCACTGATGTGCAATCGTCTAATCATAACCAGGTCTATCACGCCTATTTGTGGCATGCAGCTCCCTACTGAAATCACAAGCCACTGGTATCGGTTGTTTGCAACCAAACTGTCAGAAAACACGGTCATAAAAATGTCACTCTACCACATCAAAACAAATGTGCGGTGCCCGTGTAATTCATAAGTCCTGACCCCTCAAGCAATGATCTGGTAGGCTGGCCAGCACATCCATAGTGAAAGGTTGTCATATCATCTACAATATAAGAATGACGAATGTTGTTAGATTTTGACAAAAATAAAAAAATTCGGCAAAGTTTCCCCTATAAGTATGACCCCAAAAAAATTTCAAAACCACCTGTTGCAGATTATATTTCCTACACACACTAACAACAACCCAAAAAATACCACAAACATCCACCAATCATACAAACATCCACCAACTCAGTGTAAACATCCAATAACCCACCAACAACAACACAAATAACTATCAAATGTATGTCTAATTTTCGGTATACCTGCTCATCACACATCTAATCAAGCTGGTCTCTGTAATGCCTCAAAACATGAGTAGGTGTGTGTTGCTCGAAAAATACATCTCAACTGCATAGAAAAAAAAAAGAGTTACATATGACATTAGTTGACAGTACGTACTAGTAATGAATAATGAACCATACAACTCAAATATTGTCTTACCTACACCCACAAGGTCCTGTAGACAGGTCATCATGTGCTGCGACATGTGGTACAGGATCATGTGTCGCGCATGTGCAAGACCATCTACTAGGCCGTCCTTCGCATGTGCATCTGCTCCATCCAGTACTGCATGAGGTAATGGGCCACGTGACAGTAATCTTTGTGGCCGAATGTGTGTTAAACGCTCCTATGCCTATAACTGTATAAATATACGAAACAAGTTGTAATAGAATACGTATGTTAGACATTACATTAAACTTAAAATAACAATAGTACGAACATGAAACAGATGTCTGAATTATACCTGCACTAGAACTAGTAAGTCGTGGATATCCTTAGCATCGCGTCTAGTAACGACACACATCTCGCAGTATAGCCATGTCAATGCTGCGCCCCAACTGTATTGACTAACAGTGGTAAGATCAATAATCAATGGAAGGTACATCAACTTCACCTTGCTAAATGACTTGTCTATGAACAAATATGAACCGATAAATATCATGATGTATGCTCTGGCATAACAAGCTATGAAAGCATTGTCAGCATCTACAAGGACACCACTATCTAAATGATTGCGCAATGCAGTAAGCTTGAGGAATGACCCGTCTATAGCCCCCGGGGCAGGGGTAAACCCAAGCAACTCCTGGCATAATGCTGGCCATATCGTGCCATTAGGACAACTATCTATCTCAAACACTGTCATACCATTAATCAGTAGGCCTATATGTACTATGACATCCTGGAGGGTGATAGTGGCCTCACCCATAAGAAGATAGAATATGTGTGTCCCAACACACATCTCTTAACTAGTGTTGTGATGAGACCCCAGTCCAACAGCTTGAACGCAATCTTGTGCGCCTCGTAAAAACCAACAATAACCAAATGACGAAGAACGTGCTCATCTGTCACATGCAACTGTCGTGTGGTGCACTCACTGTGTCTGCAATGCAATAGAGGGGGATCTATGCCTTGTCATATGTACTATGATCGATGATCTGCCTATAACGAAAGAACATAGTGGTCATGTGGACCAGGATGTACTAAATGTCTACCATCAGTGTCCATAGCCAGAACTAAATTAATTTGGAAAAACCAAAATACAATTATGAATTATTATAGCTAACATCTATAATCATATATTGATAAAGGTAACATTTTCAACATCCAACATAGCATAATGATATTATTTCAACAAATATGTACTTATAAGCTGGTGTTCGTATGAATTCATTACAATATAACCACATTATAAGGTTCAATACACACTTGAGTAAAACATATGACAACTTAATAAGCTCACAAAATAACTTGGGGATTATCTAGTGAAAGGATGATGGGGCTCGCATGTTTATAGATGAACACTTCCGAAGATTATAACCTAATTCGCCGCATACACCACAATGTATCTGATTACGACTCTCTGGCGGGAAGTTCATCTCATTCCGTATGCGCATTGTCCGTGACCGACCAACCACATCTCGACGTTGGTTAAGATTATGGAGTAATTTGGGACTCGGAGGATCATCCCAATAATGTTCGTGCTCAAGAGGATACATTTCAGGCTCCCAAATTTTTGCCAAAGTGTCGATGTTGTTTATGAGATTTATGTACGACTAAAAATGCAATTGAAAATGAGAGAATGCAACCAAAACATGAGAGCAAAGAATTCTGTAAATTACCCATTTTCTGCATGTGCACGAACAATCTTCAAGACACATAACTTGTTTCTTCCTACCGCTAGTCACCACTTCAGTAAGACCACGCTTCCTATGAAATGATGTCACTTCGTGGACACGACTCATTTGTTGTGCATGTTGTACTTGTTCCACAACATGCTTAGGAAACTCCAACTAGGCCTGTCAAAATCTGACACGACATGATTAACTGACACGAATCGACACGAATTAAGCGGGTTTGAATGAGATCTTGATGAGTTTGGGTGGTCACAGGGTTGACCCGTCAAACACGTTTAATAAAAAGGTCATGTTTGTCTGAGACATGTCAAACAGTTTATCACACGTTTACCCGTTTAAATAAAATTAATATAATAATAAATTAATAATTATTTTAAAAAATTAGCAAAAAAAAAAAAGAAATCAAGAAATCAATACAAAAAAATAAAATAAAGTAGTAGTTCAAAGATAAAGGATGGGAGATGGGGAGTAGTTCAAAGACAAAGGCAAACCAATGTCTTTTATTTTTATCCCACATCGATAAATGAGGGCAGATGAGAAGGGCTGAGTTGCCTATAAATAGCAATGGCCTCTTGCCTTTTTTTTTCTAAGCCTTCAAGTCTAATTTTTATGTGAGATTTGGCTAAAAATTCCTCTTTTTTGAGGTAAGTACAACTAGCAGTAAAAAAGTTGAGTATTAAAATTTGTTGATATATATATTTTTTAAATTAAACGAGTCGCATTATGTAACCATTTATTAAACATGTCGTATTCGTGTTGAGATTTTTTACCCGTTTATTAAACGTATCGTGTACGGGTTTACATATTTTTCATCTGTCACCTATTTAACTCAACACGTTTGACACCCCTAACTTCAACCCATTTTCTTTTCATTTGGCCACATTATCTCTATATTCAAAATGATACTTAGTGATTCGATAAAATATTGATTGCATACAAGCAGTTATGGGAAAATACCTAGCACCTTGGAGAACACTATTAAAAACTTCAGAAATGTTGGTTGTCATTATGTCATATCGTCGTCCACCATCATGGGCTAATGTCCACTTCTCCAATGGTATATCATTCAAGTACTTAGTCATTTCCTCTTTGACATTGCTTATCTGGGTCATCAACTCATCGAACTTTCGAACTTGTATTGCCTTGCCAACCCTCCACATAACATCGTACAAATGTTCATCCTTAAACTATATATTAAAATTATTACGAACATGTTGAAGACAAAAGAGATGCTAAGCATGTGGTGGATGTCACCCAGAATCTTCCATGTTCATAGCAGAAAAGATCTTCGCATGCCTATCAAAAATTAAACATATGTCTTACCGACGTCTAAAAACTATCTGTCGAAGGTAAAATAAGAAAAAAACCCAACTTGATTGATTTTCCTCTTCCACAATAGAAATTACAATGGGAAACAACTGCTTATTAACATTAAAACCATTTGTCACTAACAACTTTCCCTTATACTTCCCACATAGAAATGTCCCATTAATACTAACAATAGGTCGACAATATTTAAACCCTTTAATGCTGGCCTTGAATGCCCAAAATACTTGTAAAAAATATTGTATTCAGGAGATTTATAGTTGTACCGCCACTTCACAATCGAGTCAGGGTTATATTTCTTGATGGCACCCAAAAACTTAGGCAACATGTCATACGACGAGTCCCAATCACCAAAAATCTAAGCAATGACCTTATTCCTCGCAATTCATGCTTTCTTGTAGGAAATATCATATTTAAACTTCTCTTTTATATTCTTCTGAATTGTTGACATTTTTGTTTGTGGTGTATCACCAATCAGTCCCAGTATGATATGACATATGAAGTCAGAGTCTAACTGCCGATGGACATGACTCATTCGAGGGTAGAAGTAGATATGAGATCCATCATATTTTGTGATTTGAAATATTTTGAGTTTTTTTCTAAAATAAGCACATAGTCTCCACGTGCAGTTAGGTTGCATATACATGGTGCACTGTACAACCCACACTGTTGTGTTCGTTTCTACCACGACATAATCTTGATTCAGCTTGATTGAATATCATTTAACCTCTCTAATTAATGAAACTTTATCCTGAAAAACCATGCCCTTCGCTAACTCCATCTTCACCGGATCCCACAAATTTATTTTATAAGACGGTACAAAGCTATTTACTTCAGAATGATGACCAAATTCAGTGGTTGCGAAGGAGGTGGAGTAAGGCTTATGCATCCGAACAGCCGATGGGCCAACCTCAATGTCTTCACCATTTCCATCTTCGTCATCTAGCTTCACAATCATTACTTCCTCAAACTCTTCTTCTTATTCATCGGAACATCAGTACAATCGTTTGCACACATTTATATAATAAAACAGAAGTATGTTTGAATTTTATCCTAGTTTCTTCATATTCCCAAATTGGACTTTGTTGCATATTGGTTGATGGACATCATCTATTCACCCAACTCAATTCCTGCCATTTGAAAATTTTGATTCAGTGAATTATTGACTAAGTACCCACCGTATGTTGTGGAACCAGTTCTTTTTTGGGAGTACGAGTATTGCCTAGATTCATCCATTACTTGTATCCCCACAGGAGTTAAACAGTCAACTGTCACCCCGAAAGTTAGAAATGTCAAGGTACCCATCTCTCGCCTAAGTAACTCAGTGTAAGATATGACAGTGGTTGTTATGCACCATCCGGTCTGACTACTGTCTATGCCAGTATTAATGTCCTCCGTCTCCACGTACAAAACAATACTAGCAATATTGGGGTTGTCAAGTACCACATTAACCACAAAAGTCACAAGTTCATCGTTTATAATTTTCAGACAGACATATGTATTCATGTTTGATCTTGTTCCAAGTGTAAATAGATATCTACATGTCAACTTCAACTTGTTATGCGCCATGTCCAACCCTATTACAGTGTAAATTTTACTTAACAACCCCGACAGTTGTGTAACACTATCAATAACAATTTCACATTTGGGAGGACAATTGTATGATAAACCCTTCAATTTATATTCCATTCGTTCACCCCAATATAGCAAAACGGTTACTTGTTTTCCCGCCATTTCAATTAGTTTCCGTTGTGGAATAAGTTCTGAATTCACAAGAACTTGAGAATAGATAGAAAATGTTAATATTTGAGGAAGAATAGATCCGTAGTTAATCAAAGTCCCATGGAATTTATAGCACGTGACATACAAGAATTGATAAAATACGAAAACCTTAGGGTTGGAAGTGTCGAGCAAGCAAGCAAACAAACTGGGAGATCAAACCAATACCATGAACTTTGATACAAATAGTGACATTGGTGGTGCTTGCTGACTAAGAGACATAACAACAATGTTATTACTGAGATTGAGAGAGCGAGATGGTGTTGGAAAATTGTGCTGCTTGGACATTTATGGAAATTTTATGGAGCTTTAATCATATACAAAATCTTAAACAGTTTATAGAAATGTTGGTTCAATTGATGTTTTACATCATGAGCAGAGGTTTAGGTCGTCTTAAAACTACTATCGTAGAACGGAAGGAAAACTTAGACCTTACTAAAGGGGTGGTTTTCCTTTTTTTTTTTGATAGGCTTTTATGGGAGCTATATGTTCTTTTCATAGTTTCGACATATGAGAACCTTTCTATTATATAAAAAAAATCCAAGTCTAATATATCACTACAATAAAAATTGTTTTTTGTGAAGATTTTTTTCGTCGCTAAATTCAAAAAAATCGTCGCAAAATATTTTTTGCGACGTTTTTTTTTCGTCGCGTGTCCGTCGCAATAGCCTCGTCGCAGAAAGTATTTTGCGATGCAAATTTATTTTCATCGCCAAAGAAAAAAAATTTGCGACGAAGAAAAAACGTCGCAAAAAGAGAAAAAACGTAGCTAAAACCTATTCCACCAGCGTACAAAATAAAAAAATAATAATTAAATTATTTTTTACGACCTAAAAAAATCGTCGCGAATAATTTTTTTCATAAATAAAAAATATAAAAAATAATAATTCAATTAATTTTTGCGACGTAAAAAAAATGTCGCAAATAGTTTTTTACATAAATAAAAATGTAAAAAATAATAATTAAATTTGTTTTTCGCGACGTAAAAAAAACATCGCAAATAGTTTTTTACATAAATAAAAATAGAAAAAATAATAATTAAATTCGTTTTTTGCTACATAAAAAAAACGTAGCAAATAATTTTTTTTTAAAATGTAAAAAAATAATTATTTAAGTAATTTTTGCGGCTTAAAAAAACTCGTCGTAAATAATTTTTTTAAATAAAAAATGACAAAAATAATTGAATAATAAAAATTTTCACCTGTACACCAATAATACCTGTATTAAAAATGATATTCTTATAAAATTCTAACAAAAACAATTTAAAAAAAAAAAAGAAAGGAAAATTTTATTCCAAAAAATGCATTTACAAGAAGCAAAGAACAACAACTCTAGAAAAAAATAAAATGGCTTTAATCCTTCAAGATGGATTAAACCATTTCTAATTACAAATTGGAAATGTCAAAAAACCTAAATGCCTTCACACTCCACTCCATGCTCCAGCTCACCCATACCACAGACTGCCTGCAGCCATTTTGAGCTCAAACATTTCCTTCAATACAGCCAGCAACATATCACAGCAGAACAGACCAGCACAGCAGAGCAGCCCAACAGACAGAACAGTCTAGCACTACTGCAACTGCTGAACCAGCTGGGAAACCAACTACACAACAACTGACAGACTCAGCTCCTGTCCTTCAGCTCAACTTCTGCCCTACAGCACATCAGACTTTCCTTAGTACAGCGGCCTTACCTATACTGCTAGGCCAAGACACGAGTTGAATGCAATAAGTTACAGTACTAGGAAGGAAAATAAAATATTACACGGACAGGTGATTGAAGTTTTTAAGATTTATTTTACATTAGAGATATATCTTTAGAGAACTAATTTTGAACAATGCTGTATTTGAACAACAAGTTAAAAAGATTCAAATTCTGAGGGGATGACAAAGAAAAAATGAGGCCATAAAGAAAAGCATAGATAAACATACTTCAGGAAACTGGGCATTTCAGATATATCTATGACTACATGTTCAGATTAAGTGAAGCCTGAGTAAAATAACAAAGCAGAATATGGCACCACCTGTACATCACCACCTTTCATCGTTAGTATATCATGTAGAAACTTTGCATTAGGCTACAGATTATGAAACTTAATAGTTGTAACAGAACCAGAGAATCATGTTATGAGTGCTAGTGAATGATAAGATGTCAAATCCATCAAAACTATGCGTGAAAAGCACACAAGGTAATCAGTTCAAGACGCCTAACAAGGCAGATTGACTCGTGCTACTGAATCAAGACACGATATAAAGTTCAGTGACACTGGGATAGGCCACTCCCCAAATTCACCAGGAACTTACATAGATATTTGACTTTTCCCTTCTAAGCCAGTATTTTCAATATCATATACAAATTGACTTCCCAAAACTAAATGGTCATTGTCGAAGGGTTTTCTTTGATAATATTGAAGAGAATACATTCATGCAAACTTTTGATCCACCCAACTACTAAAAGCTAACTGGACAAGGAACTAACTGGGTATCATCCCCTCCATCACAGTTGAAGCAAATTTTGCTTAAGGAGGCTAGAATAAGTGTAGGGTAAATTTACTATGGAAGTTATGTTACTAGTTTTAATGAAATTTATATTATGACAAAAAAAAACTGCTAAAAGAGATGATCAATTATAAAGAGACAGTGTAGCAGGAAATAATGCTTCCAGTCTGTAAAGGTATAGTTCAATGAAAAATTATGGATGCCTTAACAAAAGGCCACACAATTAGTGATAGAATAGAAAATGCTCTATTGGTCGACTGGTTTTGGGTTAGTCCCTGAGATCAACAAAGGTTAAAGAATGGAATTTGGTGTGTCAACATGAAACAAAGAAAAATATGAAGTGTATTCTGAGACATAAACTTGTCAGCCAATGAGCTAAAAAAAAACAGTAGTGCTCACACCGGAGAGAAAAGATGCAAAATAAACAATGAGAAACAAACATAAAGAAAAGATAATAAAATCAGAAATGTCAAAAAAGTTATCATTAGATTCATAACTGACCATTTCTGTAGTAGCAACTCCATACGAATTCCAATGCTTGGTAGCTGAGAAATCAACACTGTCTTTGGCATCTTTCAAAAGTTGTTTAGAGAAATCCTGCCACTTTCTTTTTGCATCTATTGTAATACCTTCCATCGACGAAAAATGGCCATCCAAAAATGTTTTATTTCCAGTAACAGTCACTCTCTTCCAGGTTTTCTTTCACACGCCACTACAAAGAACCAATTTCCAATTGTTTCAAGGTAATGTAGCAAATTTCCCCATTAACCCCTCAGGCCTCTTACATTAGGCTCTTCGGTTGATCAGTGAGGTGGAATCAAACAAAAGGGCAACATAGGAACAATGTTGAAAGTTATACATAAAATTAAGAAAAAGTTAGTTTGCATTGTAATTCAAACAAGGGACTACATGCAGGGGGCGCAACGTAGTTACTCTTGAGTTTTTGAACTCAGTGATTTATGTTTGCAATAACAACTCACCAAATTAACTAAAAACTATAAAAGAGCCCAACCCTTATATTGACTTCGAACTTGCATCATCAATTTAATCAAGAAACTTTTTATGAAGATCCAAAAGAGTTAAACTATGTCATTACTCCTTTCAGTAATGGGTATTCGCTACAACATTGCAGCTCGGTCCTGAAGTAAATTGGCCAATCCGAAGCTGAAAATAGCAATGAAGAAAAAAAATTTAAACCAGTATCGATATGCCTAAATGATAATTGTTATGAGTTACCTTTTCGAAGCCTTGCGGTCCACCATAGTAAGGATCTGGGACTTCGATTTCATTATGCCTCTTACAATAGGAGCACCTCAACCTAACCTGCATATTCAGTACCCAAATATAAGAGTAGCAATCCAAAATACAAGATTACACCAACACCACTCAATCAACCTTCTTATGTGCCTCAGCAGGTAAGGTCTCTCTATGACTCCACCTCTCAAAAGTCCCAAGTATATCCTCTACACACAATCAAGAAAATTCAAGAAAAGTAAACTAAGAATGAGATAGAAAAAGAGATAGAGAGGGCGACGGTGAGTGAGAGAGAGAGTGTGGAATGGGGAAGGTAAAGAAGAAAAGGCAGCTAGGGCCAAATGGACGTATTTAAATACTCAAACGACATCGTTTTGACTATAAAGTGAATTCCCCGACGAATATAAAAACGTCGCCAAATAATAATTTAATTTAATACAAAAATAAAAATTATTATTTGTGACGTATTTAAAAAAACGTCGCGAAGTTGCAAATTAATATTAATATTTTATTTGCTTTAATAAGTAAAATTTATCAATTCCCGCCATCTCTCGGGCCAAAAAAAATTGAAAGGGAATCACTTTTCTGCGACGTTTTTAAAAAAGTCGCAAATTTATTCGAATTATTTACGTAAAAATTTATTTGCGACGTTTTTAAAAAACGTCGCGAAAAATCAATCTAGTTATTGTTTTTTAGCCTTTTTATTTACGAAAAATTTATTTGTGACATTTTTAAAAAACGTCGCGAAAAATCAATTTAGTCATTGTTTTTTAAACTTTTTATTTACCTAACAATTTATTGGCGACGTTTTTTAAAAACGTCGCGAAAAATAAATAAATTTATTATTTTTAAACCTTTTATTTACATAACAATTTATTGGCGACGTTTTTAAAAAAGGTCGCAAAAAATCAATGAAGTTATTTTTTTAAAACTTTTTATTTTTATAACAATTTATTGGCGACGTTTTTAAAAAACGTCGCGAAAAAGAAAATTAGTTATTTTTTAAAAACTTTTTATTTACATAACAATTTATTGGTGACGTTTTTAAAAAACGTCGCGAAAAATCAATGAAGTTATTATTTTTTAAACCTTTTATTTACATAACAATTTATTGGCGTCGTTTTTAAAAAACGTCCCAAAAAATCAATGAAGTTATTGTTTTTTAAACTTTTTATTTACATAACAATTTATTGGCAACGTTTTTAAAAAATGTCGTGAAAAATCAATCTACTTATTGTTTTTAAAATTTTTTATTTTCCTAACAATTTATTGGCGACGTCTTTTTGAGAATGTCGCGAAAAATCAATCATGTTATTATTTTTAAAATTTTTTATTTGTGAAAAAAAATATATTGACGACGTTTTTTAAAAACGTCGCTAAAAATTAATTATTTGCAAATTCTTGCAGTTTCTCCCACCAAAAAATAAGGAGGGAATCGCCTTTTCGTGACGTTTTTAAAAAGCGTCGCAAAAAAATTGCCAAAAATAAAATTTGCGACAAAATCATAAAATCGTGGCGGATAGTAATCTTTTTTGCGACAAATTTTAAATCGTCACGAAAAAAAACGTCGCAAAAAATATTTTTTGTTGTAGTGTATTCAAGAGAGGTGGCCAATCCAAAACATTATAAACATAAGAAAAAAGATAGATTTATCTTATTCACAAAACTCATTAAAGTAAACAAAAAATTTAAGTTCAATGACAAACAACCACAACAATAAACATCAGCTGCTATTCATAATTTTGCTTGATCTATTTAGGTGTAATGCACATCCACTCATCCTAGTGCTTAAAAATACATCTTTTTATTATCTATCAGTGAGAAATTAATCATCCAAAGCTGCAGACTATAAAAAATGAAAGATATATTTTGAACTTCAGAAATGCAAGATGTTTTTAGTAAGATGTTAAACTCAATTATCTCTTGTTTTCCTGAATCCTATATTTTTCCTATTTCAATTCATGTTGTAATGCAAATGATCCATCTTGGCTACCTAGACAAACTAAGCCTATTAATTCTAATACAATTCTAAAATCCAACACAAAATCAATACAAAATTAGATGAATTTAAGTTGAATATTAGCAGGTTCAAATGGTAAGCAAATTAACCCACCGAATCTGTCATGTAAATGGATTGATACTAATCTAGTTAAATACGACAAAAATATTACTAAATAAGACTTATAGACGATGTAAACTCTAATAGCACCAGTTTGAATTTCAAATATAAGGCTCAACATATAGATCAAAAGATGTTATCTCCTCATGATCTTCTTCTCTTATCAGGATAATTAATTCCTAGATTTATAGTTATTGTGCACATACCCATCAAATAAGTTTGCATATGTTTTATACTTTTAACTATAAATAATGAATACACCGACTCTCTCACACTCATTGTGAGATAGATTTATTCTCAAAGTCTTTAAACTTGACATGATATGAAAATTATTATTATCATTTTATGTGTTACCTATAGAGTGAACAAATTTTAACATACCATACTAAAACACTTGGCAACACGGCGCGACATGATCCATTAACAATCCTACACCACCACTGTTACCATTGCCTTCATCATCCCCGTTGGTTTTGAGCTCATTGTTATACACAAAAACAAAAGACAGAGAGACATGCGCATAAAATAGATTTTGAACAGTTCAATCAAGAGAGACCCTTCCAAACCATGAACTAATCAAGACAAACCCTTCCAAACAATCTTCATTGTCTAAATAATGAGGATTGGTACCCATGTTAGCAACCCTAGATCTGAACCCAACAAAGTTACAATCACCAAACTTCTAATGTATTCGATATAATAAAGGAGATAGCCCCGTCGAACATATCAAATCCTTGCTCCAAGATTTAGCATTTTTCTAAGATGTTAATTACATAAAACACAACACACTTGTAACAAAAAACTATCTGAATAATAAAGTTTTGAATAACAATACATTAGATGTAGCACATTTTGTTCGATGAACTCCAAGAAGAAAAAAACACTCATATGTAGTTGAAGAAATCACCGACTCCGATGGACTTCAACCCAAAAAATCGGTGGCCACAAACAGTCAATGGTGGTTTTGCTGGGGCTAGGACTGGGCTGGGATGATGGTGGTTGTGGATCTGGGTGATTTCGCATGGTGGTGGTGCTGGGTATGGGGGTTTGGGATGGTGGTGGTGCTGGGGATGAGGGTTTCCGATGTTGGTGGTGCTGGGTCTATCAGTTTTCGATGGTGGTGGTTTCGGTTGGTGGTGGTGGTGGTGGTGGTGGGGTTGTGGCCTTGGTGGGGGTGTTGCTCGTGGTGGAATAGAGGTCTGTGATTTCAAATTTTGAATGAGGCAATTTGGGGAATATGACAGAAGGGAAAGAGAAAGGGGCCAAATAACAACCATAAAAAGGTTGGTTCAACCAATGTTTTTAAGGATATTTACAAAAACATCGGTTGAACCAATGTTTTATCTGCATTTTTTAAAAATAAAATATTTATAAAGACGTTTGTTCGGATAATGTTTTTACACAAAAAATATTATTTTAACTGACATCTTTTACTCTAAAATCGTTAATTGAAATGTCGTTTTTAAAACTACATGAATTTAAAAAATACTTTGAAAATTACAATATTTTGGGTATAAGGTTTAAAAAACACTTGGATTAGGTTAAAAGCTCCACGGATTTGATTCGAAACCGGAACCGGAACCAAAACCAAGTGCTGTCACGATCTTTAAAAGAAAATTAGGAATATTGTGGGACCATTTTGGGATGACAACCATCTAGAAAAGGACGCGTGTGTGGTGATAAGCATTATCGTCTTCTGGTCTCCAATGAAATCAAAGTGGTAATAAAGAAAAGTGGAACAGGCCAAAGCTGATTGACCTCCGTTCCTGTCTTGGTGTATACATGTTTGGGGACTGCCAAACGGAAAAAAATAGGAAAAATTTCATCCAGGCCTCTTTAATTAGGTCTAAATTTAATGACACTTATTTTCGATTTTAAAACATCACTACACATTTTTCTAATTTATACTTTTAAATCAAATACACAACCCTAACAGTGATTTTTAACTTTGTATTTACAAAAAGTAACAGTTTGCCTATAACTTTTCTGAACTTGTCAAATTAAGATCAAATTTATTCAATTATCATAAATTTTATCAAATAATATTTAAATTTTATATATGAAGGGTGATGTATGAAGAGTGGTCAGGTGACATTGTCGAACACATACGATAACAAAGAATTTAGAAATGAATGAGATTTTGATATAGACATTAATCTCTGTCTCTATCTGTCTCCACCAACAATTGAAGAAGATATCAATCCTACAATAATACATCACAACATATTGACATAATAAAATGGCAGAATTTTTTTAAAAAAAATGTGCATGAACAAAATTATAAAAAAAAAAATTGCATAAAAAAATTTAAAAATCTACATGAAAAAAAATAAAAATATTTGGGTGAAAAAAATAAAAAAAAAAACTACATGTTTTTTTTTTAAAAAAAAATCATTAAAACATTTACAAATCTACAAGAATTTTTTTTTTACTAACTTATGTAATGATCGATCACTATGGAGAACGAGTTGAAGAAGAATGATTGACTTTAGTCCCCTATGTCTTCCAGCAACACCGGATCGTTTTTGACCTTCAACAATAACAACAAGTATGGTATATATAGTGGGAAAATAGTTGAGGGTATTTTAATATATTTACATAAGTAATGGTAGTTTTGGTGTTAATTTGATATTTATATTCAGTATTGATTTCATAAAATTTAATATTAATTGAATAAATTTAAATATTGTTTTAATGAAATTGAATGTTCATTTGGTGTTAAATTAAATAACTGTCATTAATTTAATAAGGTTAAATGTTAATGAAATTTAATATATTAAATTATAATTTAATAAAATTAAATGTCAAATTGGTATTGATTTGATGAAATTAAACAATAAATTAATGTTAAATTAAAAAAATAATATTAATTTGATGAAATAAAATAAAAAAATAATATAAATAAATGCTAATATGATAAAATTAAATATCAATTTGTGTAGATTTAAAGAGATGGAATGTTAATTTAGTTTAAATTAAATAAATGGTATTATTTTGATAAAATTAAATATTAAATTGATGAACCTAAAATGTTAATATAATAGAACAAAAAGGGAGTGCTTTGAAATTTTAGAATCGAGAGGGGATATTGTTACAGATAGGTCTATTTTATAGGGGGTGTCGTTAAAGTTAGGTATATTTACAAGAGATGTGGATAAAATTTATCATATAAAATATTTAGGGGTATTTCTATAAATTAACAATTGTTGTTAATGTCATAACCCTAAAAAATGACAGGGGGTGACAGTGAAATTTCAAAATCAGAATGGTGTGTCATTGAATTTAGACTTAATTACAGAAAATGTGGATGAAATTTTTCCAAAAAAATATTTATTGTACCGGTTTCACTTTATCAATGGTGTCATTAGAGCCGATAATTGAATCAAGTCTTTCGAGCTTGTTTTTTTGAATGAATATAAAAAATTGTTTAAGCTCCACTTGTTTAGAAAATTAGTCGAGCCCAAAACAAGTTAAACTCAAGTAATTCGACTATTTTACATTTAAACAAGTCGAGCTTGGTGAGCTCAAGTTAAACTTTTTAGACACATTTCTTAAACGAGCCTAAAAAATTGATCAACCTAAACTTGTTTCAAGCTCAAGTCGAGTCCCACTCGAGTAGAGTCCGAGTAATTCATTATTTCTGGGCCGTGAATAGGGGTTCCATTGTATTGATGTTCGTCCTGGCCCGAGATATGCTCAAGTATTGGTGCCTAGATCCTCTGAAGTTGGGCCTATTACAACTGTACCCAAGATTAGGCAGCATCAGTCTGTGAGATCTTATTTCATAAAGACCTCTGGAATTTGAGTTAGGGCTGACTTCCAGCCGCAATAAGCCCCTGTATCAGACTCTCTCACCATGTTCACTCTTTTCAAGGCTCCTTTATAGACATGTATTTCATGGGCCACGCGATGAATGGGCTAAAACGCAGAATGAGCGGTTATGCCTATGAATAGATATGATTTTGATTTGAATTTAATTTAAAATCATATTTATTGATACTATATTAATGAAACTGGGTGATTATATGATAAAACTTAGAAGAACTCGGATATAATTAGTTAAAATTTTGAATCTGATCAATTTAGACAAAAAACATTTAAACCAAATTCGAGTTGAGATTTGTCAAAATCCGATTCCTAAGCTCAGATGATCAAAACCTTTCATGGCATAAAAAAAAAGGAAGAACAAAAGGGTACAGGTCTAAAGGCCAATACTCAATCAACTTCCCTGGAAAGACAAAGTCATAACGAAAGCGTACTTGAAGACGGAAGCCAGTACAACTTGGGACACACTAGTCTACGGGCAGCCATGTGAGGGGTATACCCCATAATTGCAACTGCCTAACTAAGCAGCTAGTCACCATGTGAGGGGTATACCCCATAATTGCAACTGCCTAACTAAGCACTAAGCAGCTAGTCATTATTGCTTTTCCTTGCTGGGTCCGTTAAATGGAAGAGGGGAAGGTGGATCTATCAAAGCAGCACATGCAAATAGCGAGGGGGAGTAAAAGATCAGCAATGATAGCCCCCACCCCCCACTTCCCTTACACATACGGACGAGCACGAAATTCAGTGTCTTTGTATACGCATGTCCTCACATTATTGGTCTTGTTTGTATTAAATTACACTCTTATTTTCTCCTTGAAATCATTCCATTAAGATAAGGTACGTTTAATAATATTTTTATTTTTTATTTTTTAAAAATAGAAAATATAAAAAAGTTTGATAGTCGTTTATATTTAACAAATTACAAAAATAAAAATAAAAAATATATTAGTAACCACTTTCATATTTGACCCAAATTATTAGTTTTATAGTATTTTCTATTACAAAAACAACTCAAAATTCCTTATTCTAACATATTTACTAAGCTATAATTCTTATGAGCACAAAAAAAAAAGGAACAAATTTCCATTATGAGCACTTCTCCTCCAACGACAACCTGCTATCCAATCGTCTTTTTATCTTGCACATGAACACAACACAACCAAAGACATAGTTGAAGAACCAATCATGAACATTCCACATGAAATTTAATTAAACCTGTTCAAAAGAATTACATAGAGGAAAGAGACATTTTGTCTCCTTTACAGTACTGTACTCAAACATTAAGAGTACGTTTGGTAACGTTTTTTTTTTTCTATGGTAAAAATAAGAAATATAAAACATGTTTGATAGTCGTTTATATTTAACAAATTATGAAAACAAAAATAAAAAATATGTTTAGTAACCACTTTCATATTTGACCCAAATTATTAGTTTTATACTATTTTCTATTACAAAAACAACTCAAAATTCTTTATTCCAACATATCTACTAAACTATAATTCTTAAGATTTCAACATAAGATGAAAATAAAATGAAAGAATGAATAAAAAAAAAATTCATTATGAGCTCTTCTCCTCCAATGACAACCTGTTATCCAATCCACTTCTTATCCTGCACATGAACACAACACAACTAGAGATATGATTGAAGAAAAAATCATGAACATTCCACATGAAATTTTATTAAACCTGTTCAAAAGAATTACGTAGAGTACAGAGACCTTTGTACTTAATCATTAATTTTCCGTTTGGTAGAAATGATGGAAAGTAGAAGGAATAAAATTTCTATCATTCAAGGAAGGAAAAATATGAATGATACACTATTTTTTTTTTGGTGTTTGGTAGGATGGATGGAAAATAAAAATGACTATTTTTTTTTGTGCTGACTAAGATTTGGGGTGACAATCGAGTCCTGTCGTGTTAAATTCGTGTTGAGTTATTACAAGTTTGTGTCGAACATTAATCAAATTTAACTCAACTCATTTAACTAATTGTTTCGTGTCGAGTTGCAAGTTGACATTTTATTTTCGTGTCGTGTTCGTGTTCGTATTCGTGTTGTCCCACATAAATTTTGAATAAAAAATTTAACGCTAATATTCTATTTTTACTTAATTGAATCCATGTTAATATTTTTTCTATAAACTAAAAATTAACTTAATTAAATATAATAATAATAATAAGTAAAAAAATATTTTTCATATAATAATTATGTCAGTGATTAATAAATAGTCACAAATAATTAACATTTTACGTCTATAATAAAGATGTTGGTTTCGTATCACCACACAAACAAGAAAATAGAAAAAATATTTATTTTTAAATAAATGAGTTGGTGGTGTCAATTTTGAATTTGACGGGTTGAACTGAATATGAGCTTTTTATATTTTTTGTTCTCCTGTCAGGTTATTTTCAAGTACGTGTTGAGTTATAATCAATTTCATGTCATAAAATTCGTGTTGAGTTCGAGTCGTGTCATCGTGTTAAGTCGAAAATTTTCACTCCTAGCT
>CM042188.1:33200067-33215299 GCA_023539305.1 Ilex asprella | reverse complement strand
TTCATATTACACTGTGCCTTAAGACATGAGTTAATATATATATATATATATATATATATATATATATATTATATGACATGTAACTGATGGTGCTCGAAAATGTTAGCCCAAGTTCAAAACCACAGTCTGATGGCTCAGAGAGGGGATAGAATGATAAGATGAGTTGGAAATGGATGAAAATGTAAAAATACTCTATAACTGAGTCTCTTACTCCTTGGGATTGTATATTGCTTGAACAAGGCTATTACAATGGTACTGTTGGCATAGATCCTTTACCAAAAAGGCTTAGAGAATACAAGCTTAACTATGTAGATAACTGAGCAAGCGGTGTGGAAGATGATGATCGTTCCCCCTTCTGTATTGTAATAGTGTCTTATTTATACAGGTGATATTTCTAGGGTTTTTTTAGGCTCCTTTCTCCTTTTTGCTGATTTTGTGGGTCTTTTTGCTTTTGTACTGACCTCTGCCATGTGACGCCACTGCACCTACGAACCTTGAGCTGTTATGCGCACCAATATTCTCTGTGGCAGAAAGTGCATGTTCGTTATGGGTGTCAGAAGTGGTTCTCCTGCCCTTAGGACATGTGGCGTGACGGGAACATTTCAAGATCAACAAGGGGCCGAGCTCCTTTATCTCAAGCTGACCTCCCACGGAGAATATAAAACAGAGCAGATTTCAATAAGCTCATCTGATGGTCTTAAATAGACTCATCTAACAACCACCAACATCCCTCTGAAAACCATTCATATTACACTGTGCCTTAAGACATGAGTTAATATATATATATATGACATGTAACTGATGGTGCTAAAAAATGTTAGCCCAAGTTCAAAACCACAGTCTAATGGCTCAAAGAGGGGATAGAATGATAAGATGAGTTGGAAATGGATGAAAATGTAAAGATACTCTGTAAATGAGTCTCTTACTCCTTGGGATTGTTTATTGCTTGAACAAGGCTATTACAATGGTACCGTTGGCATTGAGCCTTTACCAAAAATGCTTAGAGAATACAAGCTTAACTATGTAGATAACTAAGCAAGCGGTGTGGAAGATGATGATCGTTCCCCCTTCTGTATTGTAATAGTGTCTTATTTATACAGGTGATATTTCTAGGGTTTTTTGCGGCTCCTTTCTCCTTTTTGTTGATTTTGTGGGTCTTTTTGCTTTTGTACTGACCTCTGCCATGTGACGCCACTACACCTACGAACCTTGAGCGGTTATGCGCACCAATATTGTCTGTGGCATAAAGTGCATGTTCGTTATGCGGATCAGAAGTGGTTCTCCTGCCCTTAGGACACATGGCGCAACGGGAGCATTTCAAGATCAACAAGGGGCCGAGCTCCTTTATCTCAAGCTGACCTCCCACTGAGCTAGATTGGGGCTGAGCTGGACTTCAAGCCTTCAGGTATTGTTGGGCTCCATCCTTTGGGCGCGGTTCATTCTAACATTGGGGTGGACAGAATGTGGGTGAACTATTTGGGCCACTCTGCAAGTAGAGGCCTTTTGGGCCTATTGTGCGCTTAATTAGGGCGGCTCATACCCAAAATCCATCATTATCGGTAACCAAATTCAAAACTTATACATATAGAAAGATCCTAAAAAATGTTGAAACAAATCTTAAAAGAAAAATGTAAACAAAATCTGTTATATATGAATCAAGCAAAGACAATTAAGTAATGAGAAAATATTTAAAAAACTTGTGTATTTAATAACTGAACTTTTAGGTGGCATTAAACTTAATAACCAAAAAGTATAAGTTCCATACTTAAAGTCAAATAAATGCTCCAAAATATACCCAATACAATTTTTTGTAGAAAGAAATTTGAGGGCCTCTCTAATATTTGGCCGCGAGTAGCAAGTAGCAACCAACCTCTTCTTTCTTTCTTTTTCTTTCAAAACTCAAATTTTCTATGCAAAACTTGAGATGGGAGTACTTACGTTCTTGGTTTGGAATTATCTAGCCATTTTTCTCTTCTTGCTTATTTTCACATCTGTCATGCCCTAAACATTTGTTGAAAGAGTAATTTGTCTCCCTAAACCCCAATTTCTCTGGCCTCTCAATCCTGTCCCTTCTAGTAATCGAAAAATCTAAATTGCAATATAAGAGACAACTCATATACTTAAAACCAGCCCAAAATTATCAAATATACTTTTTCCTTCTTTACTCATGAATCAACTCTAGAATGTTATTATACTTAATTTATACTCACTACCCATTAGTTCTTGTTCATAAACTTGGCCTTACATCGCAGGATCACACAATTTCTTTTTTTAGCAAACATGATCACACATTTTAAGAGTGAAGCTTATGAGAACACATAACTATACTTACATCAGCAAATGAAAATACCCAAGCAAGCATTACATGACAGCATTAACTTCAATAGGAGCATTAGAAAATAGTATTGGGCAAGAAACACAGTTATGGTCTAGGGGGTCATCTCCGCCCCCTAGTTTTTGAATAGTGCTTCATCTTTCCCAATTAGCTTTGGATTTGGGGGGATTTTGGTCCTATCCATGGTCATCATGTTCAAGATGACTAGGATCCAAGGAAGCGAATGCGAGGAGCTCTGGATCACGCTCGAATACAGCCATGTATTGTTCACTTAGGGAAACCCATGCTTCAATTCCATCACCCATTTTTGTATCCACTAGAAATATGACATTAGACAAAACTGGGGTATTTGTGCTCGGAGTGCTTATACACCACCATATAGGTTTTCCCCACCCGAAATCAGCTTCATGCAGGCCAAAGTTACACCAACTAGTGACAAGAAAGTAATTAGTGTCAGGATTGGAATACAATTGAGCCATTTCTTTGAGACGCTCACCAACTTTCAAAGACCTTTCATCACATTTTATTTCTTCAACAAAATCACTATTTATTTATGTAATGGAATTCTTTAAATGCCCTACAATGGAGGGCAGTCCCAAGTTGGAATTCACCTTGCATTGAGCAATTGCCATCCAGATGATGTTTCCAATAGAACTCTCTGGCAATAGTGGCGAACTTTTTCTTCGTAGATTCACTGGAAGTGACAAACACAGACGGCTTTTCAGAACCATGAATTGCTTTAGAAGCACCTATGGTGCATTTCCAGAGAAGTGCAGTTATAACCACGACACGGGTTAGGATTTCCACAACTATAGCTGGTGAGATACCAGATGTTTTGGCCTTAAGTGCAACTATGAAGGAGGCATCAAATACAAATCTCCTCGTAACAAACTTGCCTTGTTTAAAAGTCCACATAGCCAATGAAAAATCTTTAGGCAGTATAGGATTTTGACGGAAGAGAGATGGTGATAAGAAACTGGGATTTACTTGCCCTAGAGACTGGCGACGAGCAATGGCTGCCCAAGCCTTAAAAAACATTGTGTTCGTGTGACCATCGTTGAATTTATGTGAAGTGCATATGCTAATGGCAACCCCACCACAGTTAAAAGTTGATGAAGAATGATTCAAAGTCTAATTCAGTCTCTTCAGGTTATTAGTAGTGTCCGATGATGCACAAATTGGTTTTGCGCAAGATCAACAGTTGAGTATATGAATGAATGCAATTAGTGAGTAATAGATAGGCAATCAATGACAGATCAATGACAAAACAGTAAATGTAGAATCAACACAAAGATATATAGTGGTTCGGTCCGGGTGACTTACTCCACTCTCGGGAACGGCAGCGGTGGCCGAATCTATTTTATTGATGAATAAGAGTCACTGGGAGAATATGCTCTAGGGGTATTACAATGCCTTGGGAGAGAGAAACTAGAAAGGTGTAGGGAGAACGAGAAGTAGAGGTCTCAAGGTGATCTCAAAAGTGTCTCTCCTTGTGGAGAGAGCTTACATTATATAGGTTTGGTAAGGCAGTGAGAGCGGTGATGTGGGAGAGAGGACTTTACTCTTTTGGTAAGTACAGTTATGGTAGGATTAGATCTCCGTGCGTATCCGATATTCTCTCCCTTGTGCTCCTATTTCATTGGAGAAGGATTCTGAGCTGGGTTGGACTTGAGTTGGAGTGATAAAGTGAGGAGGGATACCATAGAGGCGGTGCAGAGGAGAGGGAGCGTAGGACAAAGGAGAGTAGAGGAGAGTGAGCTTGGGCGCCGCCCCTTAGGGTGGCCTCCTTGGGCGGCGCCTCTTGGGTCTCCTTTGGGCGTTGGTGTCTTGGTCTCCCTTTGGGCCTAGTGACTTGGGCTCTCTTGACTTGTTGGGCCTAGTTTGCCTTTTATTGGCTTGGGCCTTCTTGATTTATTGGGCCTAGCCCAGTTAATTTCGGGCTCATCAGTGTCTGTATTTTTCTGAGTTTGTTTAGTCAATTCGGTAGTTGATATTGTTGCTAATATTATGCTAGTGGCTATAGTGGGTTTACGTTAATGACTTAGTGGTCCGTAAAAATCTGTTTGGCTGTTTTTTATTGTAAGCCTATATATAGACATAATGAGTTGGCTTTATACCTACGAATTGTGTACTTTTGGCTTGATAAAATTGTAAGTTTTTAATTATTTTATGTTCCTTTTTATTTGTTTTGTGTGTTTTGATGTTATTTGGTAGGAATCATCATTTGGAAGCAAACAAGATCATTTGGAAGGAAACAAGTACCAGTACTCGCCCCAACACTGTTTCAGTACCCCTGCGCCCACAAACTACCCATGTAGCGTTGTTCCAGTGTCGTTTCAGCGCCTCCGCGCTTGTGTTGGTTTTGGACGCTAATTAGGACTTGTTTTGACCCAAAATTGGACTCTAATGCTACATATACACTAGGGTTTGAGGGGGATAAGGAGATTCTGACTTTTGGGGGCTGCAAACATCTGAAAAAGCCAAGTAATTGGAAGAAAATTGAAGACAATAATCGAAGGAACCGACACGATGAAGATCGGGATTGAAGGCTAAAGTGAGATTGAAGATTGCAACTAAGTTTTCATTCTTTTCTCTTACTTTTAGTTCTTGATTTTCTAAGATGTTGTTTAATATTAGAATGATGTATTTCAATTACATTATGAACTAAGTTTTTATTAAGATTGCAACGAAACCTAATGTTTAGTTAAATTGTTCTACTCTCGATTCTAGTTTCATTGATCATATATGAGTTATTTGTCATAATTTGTGCTTAATATATAATTGTTTGGCCACCAATTAATTTGATTTCCTAGATGAAATTGGGAGCTGAATTCTAGGGATAGATCTGAATATGATAACATGCGTCTAGTTGATTCTTCTTTGGATTGAATAACTGAGTTTGTGTATAGGATAGGAATATACCTATATGCCGTGTGTAACTTTTATGAGAGTTTGAGCTTAATGAATCTATTCCCACTTATTTTGCATAGGAATATAACAATTTAATTGGGAGAGATATGCTTATCTAACTATCGGAAGAGGTTTGATAAATAATTTTGAAGTTTCAGTTAACAACTTATTTTGATCAATTAACTGGAAAGAGAGTAGAAATATTTATACGAAGCATTAGGGGAAGTTGTAATCTTAACTTCTTTTATCCGGTAAATTCAACCCTTGATTATTTAAATTAGTCACTTCATAGTTCAATTCCAATTGTTTAAATAAAATTGAATTGATACAAAGTTAGTACTTGAAATTTATTAGCAATAATTCTCCGTGGGATCGATACTCTACTTATCACTTTATTACTTGTTGATCGTGTATACTTGCATGTAAATTTTCAATATCAAATTCAGACAACAAGGCACATTTGCTTCAGTATTTTATTAATTGAATAAGACTACCCAAGAGTTCAGACTTTCTATTTTTTTCTTTGTTTGCCTCTGCTTTTGTGTTAGTCATTTTTATCTCCAACAAATTTGGTATCAGAGCTTTTGTTGTGAGAGTGAGTAGAGAGGGTAAGCATGTGAGTTGAGTGAAACACCTGAGAGGAAAACCAATGGCTAGCAATGACAACGCAATGAGTGCTGCCCAACCACTCATCCCTGTCTTTAAGGGAGAAGGCTATGGATTCTGGAGTATTTGAATGATGACTCTATTCAAAGCTCAAGATCTTTGGGATTTGGTAGAACAAGGCTACACAGATCCTGATGAAGAAATAAGATTGAAGGAAAATAAGAAGAAAGATTCAAAGGCATTGGTGATTATTCAGCAGACTATTCATGACATCATCTTTTCACAAATTGCGGTGGCAACCACATCGAAGCAAGCTTGGTCAACTCTGCAGAAGAAGTTTTAAGGTGATTCAAAAGTTATCGTGGTGAAATTGCAATCACTACGACGTGACTTTGAAACCTTGTACATGAAGAGTGGAGAATCAATTGCTGATTTTCTGTCTCGAGTAACGACAACAATCAGTTAAATGCGATCGTACGACGAGAAGATTTCTGATGAAACGGTTGTTGCAAAGGTACTGAGAAGCTTGACTCCAAAGTTTGATCACGTTGTTGCTGCCTTAAAAGAATCTAAGGATTTGTCAGTTTTTTCCTTTGATGAACTGATGGGGTCCTTGCAAGCACATGAGACAAGAATTAATCGATCACTTGAAAAGAACGAAGAAAAGACATTTCAAGTGAATCACATAGTCACCAAAGCTTCAAAAAGTGACAGTTCGACAAGTAGAGGTCGTGGAAGAGGAGGATTTTGTGGTCGTGGTAACAGAAGAGGCAGAGGTCGCTTAGACGGGCAACGACAGTCTGGTGAGCAAAGAAACAACAATAATGGTGTTCAATGCTATCATTGCAAGAAGTATGGTCATATAAAAGTTGATTGTGGGTACAAAGATCAGCAATTGAATTATGCAGCAGAAAATGGAGAAAAAGTAGTAAGTTTTTTATGACTTATTTTGATCCAAACAAAAAGACAAGCGATGTGTGGTTCGTAGACAGCGGCTGTTCGAATCACATGACAGGGATGAAATCCTTATTCAAAGAGCTTGATGAGATGCAGAAGTTGAAGGTGCAGCTTGGAAATACCAAAGAAATGCAAGTTGAAGGGAAAGGTATAGTGGGCATTGAAACTACCCATGGTAATGTAAAGCTCTTGTATAATGTTCAATTTGTACCTGATTTGGGGTATAATTTGCTAAGTGTTGGGCAATTAATGGCTACCGTATATTCCATCTTATTTGACAATGATGCATGTGTTATTAAAGACAAGCACTCAAGCCATACGTTGATTAATATCAACATGACTCAAAATAAAATGTTCCCATTGGAAGTTTCAAGCATGGAGAGTTTTTGTCTTTGCTGCTAGTGGAAAAGATAACTCAAAGCTATGGCATTTGTGATACGGGCATCTCAACATCAAGGGTTTGAAATTGCTAAATGAAAGAGGTATGGTTTTTGGACTACCAAAAATTGGTTCCATTGAATTATGTGAAGGGTGCATCTATGGGAAACAAACTAGAAAGTCATTTCCAGTTGGAAAGGCTTGGAGAGCTTCAACGTGTCTCGAATTGAGTCATGCTGATTTATCTGGGCCTATGCAAACTAAATCTTTTGGTGGAAGTCGTTATTTCTTGCTCTTTACTAATGATTATAGTTGCATGAGTTGGGTATATTTTTTGGAAAACAAATTAGAAGCCTTTGAGAAATTCTGGCACTTCAAAGCTAAAGTTGAAAAGCAAAGTGGATTTTGCATCAAAGTTCTTCGCACTGATAGAGGTGGAGAATTCTTGTCCAAAGATTTTGATATTTTTTGTGAAGAAAATGGCGTTCATAGGGAGTTGAAAGCTCCTTACACTCAAAAGCAAAATGGCGTCGTCGAGTGGAAGAATCGAACTGTTGTGGAGATGACAAGAAGTATGTTACAAGCAAAGGGACTTTCAGAGGAATTTTGGGCTGAAGCTGTGGCAACATCAGTTTATTTATTGAATCTCTCTCCCACAAGGGCAGTCATGAATCGAACTTCGTTTGAAGCTTGGCGTGGCACAAAACCATCTGTAAGTCACTTAAGAGTTTTTGGGTGTATAATTTTTGGGGAATTTTCAATTTCCAAATCCAATCCCAATTGGAATTGGTGCTCCTTCCCCTATGGATCCATGTAACTAGTTAGTTATATGAAACCTTAGTGGTGAATTTCCCATTAATTTCTAATCCCCAGCAGGTAGAGTCTTGAAATTCTCCAAGTGGAGAAATTGTAGTATGCAACAAATCAAGTAGAATAGAATATGGAAGAAGCATGCTGTCTCCTGGAGGTTCCAAGTACCTATTTCATCCATGAACTCTACTACTTTGCCGTTGAGGTTGACCGTAGGTGGAAGATTGACATAAGAGCAAATAAGCCTTGTCCACACCATTAATCTGTTTAGAAATTAAGATGCGTACCATTACCTACCAACCATTTACTTCCTTGGTCTATTAGATTTTTGGTTTTAGTTAGTGATGGCTCTCCATGTTAATAAAGAAGAAGTTATAGATTCCTATCTCTGGTTACTCTGATTAGAATACTTACTTTTTGATGGTGTTGAACTCTTGTGAGTGAGCTGAAGACGTGTGAGGTGCTAGTTGATAATGGACTAAGCTATGAGAATCGTGAGGATGGTAGTAAGTTGGGGGATAGCTCAAGTGCTAGGAAAGGGATTAAGAGATTTACACAGTAATGTATAGTGGTTCACCGGCTTGGTAGCTCGACTAGTCCACTCTGCAATGGAGGCTCTTGTTTCCTTTTCTTTATTGATCGCTTGGATGTTTTACAGTGCAAGTATGGAGAAAAAATTAGCCTCCTTCCCCTACAGTGGAAGCGTTATATATATTTTTTATACATCTATCTCTTGTTTTGTGGGATCTTTGCTGAGATTCTTTCCTTTCATGTGTGAAATCCTCCTTGATTTTAGGAGTGGATCTTGGTTAGTTGAGAGTTTCATGCCTTGACTCTAGTTTTCTATTGCTTCGGGGGTATTTGCTGTCATCTCGCTGCTTCCTTATCATTCTTGCTGTTAATTCGTACAAGGGGAACTCTAGCTCTGGTCATCTGAGCTCCACATGTCTTACCTGACATCCTGATCTACCCACATGATCTGGGCTTAGATCCTGACCTCGTACTTAGCTTAATTTCATTTTGGGTATCATCAGCTGCCCCCCGAGGTCAATAAGGCTTACATATGTTCCTTTCATGTGTTCCTTTCATATGTTCCTTTCATGTGTGGAATCCTCCTTGATTATTGCCAAGGGTTCTACCTCTACCCATTTGGTGAAGTAATCCACTCCTATAATGACGAACTTGCTCTGTCCCATATTAGTGGGAAGGGGTCCAAGTATATCCAAACTCCATTGCTGGAATGGCCAAGGGCTCACCACTAAGATCAATAACTCGGGTGGGCAATGGGGGATGTTGCCATGTATTTGGCAAACCTTGCATTTTTTAACCAAGTCTGTGGCGTCCTTGAGTATTGTGGGCCAATAGTACCCCTGCCTCAATGTTTTTTCTGCCAAAACTCGAGCTCCAATGTGATTGCCGCAAATTCTCTCGTGAACTTCTCTGAGCACGTAATTCGCGTCTTTGCCTCCCACGCATTTAAGGAGAGGTACTGAGAAATCTCGTTTGTACAGATTTCCCTACAAAAGAGAAAATCTAGCTGACCTGGCTCTCAGCTTTGCAGCTTCCTTGGGATCTTCTAGTAAGACTCAATTTCATAGGTACCCTATGATGGGGTCCATACAGTTTGGCTGAGCTAGAACTGGGAGCACTTCTTCTTCCTCAATGCTCACTGAAGGCTCTGCTAGGTGCTCTACTGACATTAGCCTATCCAAGTTTTCTTGTGAAGCAATTGCCAGCCTTGCCAAAGCATCTGCACGTGAATTCTCAGATCTGGGAATGTGCCTTATCTTGACTTGCACGAACTTCTTGATTAATTTTGGTACCCTCATGAGGTAAAGGGCCATTTTTAGACCCTTAGCCTCATAGGATTCTTCAATCTGCTTTACTACGAGCTGAAAATCACTGCAGATTTCCAGCTGCTCTGCCTCCATTGAGTGAGCCTGGTTAAGCACAGCAATGACTACTTCATATTCTGCCTCATTGTTTGAAGCCTTAAACTCAAACTAAAGGCGTACTCGACATCTATTCCATCTGGGGAGATTAGAATTAAGCCTGCCCTGCTCCCTTGAGCATTGGCAGCTCCATCTACTGACAGTTTCCACGTGGGGAGGTCAGGTACTAGCTGTGTCGAATCCATAGGTGCTGCTACATAAATTCTGCGATAAAATTTGCCAAAATCTTCCCTTTGATGGCAATTTTTTTGATATCAAACACGCTGAGTTCTATAGCCCACTTAACTAGTCTTCCTGAAGACTATGGTTTGTGTAACACTTGTTTCTTTGGCTGATCTGTTGGGACCTCGATAATATGAGCTTGAAAATAGGGTCTAAGTCTCATAGCAGTTGTAACAAGAGCTAAAACAAGCTTTTCCATCTTAGGATATCTCTCATTTGCCCCTTGAGAGTTCTGCTATAGTAGTAGACTGGTTGCTGAGCTCTGTCTTACTCTCTTACTAGTGTCGTGCTGGTTGAGAAGTTTGAGACAGCTAGGTAAAGAGTAAACACCTCTCCCTCTAAGGGACTTGCCAAGATAGGAGGCGAGCTCAGATAATCCTTCAAGGCTTTGAACGCTTTTTCACATCCTATATCTCATTGGAATGAACTCTTTGAGACTTGAAAGAAGGGTTGACATTTATCACTTGATCTGGACACAAAATGACTCAAGACGACTATTCTTCCTTTCAGACGTTGAATCTCTCTTATGTTGGATGGTGGTTGCATATCGAGTACTGCTTTAACCTTTTTTGGGTTGGCTTCAATTCTTCTACTGTTGACTATAAAGCCTAGGAACTTTCCTGCAGATACTCCAAAGGCGCATTTCGCAGGATTGAGTTTCATTTTGTATTCCTTAAGGACCTGGAACAATTCTGCTAGATGTTGGATGTGGAGCTCTGCCTTTAATGACTTTACCAGTATATCATCAATATAGACCTCCATGGACGTCCCAATTTGCTTTTGGAACATCCTATTTACCAGTCGTTGGTATCTGGCTCCAGCATTCTTCAACCCAAAAGGCATAACTTGGTAGCAGTATATTCCCTGTTCAGTCACAAAAGAGGTTTTCTCCTAATCGCTAGGGTTCATTCTGATCTGATTATACGCTGACAAGGCGTCCATGAAGCTGAGGAGCTCATGCCAAACTGTAGCGTCCATTATTAAATCAATTCGAGGTAAGGAAAAACTGTCTTTAGGACGTGCTCGATTGAGGTTGGTGAAATCAATGTAGAGTCGCCACTTGCTATTGATTTTCTTGACAAGGACCACATTTGCTAACCAAGTAGGGTAATCTACCTCCCTAATGGCTTTGGCATGGAGGATTTTGCTGACCTCCTCATTGATTGTCTTTTGGCATTCTGGAGCGAAGCTTCTTTGTTTTTACTTGATGGGTTTTCAAGTGAGATTCACGCTCAGTTTATGAGTGATAACCGAGGGGTCAATTCCTTCCATGTCTTGTTACTTCCAGGCAAACACTTCCATGTTCTTTTTCAGGAACTAGATGAGAAGGTCTTTAATTTCCCTGTTCAACTTAGATCTGACGTAAACAAGGTGTTCTGGCTCCTCGTCAAACTAAACGGGTTCTAGCTCTTCTGATGGCATTGGTCTGGTGTCCAACTCGTCTCTCATGTTGAGCTCATTCAATTGGATGCTTTTCACTTCTTTTTGCTTTATCGAGGCGGTGTAGCATTCTCTGGCCATACGCTGGTCTCTTCGGACCACACCAACTCCATTTTTCGTTGGAAATTTCATAACCAAGTAATAGGCAGAGGGCATGACCTTCATGGCATTGAGGGAAGACCTTCCTAGCATCATACTGTACACAGAAGGGGCGTCTACCACTAGAAATTTTACGGGAGTGGTGGCTTGGCATGGGGAATCCCCTATAGTAAGCACAAGTTGGATTGATCCCAAAGGTAACTCCTTCTCCCCTGAGAATCCCAATAAGTGAGCACTTACTGACTCTAACTTTTCTCTACCTATGCCCATTTTATCAAATATAGAGACAAAAATAATATCTGCAGAGCTCCCATTATCGATCAGAACACGATGAACTGTCCTGTTAACCACAACAGCTCTTATCACCAGCAGATCATCATGGGGATGCTGACAGCCTTCCAAGTCCAAGTCTAAGAAGGAGATGTTTGTGCTCAGTCGTGGTACGTTGGAGACAGCATGTACCTCCAAAGCTTCGCTAGCTCTGATTTTGCGCAAATGAGTCTTTCTGGCTAAGCTGTTGATGTTGACCTGGGGCTTGTTGCTGAGGTGGTGGAGGTAGAAGAGCTCGGTTTCGATTGTCATGGGCAACATAATGACATAATTGCCCTCATTAGATCAAGAACTCAATCTCTTTCTTCAGTTGAATGCAATCGTAAGTGTGATGGCCATGATCTCTATGGTACTCGCAGTACTTAGTGGGATCCCTATTGGCTGGATCTGCTTTGATCTGGGGTGGCCACCTCCGAAATTTCTCGTTTTATACTTCATACAAAATCTGTGATATTGCTGAAAGGAGGTAGCTACCGAGGTCCATACCTTGGCTGCAACTCTGGCTGGGGAGGGCCTAAGCGATCCCTTATGTCCCCTTCTCTTAGGGGAATGATCTCTGTCTCTTCTTGGAGACTTGGCTCGTCTTCTTTATTTTCTGGGACTTCGGTCCTTTTTCTTCTCCTCATTTCCTTTCTCTTGTGTAAGGAAAAGCTTCCCACCTTTGAGAGGAGGGCCTCCTCGCCGTTGATGTACTTCTCTGCCTTAGCCAACACCTCTGTCATGCTCACCTGAGGGTTTTTGGTTATGGAGAACCTCAGGTCCTTGGATTGTACTCCCAGTCCAGCTATGAAAGCGGTGCTGACAAACTTTTCGTCTGGGACATCCACTTTCAGCGACTCCGAATTGAACCTTTGAACATACAATCTCAGGTTTTCATGGGATCCTTGCTTCGCGTTTAACAAATGGTAACTTGATTTTCTATAAATTCGAGCCCTTATGAAGTGAGATACAAAGGATATGGATAACTCTTTGAAGGAGGAGATCGTTGCTGGGACGAGCCTATTAAACCACGCTAAGGTAGAACCCTTCAACGTGATGGCAAAAGCTCTGCAGCGCACAGGATCCTGGTATCCATGCAGCTCCATCTAGTTTTTGTAAGTATTGAGGTGATCTACAGGGTCTTTCGTTCCATCAAAAACCTCAATTTGTGACATTCTAAACTTCGAAGGAAGGGGAAAGTGTAGTACCCCGATGGTGAATGGGGAGTCAGTCTGTTGCCCTAGGGCATCCATCGTAACTGGAGCTTTGCCCCTCACCGGCTCCTTTATGTGGCTGAGCTCTTGCTGGATGTCCTTGAAATGTTGCTCCTAGTATTGTTCTTTCCTTTCTTGCTGATAAGGGAAGAAATCATTCCTCGCTACCCCCTCGCTCTGACTTTGTACTTCTTCATTGTGCCCATTCCTAGGGGGTAGACGGGAAGCTTCTCCCATGGTCTGGCTATTTTCTCCTCTTTCATTAACTTCCCTAAGGGGTTCGAGGTGCAGCTGTTCTATGTAGAGTGGGTTATTCTAGCCTTCATGGCCTGGTCGTGCCTCCTGTGGGCGTTGCAAAAGCTTCATGAGCTCTTCGTTCAGGTGTATCAAGTGTTGATTAACTAGGTGAAGGGCCTCTAATTCGTTGTTTGTGGGGGGATTCCCTACGGGTAGATTAGCCTTTGGGTTATTCACGGGTTGTCTACCGTTGGTAGCTTCCTGTTGGTCCGACACTCATTGTGGATTTGTCTGACTTCTACTCATGTTGCGAGTTGAGACCATCAGTCACTGAAAGATCAGCGTATTTGTAACAAGAATAATCGTTTCCACGGACGGCGCCAAACTGATGGTGTTTAACTCTTGTGAGTGAGCTGAAGACGTGTGTGGTGCTAGTTGATAATGAACTAAGCTACTAGACTCGTGAGGATGGTAGTAAGCTGGGGGATAGCTCAAGTGCCAGAAAAGGGATTAAGAGATTTACATAGTAATGTATAGTGGTTTATCGATTTGGTAGCTCGGCTAATCCACTCTGCAATAGAGGCTCTTGTTCCCTTTTCTTTATTGATCGCTTGGATGTTTTACAATGCAAGTATGGAGAAAAAATTAGCCTCCTTCCCCTACAGTGGAGGCGTTATATATATTTTTTATAGAGCTATCCCTTATTTTGTGGGATCTCTGCCGAGATTCTTTCCTTTCATGTATGGAATCCTCCTTGATTTTAGGAGCGGATCTTGGTTAGTTGAGAGTTTCATGTCTTGACTCTAGCTTTCTATTGCTTCGGGGGTATTCGCTGTCATCCCGCTGTTTCCTTATCATTCCTGCTGTTAATTCGTACAGGGGGAACTCTAGCTCTGGTCCTTTCAGCTCCACAGGTCTTACCTGACCTCCTGATTTGCCCACCTGATCTAGACTTATATCCTGACCTCGTACTTAGCTTAATTTTTTTTTGGGTATCATCACTTTTAATTCCAGCTCAATTTAGAAAACAAGGCAGTATTATTATCTCTGTCTTTCGTCTAACCTAAACCTCCCTAGTTTTTCAGAGAGCACAGTATTCCAATTGACCATATGAACTTTTTTTTTATCCACTGTGTCACCACATAGGAAATTTTTTGTTTAGTCTATCACTTTGATCACAAGTAGATTGTGGCAACCAATTAGTTTGCATTGCATAATTAGCCAGACGAGGTGAAAATAACTAATTTGACTAATGTGGTTCTGCCTACCAGTGACAGAGTTCTAGGCTTCCATTCAGATGATCATAGTAACATCTATATAATAAAGTACAATACAATTCAAATTTCAAAAGATAAATAAAATAACTTTTGTTATTCACAATTGAGATATCTTTCAATTTTACTTTAAAACTAATCCGACGGCTAATATTAACACTCCAAATTTAATAGAAAAAATTGTACCCCCTACGGGTGTGTTTGGGGTGATTTTTTAAAAGTGTTTTTAATACTTATAATTTCTTATAAATACTTAAAAAATAATAATGTTTAGAACTGCCCTACCACCACCACTACCACTCCCACCACTTCTACCACCACCGCCAACCCACCACTACCACCATTGCCACCACGCCTCCACCACCTCTACCACAACAACCAACACCACCACCACCACTGCCACTACCTCTCCACCACCATCACCACACCCATCGTCGTAACACCACCACCCCTACACCACAACTACTCCCACCCCCACACCACAACTAC
>CM042188.1:33119331-33199667 GCA_023539305.1 Ilex asprella | reverse complement strand
CACCCCCACAGTTATTTGTCACCACCCATCACACCGTCCCCTAGAAACACATGTCGTCGCCTATCACCACCATCGTCACTATCCACCACCACCGTCATCGCCCCACCACCACGATTGCCAGCCACCATCATCGTCACCCACCACCACCGTCGTCATCCATGACTGCCACTAACATCACTGTTGTCACTCACCACAACCATCACCGTCTCCCACCACCACTATTGCCGCCCACCACTACTACCACCGTTCACCCCCCACTACAACCAGAGCTTATTGACTATTTTTTATTACTTTGTGCCTTCAGGCACGGGTAATAACTAGTCTATATAATAAAGTACAATACAATTCAAATCTCAAAAGATAAACAAAATGACTTTTGCTATTCGCGGTTGAGATCGTTTTAAATTTTATTTTAAAGTTAACCTAACGGCTAATATTAACACCCCAAATTTAATATAAAAAATAGGTCTTTAAGGGCGTGTTTGAAGTGACTTTTTAAAAATACTTATAAGAATTATTTCTCATAAGTACTTTAAAAGAAATAGTATTTAAAACCGCCCCACCACTACCTCTAACACCACCCTCACCACTATCACTATCGCCACCTTACCATACCCACCACTATTGCCACCCTACCATACCTACCACCACCATCATCACTACCACTACCAGCACCGTCCCACCACCATCATCGCTAACGCACCATCGCCACTCCCACCATCGCCACTACCCCACCATACCTACTACCACCATCTGTCATCGCCCACCACTGCAACCATCCACTGTCACCTGCCACCATCATGCTTATCACTGCTGCTATTCGCCACCACCCATCACACTATCACCTAAAAACACCCATCGTCACCTACCACTACCATTATCACTGCCCACCACCACCATCATTGTCCCACCATCACCACTGTCAATCACCATCACTATCGTCCACCACCACCCACCACCCACACCCACGACTACCACCGCTGCCCCTCACGACTGCTACTACCATCATCGTTACTCAAAACCCACCACCACTATCATCATTACCACCCACGGCTGTTATCAGCATCATGGTCGTCGCCTTATCCACCACAACCATTACAGTCTCCCATCATCACCACTGTCATCGCCTTATCCCACTACCACCGCTCACCCCCACTACAATCGGTGCTTAAATTTCTTTATCTCTACTCTATGTTTGTGATTTAATTTTGGGTGTGAATACAAATATATTAACTATTTTTTTTGCTACTTCGTGCCTTCAGGCACGGGGAATAACTAGTTGTTAAATATTTTTGTAGACATCTCAATAAGTATATTTGAAAAGTATTTACACCTCTCTTACCAAACAAGTTTGATATAGAAACTTTATCAACAAGTTGGAAAGTATATAAGCCTTTCTCCTTCTAACAAAGTTTCACATATCTGGAAACTTCAAAACTTTAAATGAAGGTCCTCTTTGTTATTTTCTCAGTCAATTTAATTTTTTCAGCTAGTAATCAGAAGTTTTGTTAAGTTGAACTTTGATTCTATATAAAATATTTGACATGTTTAATAGATAGAAAGGATTCACCCTTACGAGCATTGATTCAGAAGTAGTTGATCGCTTATGAGGTTCAGTTTGAATAGGTATCTAGAGAACCAAAAATAACAAATTGGAAATGTAGATTACCAATGATTGAAGATCAATGTGTTACACATAACAAAAAGAACCCGTACGAGACTATTAGACACAAGTTTTTTACATTGACATACACCACATTGAACATTAGCAATTTTAATTAAGTCGTGTCATGTTATTTTTAGATCATGACATTTAAACTAGATAAAATTTTTCAATTGGTGTGAAGGGTATTGAATCTAATAATATATATATATTTTTTGGGATAGTAAATTGGGCTTAATGAGAAAGAAACATATTGCACTGGGAAGGGGACCCTGATGTAGATCTTTCCTCACGATTGTGTACGTGAAGTTCAAGACACTATACCTAGTGGGGGTGAATATGTTTTTTAATTTAACACTCAATTGATTATTAATTAAAACCTAATCCACTACAATTACCTCTTCCCACAAAGATTTAGCAATTAATGTGAAAACCCTTTTAGTCACCACAATCCTTATCACACATAACGATTAATTAAATTAATCTTTAATTAATTCATCGTAATGAATCTCACGTCGATCCCAAAATCCAAACCCAATTTGCACACTACTGTTGAATAGATATTAATCAATCAAATTCAAAAATACATAGTTCGTGTATGTGCAAACAATTGCAAGTGTATACAATAAAACAATAAAGAACACAAGTGATTTGTTGAATTCGAAAAAACCCGCGAGGAACCTTCTCTATTCACCAAAGCCTAATCCACTACTTATTAAGTCAATATACAAGTATTTGAGACGTATACATCAACCAATACCATTGTTAGATGTTCCTTTTCTTGTTGTCACTCCTCCAAAGACCTCCTTCGACATCTAGTGTAGCTTCACTTGGACCTTCCTAATGTGTGGTTTGTCTAGGCCTCAAGCAATCATGGCCACGCGTAACGATCCTCAATATGCACAGACCATTGGGTTTGTCAAACCATCAAGATCTTCTTATCCAAATTGTGAAGTTATGTAGATTCTCTAGTGACAGCCTTTTAAGGTCTTAGAGATCTAGGTTATGGTGGAAGCTCTCAAGGTAGAAGTATGATTTTCTCTCTTAAAAATATTACAAAATGCTTAATCTAGGTGTGGAAAAAGCTCTCCCTATTTATGAGTCCGAAATAAGGGTAATCTTACTAAATAAGAAAATTCAGATTTGCGAACAACTGCTCGATTGGTGGGAGGACGATCACAGAGCGGTTGTTGTTAGAATGAAAAACACGTTCAATCACAACTAAGGCAAGCATCGCTCAAGCGAGCCTTGTGGTGCCTTCCATGACCTTTTCCCATTTCCTTCCCTAAATCATAAGGAGACTGCTTTAGTAAAAACAAGTGAACATAGATCGGTCCCAACAGATTTTTAAGCATAAAATCATATAAAAAATTGTCATATTGAGCACTAAAGAGTGTTGCTCAATAGGGGTCCGATCATGACTCTCAAACTATATTTTCAAAACTCATAAATGGTTTAAAAAATATTTTTTTAAAATCACCTAGGAGTCATAATCGAATTACTTCAAATTCTATTTTCATCCTAATCAATCTAAGTTAAAATAACTAAAGGTTCATCTTGGGTGTCTTGGTCATTACTTTGTCTTAACCAAGAATGTGCATATAGAGGTTGAATGATATGTTGCATTGACGTTTGATCTCTTTCCTTCGATGACACTTTCAAATCTTAAATTTGATAGCATCATGATCATAAAATAAATTGAAATTTACAACAAACTCTACGAAATTAACTAATTATAAATATGATCTTCATTTAAAGTTTCTACCTACATGAAGCTGTTTAAAAAGAGATGGGCTTATATAGTTTTCAAATATAGTATTTGGAGAAGGGGGGGGGTTGGGGGTTTAAATAAATACTTTTCAAATATACTTCTTGGTATGTCAATTAGATCATTAGAATGAAATTAATTTCATGAAAAATATTAAATTGGAAATTATTTTTAAACAGAATGTTAGTTTGGCCCAAAACTCGTGCTTGAGTAATCTATAGTAATTGGCAATTACTAACTGTGTCATTATTGAATAATAAGATTGTGACTAAAAATTTAATTAAATATACTAATTTAAAGATGTAACAGATAACACAATCATAATATAAAAAAAAGTCTACTAATTAGTGTTATTAGACTTTGTAGACTATCACATCTACTGGTCGACATTGTTAGTCTCATAAAACAAATTTTAAAAAATATGATTTATATCAAACCTTGAATATCTAACGGAATTTTCTATTATAATTAATTTACAAATTTATAAAAAAAATAAAATTTCAGTTCAAAAATTCATTAAGTCAATTAAGCTAAATTCCAACAACATGAAATTTAAGTTGTCAAATGTATAATCATTCGAATCTGGCATAACCCAAAATGCGTATCATCATTTGGATGAGTGTGAAATAAGTGGACTCCACTGAAAAAATTGATGAGACTCACTCATCAAATGGATGATATGCACTTAAGTTACAACTTTTTAATTTTATTTGAGTTTTGTAGCATTGCTCATATCTATAATATAAAATACGACAGGTTTCAATAAATTCATCCGATAGTCTCAAATAGACTCATCAAATAGTCACCACATCCCTCTCAAAAATCATTTACATTGCACCACACCTTTACGCGCAAGTTGCTCTTAATCAATCCATATTTGGCTAGTCAAATTTGGATTCGACTCAAAATTCAATATATTGATAGCTATTAGACAGAAACTTGTACGAGTTGAACTAAACTAATAAGAAGTTTAGTTAGGTCTAATTCAAACACGGCCCATACTTTAAAATTTTGGACTTGAGATATGTCAATTCTTAATTTAAGGTTATATAACTCGGACTTAAATTTGAATCATTTGAGCCTAGATTCATCAATCCGTATTGGATTTTAGGTACCTAAAAATTCAATATCCCACCTGAATACTATCCAACTTAAAATTGGGTTGAATATTGTTTTAAGTCTCTTCCAAATACTAAAAATCTCTATAAAATACTAAATAGTTTGATTTGAGTTATGCTAAACCCAACTAAATTACACCCTTTATAACTACACAACTTGCTAACCACAGGTATAGCTGCCACCAGCAAATATTGTTTACTGGTTATCTATGTGAACATTGTAAGAACCTGTAAATTTAGTATATCAGCTTGGTCTTTACAGAATAAGATCTCTTTTCATACATTTTTTCTTGAAAGCATCCACCCATTATGAGTCATTTACTTATTAATTGATCCATAAAAAAAAATTGAATAAAAAATATATTGGATGAGATCTAAATTCGGTCTTCACTAATCAACAAAAGTTGAAATTTGTGTAATTTTGAAAACTACTTTATATTTTAATCGGAAAACCGTCCAATATGAATGCAATTACACCTTCCAAGCCCAACATGTGAATCTCATCAGGCTCTTACTCATTGCCAAACTTTGACCTGAAAATAAAAGATAATATGGTACGACATCGTATGCCCATTTTCTTCTTCATTTTTTGTTGGGCAAATTGTATTTTAGATTTTGAAAGATTTTAAGATTTTTATTTTACATTCTTAAAATTTTAAATTTTTGTATTGTACCTTTAATATATCAAAAATATTGTAATGTAAATTTTCTATTAACTTTTCGTTAGTTTTTCTGTTAGTGTTAATAAAATGCCTTTTGAAAAAAGATAAATAAGATCACATTACAATATTTTTGATATATTGAGTGTATAATATAAAAAAAATTAATCTTTAAAAATACAAAATAAAAACCTTAAAATTCTTTAGAATATAAAGTGCAAAAAACCCTTTCTTGTAATTGGTTCCATGTATCATTTGTTGGGGGGGTTAATGTGAGATCCTGGTACCCCACATCGGTTAGGGAGAGGAAAGTTGCTGAGTTTATAAGTAAGTCCCTCACCTTACATGACATAAGGCCTTTTCCCAGGAGTATTGGGAGAAACAAAACCGTGAGAGTCAGTAGGCTCAAAGCGGACAATATTATGTCATGTGGAGGGTGGGGTGTTACAAAGTGGTATCAGAACCGACTCTCGCCTGAATCGAGTGTGGGGCCCTGCCGTGCTCGCGTGTGGGCGGGAGGTTACTGGTAAGTATGCCTGTGTTGCACGGGGACATGCAGCCTTGAGGGGGTGGATTGTGAGATCCTGGTATCCCACATCGATTAGGGAGAGGAAAGTTGTTGGGTTTATAAGTAAGTCTCTCACCTTACATGACATAAGGCATTTTCCCAGGGGTATTGGGAGAAATAAAACCGTGAGGGCCAGTGGGCCCAAAGCGGACAATATTATGTCATGTGGAGGGTGGGGTGTTACAGTTAACGATGTCTCTTTCGAATTGAATGGACTTGTTTGAGACTTGTACGTATCTTCATTTTTTTTTGAACTGTTATCTTCATTGAGTTGTCTTAATAATAATGTCATATTAATTATTCATTGAGGAGATTTGTTGTCAACTTCAATGGAACATTTCACGTGTACATCACATTATAGTCTGAGATACTTGTAACCTCTTAATTCATGTGAGGTGCATTTGAGGTGTTCCGTTAAAGTTAACAAAAAAAACTGACGAAAATAGGTATATTTAGCCAAAATACATAGTTGAATGACTAAATTAATAAAAAAAAAATTAATTTAAAAACTTAATGGACACAAATAAGAGATTATTTATGTAGTTTACTCGTATAAATACCATTCCATTCGAGAGAAAGAGGCAAATATACTTTTATTGGATGAGTATTGCATGAGAGATTTCTTGTAATAGTTTGAGATAGTAATCGCTTGTATGATGATTCTGCAACAGCCACAAGGTCAGAAAAGGGGGCCAGGTGATCACTTGACTTATCCCCTCCGAAGCTTTAGTCAGTAGAAGCTCAAGGCCAGAGCACAATGTATCAATTGTTTATGTTTTAGATTTGTGTATCTTTGTTCATATTTCTGAAGTGTATTTATACTTGAATCAGCAATGAGTGCAAAGGAGCGAAGTTCCATCTCAGCATTAAATGTCTTCCACCCTTTCCCATGCGCAATGAGTGTTCTTCACTCAATTCTTCGTGCCATTAATGCTCGGGGGATAGAACAAGTCCTCGGGGCTACGCTGAGAACCTATGGCTATCCCCGAGCACTCAAGTGTCTCTGGTCGGCGTCTGACACCTGCTCCCGAGTGTTCAGTGCCAGGGGAACAGTACCTCGATTCTTGAGCTCGGTGCCACAATCATTAATATTTGCACTCATGACTGTCAATTTAGGTCTTTGAGGATGCAGTGGCTCATTAATAGACCTGTCTCAGTCACTCACATCGCCATAAAATGCAGAGTCATGTCGTCTTAAATACCGGTGTCAGTAGATGTTATGAACAAAGACAATAAGCAAAATAAAACGGAACGAAATAGGAAAAATAGAACACAAAGATTTATGTGGTTCGACTCAACAAGCAAACTTACGTCCATGAACGAAACACAGCGGTAAAATTTCACTATTGAATGTTGGAGATTATAAAGTTCTCAGATCAAAGGAAAAAGAACGTTCACCCGTTCTATTCCAATATTACAATAATTATTGGAAAGACACTCTAAATAGAGCAAACCAAAACCCTATATTTATAGGTTAGAAAACTCCTTTTAAGGCAAGGTGTTTAAATCACATAAGTCCATGCAGGACTAGAACTTCTTTTCCCAATTAAATATTGTAACCAACTTATATTGACATACCAACACCTTTGAGTCTTATCCAAAATAAGAAAAAAAAAATAAATCCAACTAAGAATTAGAGTACAAGTCATTATAACAGTAGATGTACTCGGCTCCTCCGAGTTATTCTTCCCCAGCTTCATTTCTCGGCATCCCTTGAACTCCACAACAACTACATCTTTACATGTGTCAGTCTCGGGGGTGCTAAGCCGCCTAGAGTCCCTCCAACTACCCCCAAGCCTCCGTTCTCTTTACAGCGTGGGACAGGTGGCGCAAGGAGATTGGTGGCTTGTCGAACACGCCTATTAAATAGGGGCGGTTACTCCCACGTTTTGCGCTGCCCTTTTCAAATCTCCTAATAATGATGACGCCTTCTCGATTCCCGCTCCTTCTTCAGGCTATAAGTAGACGATGTTTGAGTCATTTCAGAACCTTTGCAATCCTGAACTTCCTTCGAGCAATCATCCCCCGAGCATTCTGCTTCCAGCACCCGAGCACCCTTCCGTAACTTTTCGAGCACTTTCTTTGAAGACCCTCCACCTATAAGTACTCCTTTTTTTTCAAATCTATTCGTCATTTCTTCTACATTTCCCCTTGGAATCCATCAATGGCTAGAACCCATAGAACAGTGGTGAGGGATCCCGCTTCGTCTAGAACTCGTAGGCTAAAAAAGATTGTAGTCAATGAGGACAATATCCAGGCTTTTAGGGCCAAATACCATATTCTTGAGCACGTCTTTACCTTCCCTTTCAATACCCAGTTCCATACGAGAGACCAAGGACATCATGGAAGGGGGAGTCACCTTCCCCCTCCACCCCCTCCACCCCCTCCTGTTGAAAATGTTGATGCAACTGAGTCTGTTTCCTCTACAGTGTGGGGTGAATTTTTTAAGGATAGGCATGGGCGAGCAGCCCTGAATGCTTGACTTGAGGTAGACTTAGGAGTAGACGAGATCTTGTTCTATTACGACCTGAGTTTTTTGTCGGGGGCATGTATTACCTCTAAGCTCGGGACACTTCTATGTTTTTTGTCACCCACATGCCGGACTCGGACAAGGGGTATTTCGACGATTTGATCATGCTTGGCATAAGCTGGGAGAAAGGCGAAGGGCCCAAGTATGATGGATTGTTCTGCCCCAAGGTGCCGAGGGATGAAGGTGTGTTTTGTACAAACTAGGATTTGTTCGGCACTTTGTCATTATCACTTTTAAGCTTGAATGTGTTTTTGTAGAAGGATGTCGGCTTGTTGCTGCTCAACCCCTAAAGTCTCAAGGCAGATTTGATGACTTGTGATTGAGTAATAAATCTTACCTCAAATAACCCCTAATTACTCTCCCTCAAATGATGCAATGTATGGCCGGGGGGGAAAGATTTCTTCCCCTAGGGATAGTGTCAAAAGAAAGGGCAATGAGGCAAGGAAAATGAAATGATGTAAAATGGGATGTTTGTGCATAAAAGTGCTCCCCAATCACAAGGAGTCTTTTGTGTGTCGGTGTTTTACTTGAAAAAGTATTCTAAGTTCGTCTCCTCAGGGAAGGAAAGTTCAAGTGTGTGAAGGTGATTTGGTAAACAAAAGAGAAAATGTAAAATCTTGTAGTTGGTTTTGATGAGTTTTGTGCTTAATGAAAATGCAAGAAAACAAGTGTTGGCTAATCCAAAGGGTTCATTCCAATGGGAATACCAAATCAACTTAAAGCCTTCCTCCGATCGAGCATGAATGAACGATTGATTCGGGGGAAGTTAGGGACGAGATTGGTGAGTAGCTAAGCATAAACCGTGACTAGGCCTACGGAATATCAAAGGCTCACCAACTCATCCACTCTCAACCCCGTCAAACCGAACCATTTGACCCTAAAGGGAGGAATGAAAAAGAGTTGAAATGAAATCCCCAAGAGAAATCTCCCTTGGATTAACCAACTAAAATCCTAGCTACTCATGCACAAAAGAAAGACAAGCATAATTTAAATGGACATAATGAAGACATGAAACATAGAACTTAACTTAAAGCAAGAAAACTAAGTCTATGAAGAAAAATATTCAAAACACATTTTAAGCTAAGAAATGAAGAAAGCTTAAAACAACAATGGTGAAATGAATAACATGTAATTAAACTTGCAATAAACTTGAAATAGCTAAGATTAAAGTGCAAGAATTAAATATTACAAGAAGTTTAAAACTTACAATAATTGAAATGGAAAGGAAAATATAAAACATAAGCATTGCTACTATTCATCTTCTTCCTCACTAAAACTACTCCTAGCTTAGGTAGCCACCCCTCAAAATGCTGAATAATGTTGTATATATGGAGTGTGTATCATTCATTTTCGTGCATGATGGTCCCTAGCATGTGTGTGCAGGCCTCCCATCAATGGGAGGTTGAAAGGATGGGTCTTGACATGCTAGGAGCCAACCCCCACATTGCAGCCCATACCTCTCCCATGCTCTGGACCAGATTTGGTATAATTGCCATAACTCTTGATATAACCGTTGGATTGAGATTAAATTTTGACATGATATAGAAGACATCCAGATATACAACTTTCATGTTTTGAACTTTTCCAAATTATGAGTAGATCATGGTCAAAATGAAGGAAAATTGAGGCAGTACTTCCCAGTGATGTGGCAGCCCATACTTCTCCCATGCTCTAGACCAGATTTGGTATAATTGGCATAACTCTTGATATAACCGTTGGATTGAGCTTAAATTTTGACATGATATAGAAGACATCCAGATATACAACTTTCATGTTTTTAACTTTTCCAAATTATGAGTAGATCATGGTCAAAATGAAGGAAAATCGAGGCAGTACTTCCCAGTGACATGGCAGCCCATACCTCTCCCATGCTCTGGACCAGCTTTGGTAGAATTGGTATAACTCTTGATATAACCGTTGGATTGATCTTAAATTTGGAAATAATACAGAAGACATCCAGATCTATAACTTTTATGTTTTGAACTTTTCCAAATTCTGAGTAGATCATGGTCAAAATGAAGGAAAACCGAGACAGTACTTCCCAGTGACGTGGCAGCTGGTGCCTTTGTTTCAAAACACTAATACCTCCTTGATTTATTCACTTTTAAGCCTCCAATTCTTCATGTATTGTGTCCATGCCATTAACACACATCCAACATAATTGTAAGGTTCTAAAATCCAACATTTAAGCTATCAAAACATGCAACATCGAGAATTCAATATTATTCATAAAATAGGCTAACACTAAGTAATTAAATGCAAAAGTTGAGTTATAATGAATGTAATGAGGCCATGAAATGTGCAATATTATGTGCTCATCAACTTGTTGAAAGTTTGGTCCGCTAGTGAAGCCAATCCCTACTTTCGGGCAGCACACGTTTTGCTCGGTTATCAGTCATCTTACAACCGTTTCTCCCAAGTCCCCCCTCCGTTCTACCCTTCTCATTGGGAAGACTTGTCTTCGTCGGATGAAGAGGAGAACCTTGAGGAAGACTCCGACTGAGCATCCGAGCACACTCCCTTCACCTAGCACGCCACTCCCTTTGACGACATGTTCAACCTTCCTGCCATCTCTACTACAACCATGGAGGCTGCCGACGCGACGAGGATAGCCAAGCCCTCTAATACGGTGCTGATCATTCCCCCATCGAGTTTACCACGCTTGGACCCGCCTCCACTGCCACGGCCCAGTACTCAATCATTAGGGGACCCTGTCTTGCCGAGGGACCAAGTTTCCCCTTCGAATGATCGGCAAAGGGGCAGAAGAGATCGGGAGACCGAGGGGTCTGAAGAACGTCTGCAAAAACACTGACATGATGCTCTGGGCCAAGTCAGCTCTCCCGAATGGGTCGCTCAGGCTAAGACCAGGAGAGGACGCCCCGTCTTGGAGGAAAATTCCATTCTTTAGTCCCTCGATATGGCATTCGCCGTTGTGGGGACTTTCTAGTTTGGGGCCGACATGGCCATCTACCAAAGTTATCCTGACAACCGGCTCTTTCTAAGGGCCCTTCAGAGCAATATGGTGTGAGTGTGCTTTCCATACTTGGGTATTTTCTCATTTTCTTGACTAGGTGTTTCTTCGTTTTTTTTAGGCCAGCTAGTAGATAGGGGTCATTATTGAACGCTTTTAGGAGTACAAGTAAGCGGCTAGGACCGCCGAGCGAGCTCTGGAGGCCAAGGATGAACACATCAAATGGCTAGAGAGGACCTTCGCTGACCAGACTAGGCATATCACTAAGCTCATCCGCCAACGCGATGTTGTTTATGTTGACCTAGAGAAGGTGAGGGCAGGGGAGGTCGCGACCATCAAGAAAGTTGAGGAGTATGAGCACCGGGTCTTGGCCTCCAAGGTCAAGCTACAGGACTCCGAGTTGCTCATCAACCAGTTAACCGCCAAAGTGGACTACCTGACAGAGGAAAAGGCTGGGGGAACAAGGGAGGCTAGAGACAGAATGCCAAAGGGTATGGCTGGAAACTTAAGACCAAATGGTCTCCGTCTTTGAGGAGGCAAAACAGAAGGCTTTCAAGGAAGGATGGGAAGCCACCCTGCATGCTGCCTACGTTGGGTCGGGCTCGGAGTTATTCCACATGCACAGTGTCCTCGGGGAGCCGGATGAAGGGGTCTTTCCCGAGGTGCTGCCCTAGTCCGAGCCCGGTGAGCAAGATCCAGCGTAAAGGGCGGCAAGGGCTGCAATGAACCCATTACACTTAGTGATGGCTCTAACCATCCTTCGCCCCCGGATCTTTCTCCTCTACCCCCCACCGATGGGAGCAGCGATCTTCCTCATCCTCCGCCCCCCATCCGCACGAGGGTACATGATTAAGAGCTTGGCGAGATCTTGGGTGTCGAGAAGGAGACACTAAGGAAGGGGATGGCCTTAGTGGCGAAGACATTGGGGGCGATGGGCCTGCTACTCCTAAAGGGCCAGAGGGTTTTTAACTGTCCTTGTCTGTACTTTTATTTTTGTAATCTTTTTTTTTTTGTATGCTCTAGGGGACGCAAATCCCCTTTTGTGTTTTAATGCAATCTCCCTTCTTTTCCCATGTATGCGTTATTTCATTTTTTCCCTTCATTGGCTACTCAAGGATCATACCATCTGACCTCAGGGAAGTGGGACTGACGTTAAGATTCAATAACGAATAAACGAGCAATAGGTGAATAAACGAGCAAACTCTTTTTTAGTGTTGTTTGTTAGCCCGGGTTTAATACCTCTCAGGGTCGTACCCTTGACGATCGAGAACTCGTCTTGTGTTAGTATTTTGAGAGCGTTGCTCCAAGGGTGGAGTCTTACAGCCCTTGGAGCCGTACCCCTAACGATCGACAGCTCGTCTCGTGTTAGTACTTTAAAAGCGTTGCTCCAAGGGTGGAGTCTTACACCCCTCGGGGTTGTACCCCTAACGACCGAGAGCTCGTCTCGTGTTAGTATTTTGAGAGCGTTGCTCCAAGGGTGGAGTCTTACACCCCTCGGGGCCATACTCCTAACGATCGAGAGCTCGTCTCGTGTTAGTATTCAGTTAACTAGAAGCAGAACACTGAATCTTGTTTAATAAAAAAAATTCTTAAGATTTGATACATTCCAGGGTCGGATTACATCGTTGTCATCCATGTCCTACAACCTGTATGCACTCGTTCCCCCCACTGTAATTACTTTGTATGGGCCTTCCCAATTAGGTCCAAGCTTCTTGTCAGTGGGTTCTCGAGCAGTGCCCGCCACTTTGCGCAATACTAGGTCTCCCACTTGGAAATTCCTCGTTTAAACCTTCTTCTGGTGCTGTCTTGATAGCTCCCTCCGATACTTTGCTAGCTTGATGGATGCTAGTTCCCTTTTTTCTTTAGTTAAATCAAGATCTTTGGCCAACATCTGAATATTGTTCCCCAACTCAAATGCTTGACTTCGTATTGTTGGGAGCCTTACTTCCAACGGGATGACAACTTCGACCCCATATGTCATGGCATACAACGTTTATCCTGTCGAGGTCCTCGACATGGTCCTGTAGGCTCATAATACGTTGACTAGTTTCTTGGTCCATTTTCTCTTTGCCTTTTCAAGGCTCTTTTTGATCCCAGCTAACATTGTCTTGTTAGAGACCTCTGCTTGCCCATTACTCTGTGGATAAGTTGGCATGGAATAATAATTGCGTATTGCAAATCCCAAACAAAAGTCTTTGAAGGGGCCACTATTGAATTGAGTGTCGTTATCCAAGACAATGGCCTAAGGGATTTCGAACCGAGTGATAATATTCTGCTACACGAGTTTCTTCATCTCCACATCCCGAATGAGACTCAGAGGCTCGGTGTCGATCAACTTAGTGAAGTAATTCGTAGCCACCAATAAGAATTTCTTATTCAATGGGGCCCTTAGGAGAGGTCCTACAATGTCCATTTCCCACTGAGATAACGTCCACGGACTTGTCAACCAGTTAAGATCTCTCGCTGGTTGTCGGATGATGGGAACAAATTTATGACATTTGTCGTATTTTTGAACGTAGCTCTTTGCATCTTTCTGCATATATGACCACCAGTATCCTTGAGTGATTACTTGATGTGCGAGAGATATTCCTGCCGTATGGCTCCCACATATGCCCTCATGAACCTCGTAGAGTAGAGGCTCCACCTTGTCTTTGGGGACACAAAGCAAATAAGGCCTCGTGAAGGATCTCTTGTACAACTGATGGTAGGCAGATATCCAGAATCTGAGAGCCTTGAGTTTGATCTTCCTAGCTTCTTTAACATCTTCGGTGAGCACACCTTCCGTCAAATATACAATTATGGGTTTCATCCAACCCGAGGGCGCCTCTCATATTTGTGTTGGCAATACTTGCTCGGCCTTTGTTTCTGCTATACTCGGGCTCTCCTTGTCCTCGATGATGATGCGCCGAGTTACCTCCGAAGTCAAAGTCGAGACCAGGCAGGCTAGCGCGTCGGTGTGAGTATTGTGGTCCCTTGAAATCTGAGATACTTCCACTTTTTCTAACTTGCTCATCCTGGATATTGCCTTCTGGTGGTATGACTTCATCCTACTATCTCGGACCTCAAAGTCATTGTTGAGCTGGTTTACCACCAGCTAAGAGTCATAGAAGACATGGAGGTGTCTAACTCCGATCGAGTATGCAATATTGAGTCTTGCCAATAGCGCCTCGTACTCAGCCTCATTATTGGATGCTTTAAACACTAATTTGATAGCTCATTCTATTGTGAACCCTTCTAAACTGGCCAGTACCACACCTACTCCTGCCCCTTGCGTTCGAGGACCCATCAACACGAAGGTTTCAGACGTAATTATTAACGGCTTCCACCTCTAGTGGGGGCTCGGACGCAGAGAACTCGACAATGAAATCAGCAAGGACCTGCCTTTTAATTGAAGTACAAGGTTTGTACCTTATTTTGAACTCTCCAAGCTCAACAACCCACTTGGCGATCCTTTCTGACATGCTGACTTTATGAAGAATTACTTTCAGAGGTCGATCAGTCAAAAAATTTATGGCATGTGCCTGAAAATAGTGCCTGAGTTTTCTTGCTGAGACTATCAACGCTAGGACTAGCTTCTCCATCGGCAAATATCGTGTTTTGGCGTTCAGCAAGGTCTTGCTCACAAAATGGATGGGCCTTTGTGCCCCTTCGCTCTCTCTTACTAGAGCTCCACTAACAGCTCCTTCTGAGATAGACAAGTAGAGCTTGAGTACTTCCCCCGCTGCTGGAACAGATAAGGTCGGAGGACATTTCAAATATTCCTTAATCCCCTCGAGTGCTCGACCATATTCCTCGTCCTAGGCTCCATTCGCCGCCCCCTTGAGCATGACAAAGAACTACTTACACCTATTAGAGGACTTGGAAATAAACCGATTTGAGAGCTGCCAGCATCCTTGTCAACTTATGGATGTCTTTGGTTGTCCTCGACGCGTGGACGTTCTACACTGCTTGTATCTGCTTGGGATTGGCCTCGATGCCCCTAAGGGTGACCAAGTACCCAAGGAACTTGCCCGAGCTCATCTTGAATGCACATTTCGATGCATTTAGTTTCAGACCGTAGCCACGGAGTATGACAAAAGTAGTTCCCAGGTCCCAGAGGTGAACAACGCTCTCCATGCTCTTCATTAGCATGTCATCTATGTACACCTCCATAGTCACGCCGAGTTGTTGTTTGAACATTTTGTTCATCAGGCGTTGATAAGTTGCCCCGACATTCTTCAACCCAAATAGCATCACTGTGTAGAAATAGATCTCTCGGGGCGTAATGAACGCCATTTTCTCTTGATCCGATTCATACAAAGGGATTTGGTGGTAACCTGCTTGAGCATCCATAAAGGTGATACGTTTGTGGCCCGCAATCGCATCCACCAGTTGATCAACCTTGGATAGAGGATATTCATCATTGGGGCATGTTTTGTTCAAGTCTGTGAAATCCACGTAGACTCGTCACTTTTCTTCCTTTTTCTTGGCACACACCGGGTTGGATAACCACTGGGGGAACTATACCTCTCTAACAGAGCCTGCCCTCAATAACTTGTCCACCTCTTTGTCCATGACCTTCACATGGTGAGGCACGGTTCTCGGATCCTTCTATCTCACGGGTTTGAAGGTTGGGTCAACATGAAGCAGATGGGTCATCACATCGACACTTATTCCAGTCATTTCGGCCTGTGTCCCGGCAAAGACGTCGGCGTTCTGACTTAGGAACGAAATCATATCAGACTTCTCGACATCACCCAGCGATGAATCTATCAGGAAGTATCTTTCTTCATCATCGGAGTTCAGGAAAACTTTGATCAGGGCTTCATTAGAATGATCAGTTGATTCCGTAATGGGTTCATCCACCCCAAGCCGACCAAATTGTGATTGCTATTTGGCTACCACAGCCTCGGGTCATGCTCATGAACTCGGCCACTAACCCAGTCTTTATCGTGGCGTAGAAACAACTTTTTGACGACGCCTGGTCGCCACGGATTTTCACGATTCCCTTCGGAGTGGGGAACTTGATCTTTTGGTGATAAGACGAATGGACTGCCCTCATCGCATGCAACCACGTCCGGCCCATGATGGCGTTGTACAACGAGTCCGAGTCTATCACTAAAAATTTAACTGGGATATCAACAATCCCAGCATGAACAGTTAGAGTATTTTTCCCGAGAGGAAGGGCGCTGGAACCATTGAAACCTATGGGGGGTTTCTCACGAGCTCGAGGTCTTTCTGTGTGAACCCCATCTTGCGAAAGAGGTCGTCGTACCTCAGACGAGCATCCTAAGTCCACTAAAATTCTTTTGACGTTGTACTTATCAACGCACAGAGTGATCACCAATGCGGCTTCATGCGGGAACACTAACCCGCCTAGATTGGCGTCAGAAAAGTAAATGACCTGGGTCAAGCCGAGGCTTCTTGGATGTTTACTCCTCACACCTGCCGCCGTCATTGCATGGGAGACTCTTTGCAATTCAGCTTGGAGGGAGTTATATGTTGGCCTTTTAATAGTGTAGACATGTATGACATCAATTATAGGTGCCGCTTCAAGAGGCACATCAGCTCTTCTTCCTACTGGGCTCTTGAGAGGTCTTTTATCAAAGAACTCTTCCCGGTGCCCTTCTCAGACCAATTACTCGAGGAAAGACTTATACACCCTGTAGTTCTCAGTCAAATGCCCCACATCCTTATACTAAGAGTACCTGGATGTTGGGTCCCTCGTTGATGGGTCCCCTTGCATCTTGAGGGCCATCTAAAGAAGGGCTTGTCCTTTAACTTACGCAGCATCTTATAAATGGGATCTTTGAAGACCGTATTCAGCCCTTGGAAGGACAAGCAATTTGGAGGCGGGACAGGTGCCCCCTCCTTATGACCGGCCCCTTTTAGCTCTTTCTGGGCATTGGGCCCCCGTTCTTGGGAAAGACGAATTCCTCCTTTACTCTAGTGTACTTGTTCATCTGGGCCATCAAGTCCCTCATGTCTACTGGAGCCTTCTTGGTAAGAGATCTGTAGAGGTCGGTGTCCCGAGACAATCCCAGTCGAAATGAAGCCACGACCATTGCCTTTGAGCATGCCTCAACTTCGTTAACCTCCTCCAAGTACTGGATTGCATATTGCCAGAGGGACTCTCTGCCTCACCATTTGAGAATCAACAAAGCTCTGACATCTTTCGGCCTTTTACTGTTGGTTATGAATCGTACCATGAAGAGCTCAGCCATCTGCCTCTAGGAATTTATGTTCTCCAGTGCCATGTTGTCCGAATTTGGTATTGACAATTTACGTGCAAGTGTACACGATCAACAAGTAATTAAGTGATAAGTAGAGTATCGTTCCCACGGAAAATTATTACTAATAAATTTCAAATACTAACTTTATATCAATTAGATTTTATTTAAACAGGAAGAATTAAAGTATGAATTCACTAATTTAAAACAAAACTTAAATTTAATAATCAAGGATTGAATTTACCAGATAAAAGAATTTAAGATTACAACTTCCTCTAATGCTTCGTATAAATCTTTCTACTCTCTTTCCAGTTAATTGATCAAAATCAGTTGTTAACTGAGACTTCAAAATTATTTATCAAACCTTTTCCGATAGTAAGATAAACATATCTCTCCCAATTAAATTGCTATATTCCTATGCAAAATAAGTTGAAATAGATTCATTAAGTTCAAATTCTCATAAAAATTACACATGACATATAAGTATATTTCTATCCTATACACAAACCTAGCTATTCAATCCTAAGAAGAATTAATCAGACACATGTCATAATATTCAGATCTATCCCTAGAATTCATCTCCCAATTTCATCTAGGGAATCAAAATAATTGTTGACCAAACAATTATATATTAAGCACAAAATATGACAAACAACTCATGTATGATCAATAAAACTAGAATCGAGAGTAAATCATTTTAACTAGACATTAGGTTTTGTTGCAATCTTAATAAGAATTTAGTTCATAATATAATTGAAAAACATCATTCTAAACTTAAATAACATCTCAAAAAATCAAGAAGTAAAAAGTAAGAGAAAAGAATGAAAACTTAGTTGCAATCTTCAATTTCTCTCTAGCCTTTAAGCCCGATTTTCGTCGTGTCGATTCCTTCGATTCTTATCTTCAATTTTCAATCAATCCTTGATATTTTTCTGATGTTAGCAGCCCCCAAAATCAGTATATTTATATCCTCCTCAAACCCTAGCATATATGTAGCATTAAAGTCTAATTTCGGGTAAAAAACAAGTCAAAATTTGCGTTTAATAGCCAACACAAGCAACACAAGCGCAGCTGCGCTAAAACGGCATTGAAACAGCGCTCCTTGGACAGAATATGGGCACCGGGGTGCTGAAACAGCGCTGGAACAGAGCTGGTCTGTTTGTAGCCTTCAGCTCCCCTTGTTGTTCAACCTTCAAAAATCCAACATTTAGCCTCCAAATTGACCTTTTTTCCTTCCAAATGATGTTGTTTGCTTTCAAATGATGATTCCTACCAAATAATATAAAATAAATAAATAAATAAAAATAAATATAAAAAAATTAAAAACTTGCAATTCCATCAAGCAGAAAGTGCACAATTCGTAGGTATAAAACCGATTCATCAAATACCCCCAAATTTAAATGTTTGTTTGTCCTCAAGCAAAATACTAAGAACAAAAACTATAAAAACTAACCCTAACAACCACTCAAAAAATGGACCAATATGAATCTTAATAATGGCCCCAAAAGTTACTACAAATAAAAATAATTCACGGAAAACTTCAAAATAGTGTAAAGTCTATCAATTCAACATACTCCTTAATTTTACCTCCGTTCATGACCCTTTAAATACATGCACATATCCAAACTATTCAAGCTAATCATCATCCAAATATATTTACGTAATCAGATGCTTCATAGGCAATAATCAATATCAACTCTATGGACTTACATTTCACATCAACCTCTGCTTATTAAAGCAATCATATAACTAGAAGGTCTAACAATTTTTTTTCTCTTTTTCATTCGTTTGGTGAGTGCATTTTATGCTCCATCTCACCTTTTATTGAGCGAGTGTGTTTTACGCTCCATCTCGCCTTTTCTTGAACGAGTGAATTTTACGCTTCATCTCGTTCTCGACATGTGTTTATGAGTGAGTGTGTTTTACGCTCCATCTCTACTCACCATATGCCCTCTTTTCTTGTTTCTTGTCTTCCTATATATTTTCTTCTTTTTCTAACTCATGAAGGATCAAATGAAAATAATTTTCAAAATACTCATTTTTTTTACACTAACTCATCATAACCAATATTTCCCCCAAACTTATATGAATACCTCAATTCATTTTGAATGATGCTTAAATAAGTTTTCTAAAGTTTCAATGATATCTCCGACAAACATTTAACCAAATAAATTCTCTAAATAATAACTAACCAAACAGATGGATATGTGTTCATGAATGAAAGGATCACAAACAATGTAAAACCAACTAGTATGTCAAACTACAAACTCAACATGTTCATCAATTTTCCTTAAATTGACAATTAATCTCATTCATCATTGGCCATGATCAAATTCAATCAACCTATTGCTCAAGTCATAATAAAACATGCAATCTAAATAAAACATGAAATCTAAATGCATACCTAATAATGCAAACATGCAAACAAGCATACACCCCCAAACTTAAACTAAACATTGTCCTCAATGTATAAAGTAGGAAAAATTAAGACAGAGGACTTCTTTGAGACTTCGCTAGGTGGGATCATCGTCAGCGTCCTTTTCGTCCGTTGAGTTGGGAGTGTATTCAGGAAATATAGGTGGTATGTTCTTGGCTCCTAGTAAGGTTTTGTGTGCGCTCCAACTTTATGTTCAATCCTTGGGAACTGCAATCAATTTACATACCAATTAAACTGCACTAACTAACTAACTACATTATTTCTTATATAAAAAAACTAAATTGAAATAAAATAAAACAAAACTTAGAAACTAAAATTTGGGTTGCCTCCCTATTAGTGTTTGTTTTATAGTCTTCAGCCTGACTATTTCCTATTTCATCCCGGGTCGACAAAGGTAATTGAGGTCTTTTCATGATCAATGTCGCCGCCCCAATATTGCGTCAGTCTCTGCTCGTTCACCTTGAGAGTTCTTTTCGAATTAGCTTCCTCGACTTCAACCGCTCCATGCGAGAACACCTCCTCTTTATATAGCTTGGCTTTCTCAAGAGGATCTGAAATACAACTTCCTACGAATACCCCATTCACTACATCTTCAACCAAATCAACCCAAAAATATTCTTCACGTTCCTTTGGAAATTTCATAGCTAAAAATACATTGAATGTAACCTCTTGATCTTGGACTCACATAGTTAGCTCACCTTTTTGTACATCGATAAGTGTTCTCCCCATTGCTAAGAATGATCACCCAAGAATAATAGGTATTTCTCTATCTTCCTCACTCTAAGAGCATGAAATTAGCTGAAAAAATGAACTTAACCACTTTCACTAGAACATCCTCAACTATGTCCATTGGATAAGTTAGTGATCTATTTGCAAGCTACAATTTAACATTAGTAGGCTTCGTTTCATTTAATCGCAATTGTTTGTAGATTGAGAGAGACATAAAATTAACACTAGCTCCCAAATCACACAATGCTCTCCCAAAAAATTGACTGCTTATTGTGCATGAAATTGTAAAGCTACCCGAATCTTTGAGCTTTGGTGGTAGCTTCTTTTGAAGAATAGCACTGCACTCCTTCGTAAGTACCACTGTCTCAAAATCACTAAGTTTTCTCTTCTTTGACAGAATTTTCTTCAAGAATTTCACATAGTTAGGCATTTGCTCCACTGCTTCTGCAAAAGAGATATTTATTTGGAGTTTCTTAAACATATCCATGAATTTAGAGAATTGCTTATCGCACTTCTGTTTTTGCAAACATTGTAGAAACGGCACGGGAGACACAATAGGTCTCGGATTACCTCCATTAGAACTTGCAACTGGATCTTCTTCTTTCTTTTCATGTTCCATATTCTTGCTATCTTTTATTTTTTTTACCCTCAGTATCATCTCCATGTGATTATTTTGGAGTTCCACCAATAACTTTAGGTAACTCTTTTCCGTTTTGTAATGTAATAGCATTGCAATGCTCCTTACCTTCCCTCTTAGGATTGATCTCTGTATCACTAGGTAGAGTGTCTTGAGGTCGGTTGTTAATGGCATGAGTAAGCTGACCCATTTGGTTTTTCAAGTTTCGAATTGATACTTCCATGTTGTTCATCATTGTCTCACTCTGTGCTATGTACCTGGAAAGCAGCTCCTCCAAACTCGTCTTCTTTTCTTGCTGTGGTGGAGCTTGATTCTGAAAGCCTGGTGGGTATGATTGTGTTGGAGCAAAGGTTTGGGCTTGATTATTATTCCATGAAAAGTCCAGATGATTCCTCAAACCAGGGTTATAATTATTGGAATTATTGTTATATTGCTGTCTGTTGTGGTTACCAACGTATTGTACCGACTCAGGATTAATTGCACATTGATTGGTCAGATAGTTTCCGACACATAATTCACAAACAACTGCCACACTCTAAATAGGCTGCACTCCCAAGGCATCAATCTTCTTTGTCAATATAACAACCTGTGCAGCCAATGCAGTAACTGCATCAACTTCATAAATCTCAGCTACCTTTGACTGATTGTTCCTTGTAGAGGGGCACTGATAATTGTTGGCAGCCATTGTTTCCAATAACTCATAAGCTTCATCAAAAATTTTCCCCATCAATGCCCCACTTGTAGTTGCATCGATACTAGTCCGAGTAGCACTAAACAACCCGTTGTAGAATGTTTGAACTTGCAACCACTTAGGAATACCATGGTGAGGGCATTTTCGGAGTTAGTCCTTGAATCGCTCCCAAGTTTCGTAGAGAGTCTTAGAATCGTGGTGTGCGAATGATGTGATGTCGTTCCTCATCCTTGCAGTTTTAACTGGTGGAAAGTATTTAGCTAAGAATTTTTGAGCTAAATCTATCTACGTTGTAATAGAAACCGACGACAATGAATGAAATCAACTCTTTGCCTTATCACGAAGTGAGAAAGGGAAAAGTCGAATTCTAATTGCATATTCAGAAACTCCATTGTATTTGAATGTGTCGCAAATCTCTAGAAAACTAACCAAATGATTGTTTGGGTCATCGCCAGGCAAACTCCCAAATTGCACTGAATTCTAAATCATTTGAATGGTACCCGACTTGATCTCGAAATTATTTGCTTGAATTGTGGGCCTTTGAATACTGGATTGTATTTCCGTCACAAACGGCATAGCATAATCCCTTAGTGATTTTTGTTCATCTTCCGCCGTGGTTTCTTGATTATCTACTTCTTGACACTGCTTTCACAAGTTTCGGAATTTTCTTTCAATTTCGTCTTCGTACGGTAGTAGCTCTTGAACTGTAGTTCTTGTTTGCATACAAAATTCAAGAATGCTTGCGAAAACAATTAAAATAGAAAATTAAAAAAATTAAAACAAAAAATTAAATAAGTTTAAACTAAGATCAAATTGATTGAAATTAATATTTAAATAATTACTAGAATAATTCCCCGACAACGGCGCCAAAAACTTATTGTCCGAATTTGGTATTGACAATTACGTACAAATATACATGATCAACAAGTAATAAAGTGATAAATAGAGTATCGTTTCCCACGGAGAATTAATACTAATAACTTTCAAGTACTAACTTTATATCAATTCAATTTTATTTAAAGAAGTGGAATTAACTATGAATTCATTAATTTAAAACTAAACCTAAATTCGATAATCAAATATTGAATTTACCGGATAAAAGAATTTAAGATTATAACTTCTCCTAATTCTTTGTAGAAATCTTTCCACTCTCTTTCCATTTAATTGATCAAAATAAGTTGTTAACTAAGATTTCAAAAGTATTGATCAAACCTCTTTAAATAGTAAGATAAACATATCCCTCCTAATTAAATTACTATATTCCTATGCAAAATAAGTTGGAATAGATTCATTAAGTTCAAACTCCCATAAAAGTTACATACGACATATAAGTATATTCCTATCCTATACACAAACACAACTATTCAATCCTTAGAAGAATTAACTAGACACATGTCATCATATTTCGATCTAAACCTAAAATTTATCTTCCAATTTCATCTAGGTTATCAAATTAATTGATGGCCAAACAATCATATATTAAACACAAAATATGACAAATAACTCATATAAGATCAATAAAACTAGAATCGAGAGTAAATCAATTTAACTAGCTATTAGGTTCCGTTGCAATCTTAATAAAAATTTAGTTCATAATATAATTGAAAAACATCATTATAAAATTAAACAACATCTCAAAAAAATCAAGAATAAAAAGTAAAAGAAAAGAATGAAAACTTAGTTGCAATCTTCAATCCTCTCTAGCCTTCAAGTCCGATTTTCTTCGTGTCGATTCCTTCGACTCTTATCTTCAATTTTCTATCAATCATTGCTATTTTTATGATGTTAGTAGCCCCCAAAATCAATATATTTATATCCCCCTCAAACCCTAACATATATGTTGCATTAAAGTCCAATTTTGGGTAAAAAATAAGTCAAAATTCTCGTCCAATGGCCAACACGAGCAACACAAGCGCAGCTGCGCTGCAACAACACTCCTTGGACAGAATGTGGGTGCAAGGTCGCTGAAACAGAACTAGTCTGTTTTTAGCCTTCAGCTCTCCTTGTTGTTCAACCTTCAAAAATCCAACATTTAGCCTACAAATTAACCTTTTTTCCTTCCAAATGATTTTATTTGCTTTCAAATGACGATTTCTACCAAATAACATCAAAAAACACAAAACAAATAAACATAAACATAAAACAATCGAAAACTTGCAATTTCATCAAGCCAAAAGTACACAATTTGTAGGTATAAAACTGACTCATCAGACCAAGTTCTCGTACCACCTCATGGTGGTGTCCCCCAAGCACATGGGGAAAACTCGGCACAACACCTTATGATCGGTGTCATAAATAGACATCAACTACTTGTATTACTGTAGGTGACTCTCAAGATTCATCCTTCCATCATAAACTTTGAATCGGGGGACCATGAACTTTTTCGTCATTTCGGTCTCTCGTATAGCCCGTATGAAAAGGGAAATGACCTTCTTGTCCTTGTCTCCACCTCATTCGGGCTCCAGTCCCCGGCACTTGTCACCAAAGCGCGCTCGAAGGTTTCCCTGGGATCTCCCTTCCTCAGGGCCCCTCGCAGTGGACTCCGTTGCCACGGTACCTCCTGGTAGCCTACATCGAAGGTCCCACCAGGACAAGCTCGCTTGGCAGCGATCCTACTCAGATCCTTCCTCGGGGTCAGGTTTCCTCCAGCTTCATGGGTGACGCCTCTCCACCAGGCGTCCGCGCAAGATCCTCTCAGAGGTCCCTCGGTTAGGACTTTGATCCTTGCTTCCATGGATTCTCCAACTGGCATTTCCCGACTGCTCAAAATGGTTGAGCCAACGTCGCACTCTAGTGTTATCCCTCTCGAGTTGCTTGATGTGCTTTCCCATCCGTGTCTCCACCAACTCAGCGATGTCACGAGTTGAAAGGCCCTGCCCCTCAAGGCCTTGATCCATAGGGGAATGTTCATTGAAAGGAATGCTCGCTTCAAGGCCTTGACCCACGGGGCCTGATTTCGTGGCTATTGGGAACCGGGTAGCCTCCGCGTTTCTCACACGTATTGACCATAACGCAACCGCTACAGGAAAAAGGTTGTATGTTCCCATAGACGGCGCCAAATTGCACGGGAGATTTCCTGTAATATTTTGAGATAGCAATCACTTGTATGATGAATCTGCAACAACCACAAGGTCAGAAAAGGGGGTCGAGTGATCACCCAACTTATCCCCTCCGAAGCTTAAGTTAGTAGAAGCTCAAGGCCAGATCATAATATATCAAATGTTTATGTTTTAGATTTGCGTACCTTTGTTCATATTTTTGAAGTGTGTTTATACTTGGATCAGCAATGAGTGTAAATGAGTGAAGTACCATCTCAGAATTAAATGTCTTCCACCCTTTCCCATGCGCTATGAGTGTTATCCACTCAAGTCTTCGTGCCATTAATGCTCGGGGGATAGAACCTATAGCTATCCTCGAGCACTTAAGTGTTTCTGGTCGGCGTCTAACACCTATTCCCGAGTGTTCGACACTAGGAAAACAGTACCTCGATTCTTAAGCTCGGCGCCACAGTCATTAATGTTTGCACTCATGACTGTCAGTTTAGGTCTTCGAAGATGCAGTGACTCATTAATAGTCATGTCTCAGTGATTGAGTAAAAATAGTGTCGTTCCTTACCTCTCAACACCACCCTTAAATGTGTATGGCTTATGTGTGAAGGGGGTGTCACTCTCCCTCGAGATGATACAAGAGATAGGAAACAACGGAATGTAAATGGTGGAAAATGGATGAACAAAATATGTGTGAAATAAAATGTGATGGCACAAAAGTGCTCCCCAATCGTAAGGAGTCTTTCGTGTGTCGGTGTTTTACTTGGAAAAGTATTCCAAGGTCGTCTCCTCAGGGAAGGAAAGTTCAAGTGTGTGAAGGTGATTTTGTAAAAGTGAAAAGAAAATATAAAATCTTTTGTTTGATTTTTCTGTTGGTTTGTAAATGAAAATTCAAATAAAGCAAATGTTGGCTAATCCAAAGGGTTCATTCTAATGGGAATACCAAATCAACTTAAAGTCTTCCTCTGATCGAGCATGAATGAACGATTGATTCGGGGGAAGCTAGGGACGAGATTGGTGAGTAGCTAAGCATAAACCGTGACTAGGCCTACGGAATATCAAAGGCTCACCAACTCATCCACTCTCAACCCCGTCAAACCGAACCATTTGACCCTAAAGGGAGGAATGAAAAAGAGTTGAAATGAAATCCCCAAGAGAAATCTCCCTTGGAGTAACCAACTTAAAACTAGCTATTCATGTTTAAAGGAAAGACAAGCATAATTTAAATGGACATAATGAAGAAAGGAAGCATGGAACTTAACTAAATGCAAGAAAACATAAACTAAGAAGAAAAATATTCAATACCTATTTTAAGCTAGAAATGAAGAAAAACTTAATACAATAATGGTGAAAGCTAGAGTAAAGGATTAAACTAAAAATGAACTTGCCATAAATAACATTAAAGACTTTAAACAAAGTTTAGAAGATCCTTACAAGAGATTACAAGACATTGGAATGAAGAAAATGCAAAAGTATAAACTTCTAGCACTATTCATCTTCTTCTTCCTTTAACTACTCCTAAGCTTAGGTAGCCACCCTTCAAAATGCTGAATAATGTTGTATATATGGAGTGTGTTTCATTCATTTTCGTGCATGATGGTCCCTAGCATGTGTGTGCAGGCCTCCCATCAATGGGAGGTTGAAAGGATGGGTCTTGACATGCTAGGAGCCAGCCCCCACATTGTAGCCCATACCTCTCCCATGCTCTAGACCAGCTTTGGTATAATTGGCATAACTCTTGATATAACCGTTTGATTGAGCTGAAATTTTTACATAATACAGAAGACATCCAGATCTACAACTTTCATGCTTTTAAATTTTCCAAATTCTGAATATATCATGGTCAAAATGAAGGAAAACCGAGGCAGTACTTCCCAGTGACGTGGCAGCCCATACCTCTCCCATGCTCTAGACCAGTTTTGGTATAATTGACATAACTCTTGATATAACCGTTGGATTGAGCTGAAATTTTGACATGATACATAAGACATTCAGATCTACAACTTTAATGTTTTGAACTTTTCCAAATTATGAGTAGATCATGGTAACAATGAAGGAAAACCGAGGCAGTACTTCCTAGTGACGTGGCAGCTGGTGCCTTTGTTTCAAAACACTAATACCTCCTTGATTTATTCACTTTTAAGCCTCCAATTCTTCATGTATTGTGTCCATGCCATTACCACACATCCAACATAGTTGCAAGGTCCTAAAATCCAACATTTAAGCTATCAAAACATGTAACATCGAGAATTCAATATTATTTATAAAATAGGCTAACACTAAGTAATTAAATGCAAAAGTTGAGTTATAATGAATGTAATGAGGCCATGAAATGTGCAATATTATGTGCTCATCACTCAGTCACTCACATCGCCATAAATGCAGAGTCATGTCGTCTTAAATACTGGTGTCAGTAGATGTACTCGGCTCCTTCGATCCATTCTTCCCCGGCTCCACTCCTTAGCGTCCCTTGAACTCCACAATGGCTACATCTTTACACGCGTCAGTCTCGGGGCTGCTAAGCCGCTTAGAGTCCCTCCAAGTATACCCCTATGACCAAGTCACATGATACCATTCTGTTAGAAAAAAATTGTTGGGTGTCTCTTCTTATGCCTTCTCATTGGGACCCAAATCTAGTTAAAAGATATGTGCATGTGTGCTTTGGAACTATGCTTTGGAAGAGTCTAGCACAAGCCAAGAATAGAAGACCTTTTGCCTTCCAAAAGGCTTGACCAGTTTTTACACTTTTTGAGTGGAAAAATCTGTAGAAAAGTATTGAGAAGGACAACTTCTTTTGTGAGAGAAAAAGTGGAAGACATCAACCCACTTCTTGTTCTTGTTCAAGGCTCATTTCTACTCCGATCGAGCTAAAATTTTAGGGACATATTCCTTTCTTTCACGGCTAGTTTTTATTGATTCAGGTCGTCAATCAGACTCTTCTACAGCTGGTTTTCAATGACACAAGTTCAGTCACTTCCATGAGATCTTTCTAGTTACTTTGTGTTGAAATCCACCTAAGGGTGAAATTTAATGTTTGGGAGTCAAGGAGATACTTTTCTCTTGATGTTTGGCATCTCTAGTTGTAACTACAAGACTTGTAATCATACTTTCATTGATAGTGGAGAGATTGAGCCAAATTTGGTCTCGTGATTTTTCTCTTCGTCTTGAAGGGTTTCCACGTTAAAAATTCTTGTGTTTCTTATTATTGGTTTGGTTTGCTTGTTTTTTATTTTGGTTATTCTCTATTGATTTTCACATAGGAGGGAAAGTTACTAGTTTTTCCAACAAGTGGTATCAGAGCACGGGTTGACTTTGGTTTATTTCATGTGTAAATCATGGAAGGTAATGTGGGGTGTATGGTTAGCTTCAATGGAACCAATTGGGTGACATGGAAGACTAAAATGGAAGACCTTTTGTATTGTAAAGATCTTTATGGACTCATAGAAGGTGAAAAAGGCCAACCTTTTGGTATATTAGATGGTGAGTGGACCAAGCTTAATCGAAAGTCTGTTGAATTTATTCTTCAATGGATTGATGATAATGTTTTCCACCATGTCTCTATCGAAGATTCAGCACACTATGTTTGGCAAAAATTAGAGAGTCTTTATGAGAGGAAAACGGTCGTTAACAAGGCTTTTTTGTTTCAGAAGCTTGTTAATTTAACGTATAAAGAGGGTAGCTTCATTGCCAAACATTTGAATGAAATGAAAAGCATTGTAAATCAACTTTCCTCCATGAAGATTTTCTTTGATGATGAGTTACAAGTTTTGTTGCTACTTAATTCCTTGCTGAAAAGTTGGGAGACCTTGGTAGTGACGGTTAGTAACTCCACTCCCGATGGAATGGTCACAATGAGTCAAGTGACTAGTAGCTTGCTAAATGAAGAGACAAGAAGAAAGTCATCCGGTTCTTCTCATTCCAAAGCACTTATCATGGAGAAGAGGGGGAAAAGTAAAAGTAGAACACCTCATAACCATGACAAATCATGATGAGCTTCAAGTTCAAGGAAAAATATAGAATGTCATTATTGCCACAAGAAAGGGCACATAAAGAGAGAGTGAAGAAAAATCAAGAGGGATCAAAAGAAAGAAAAAGGTGATGAAAAGAAGCAAGGAGACACTACTGCTATCACTTTCGATGGTGACATCATTGTTGTGTGCGGTGACGGTTGTGTTAATTTCATGTGTCAAGAGAGTAGTTGGGTGATTGATTCTGGTGCTTCATTTCATGTCACTTCACGAGCTGATTTCTTCACATTTTACACTCAAAGAGATTTTGGATCTGTTCGAATGGGAAATGAGATTTTATCTGAAATCATGGGTGTTGGAAATATTTGCTTAGAGACAAATATGGGTTGCAAGTTGTTGCTTAAAGATGTGAGACATGTCCCAAACATTCAGCTTAATTTGATCTCCATGGTGAATCTTGATGATGAGGGCTACAACATCCACTTTGGTGATGGCAAATGGAAGCTTACTAAATGATATTTGGTTGTGGCTAAAAGGAAGAAAAAATCTACTCTTTACTCAATGGAAGCAAAAATTAGCAAGAGTGAAGTTAATGCACTTGAGAATGATTCCTCCACTGATCTATGGCATAAACGGCTCGGGCATATGAGTGAAAAGGGATTGCAAATTCTTTCCAAGAAGAAGCTCCTACCGAAAATGAAAGGTACACCTCTCAAAACATGTGTTCATTGTTTGACCGGTAAACAACATCGAGTTATTTTTCATAGAAACTTTGCATCTAGAAAGACCAATGTTTTGGATTTGATATATTCGGATGTGTGTGGTCCTATGAAAGTTAGAATACTTGGTGATGTACTCTACTTTGTTACCTTTATTGATGACCATTCAAGAAAGGTGTGGGCATATGCATTGAAGAACAAAGATCAAGTGCTAGAAGTGTTTAAACATTTTCATGTCAAGGTGGAAAGAGAAACGAGGAGGAAATTGAAAAGCATTCGCACAGACAATGGTGGCAAGTACCTAAGACCATTTGATGGTTATTGTGATACTCATGGGATTAGATATGAGAGGACGGTTCACAAGACTCCTCAACAAAATAGAGTTGCCGAGAGAATGAATCGCACTATTGTTAAAAGGATTAGGTGTATGCTTTCACATTCTAAGTTACCTAGATCCTTTTGGGGTGAGACAATGCGGACAACAGTTGACTTAATTAATCTTTCTCCTTCGGTTCCTCTACTTGGTGAAGTGCCCGAAAAAGTTTGGAAAGGTAAAGACGTCTCATATGCTCACTTGAAGTTTTTGGTTGTAGGGCATTCATTCACATACCCAAAGACGAGAGGTCTAAACTTGATTCTAAGGTAATACAATGCATTTTTCTTGGATATGTACATGAGGAATTTAGGTATAGATTGTGGGATCTGGCCGACAAGAAACTTGTTAGAAGTAGGGTGTTGTCTTTTTTTAAGATCAAACAATTGAAGACTTTGAAAAGGTTGAGTAGCTCGAGACTTACAATAATGATCTTATTGACTTGGATCCGATTCCTTCTCCTATTGTGCATGATGATGAAGTAGATGATGGGATTTGAAATGATGTTGAGCTAGAAAATGAGGGGGAGTTTCCAACTCAAGAGTCATCACCACAACCCGAGTTAAGAAGATCTATAAGAGAGCAGCAACCATCCAAAAGGTATATTGCAAATGAGTATGTGATGCTATCTGACGGGGGAGAGTCTGAGACTTATCAAGAAGTCTTAAAGCATGAGCACAAAGATGAATGGTTCAAAGAGATTCAAGAAGAGATGAAGTCTTTGCTTGAGAATCACACATATGAGTTAGTGAGCTTCCTAAAGGAAAGAAAGTGTTAAAAAATAAATGGGTATTCCGATTGAAGAATGATGAGAAGAGTTTTAAACCAAAGTACAAAGTACGACTTGTTGTCAAAGGCTTTGAGCAGAAAAAGGGAGTGGACTTTGATGAGATTTTCTCACCTGTGGTGAATATTTCATCTATTAGAGTTGTTCTCGGCATGGCTGCAAATATGGACTTGGAAATTGAGCAACTTGATGTGAAGACCGTCATTCTTCATGGAGATTTAGATGAGAAAATCTATATGGAGCAGCCCGATGGTTTTAAAATCAAAGGGAATGAGCATCTAGTTTGCAAGTTAAAGAAGAGCTTGTATAGATTAAAGTAAGCGCAGAGGAAATGGTACAAGAAATTCAATTCTTTCATAATGGATCATGGGTATTCTAGAACCAATTTCGATCATTGTGTGTTTATGAAAAAGTTTCTGGATGGTAACTTTATCATTCTCTTGTTATATGTTGATGACATGTTTATTGTGGGTCAAGATTCTACCAAGATTGACAAATTAAAGATGGAACTAAGCAAGTCTTTTGCTATGAAGGACTTAGGACCCGTAAAACAAATTCTTGGTATGAAAATTCTTCATGATCGAGAGAATGGACAGCTTTGGTTATCACAAGAGAACTACATTGAAAAAGTGTTTGAAAGGTTCAAAATGGACAAAGCAAAGTCGGTTGGATTTCCACTTGCAGGCCACTTCAAGCTTAGCTCATTTCAATGTCCTACAAGTGAGAAAGAAAATGAGGAAATGCTGAAAATTTCTTATGCTTCAGTCATTGGTTGCTTGATGTACGCCATGGTTTGCACAAGGCCGGACTTAGCTTATGCGGTTGGTTTGGTTAGTAAATTTCTCTCTAATCCAGGAAAAGAACATTGGCCAGCTGTTAAATGGATTATAAGATATTTCTGGGTTCTTCCAAGGTGTCTTTAAGCTTTGGAAATGGCAAGCCTATGCTAGAGGGATTTGCAGATGCAGACATGGCTAGTGATGTTGATTCCCGAAAATCTATATCGGGTTACTTACTCACTTTTGCAGGCGGGGCTGTTTCATGGCAATCAAAACTTCAAAAATGTATTGCTTTATCAACCACTGAGGTTGAGTATATAGCCGTGACAAAGGCTAGAAAGGAGATATTATGGATGCGAAGATTCTTACATGAATTGGTCTTGAAACAAGAGAGGTACGTTCTCCATTGCGATAGTCAAAGTGAAATTCACTTGAGTAAGAATTCTACTTTTCATTCAAGATTAAAACATATTGATATGGGATATCACTGGATACGTGATGTTTTGAAATCGAAATTGTTTAACCTTGTGAAAATCCATACCAATGATAAAGCATCGAATTTGATGACGAAGGCCTTACCCAAAGACAAGCTTGAGAAGTGTAGGGTTTCAGCGGGTTTGATTGAGTCCTCGACATAAGTCGGGAGGGGGAGATTTGTTGGGTGTCCCTTCTTATGCATTCTCATTGAGACTCAACTCAAATTAAAAGATATATGCATGTGTGCTTTGGAACTATGCTTTGGAAGAGTCTAGCACAAGCCAAGAATACAAGACTTTTTGTCTTCCAAAAAGCCTGACCAGTTTTTATACTTTTTGAGTGGAAAAATCTGTAGAAAAATATTGAGATGGACAACTTCTTTTGTGAGAGAAAAAGTGGAAGATAACAGCCCACTTCTTGCTCTTGTTCAGGGCTCATTTTCACTCTGATCGAGGTGAAATTTTAGGGACATATTCCTCTCTTTCACTGCTAGTTTCTACTGATTCGGGTCGTCAATCGGACTCTTCTACAGCTAGTTTTTGATAACACAAGTTTAGCCACTTTAGTGAGATCTTTTCAGTTGTTTTGTGATGAAATCCACCTAAGGGTGAAGTTTAATGTTTGGGACCTAAGGAGATATTTTTCTCTTAATGTTTGACATCTCTAGTTGTAACTAGAAGACTTGTAATCCTACTTTCGTTGATAGTGGAGAGATTGAACCAAGTTTGGTCTCGTGAATTTTTCCTTCATCTTGAAGGATTTCCACGTTAAAAATTCTTGTGTTTCTTATTGTTGGTTTGGTTTATTTGTTTGTACTTGTTTGTAGTTTTGGTTATTCTCTATTGATTTGCACATAGAGAAAAAATTACTAGTTTTCCCAACAAAAATTACTATACAGAAACTCCTTTTTTTGATCGAATGTATAGAAACTCCTTTAAAACTTCAATAACTTGATGGTTCCGGTTGAAACTTTAAAGACCTAATAGAAACTAGGTGCATACATCAAACCTACTAATTCCCCTGAATACGTTGCCGCAAATTAACTTTGGAAAAGCTTTGTTGTTGCAAATTCCACTGGCGTAATTTGAGCGACTTAATCTGATTCTAATCTTCAATATTCAATTTTTTGGATAGATATTTTTAGTCTTCGAATTGAGTTTTGCCACACAAAAAAAAAAAAAAAAATCTTAGATTGGAGTTTGAAAATTTTAGCACATCACCTAGATTAATGAAATTTAGTTCAGTTTGAATTGAACTAGAATTTCAAACTGAATTGTGAAACCTAATAATCAAACTTGATTTGAATCCGATAACAAAATTTAAATTATATCTGAATTACAACCCAAATACAATATGAGCAATATATAGACTAGGAATATAGGTAAAACTTCAATGATCATACTTGACTCTCATTTAAATTTGAGTTTGTGGTCTTCTGAGAGTGAGTTTGTTCATTAGAGTGTTTAATATCAAATAATTTTTTTTACTCAAATGTTGATTTAGATTTCAATAAAAGTTTTGAGTTAATCTTACAATTGGTGTTACACCCTTCACCGCGTTTTTTGTTTTTCTTACGTCATCAAATCAAGTAAAAGGGCAAAAAGGGATAAAAATTATAGTTGAACTTTGAACTTTGTTTTTAATTTTAATTTTAATTTGATGTTTGAATTTTTAATTATCTAAATTTATCTTTTAACTATCAATTTCATTTCAATTAAGTTATTCCATTCATTTTTCATGGTTAGATCAACATTGAAAAAAATATTGGTCCGTTTAGTACGAATAATGGAAAGAAGAAAAAGTGAAAAGAATAAATTTTTCATCATTGAAGGAAATAAAACTATTTTTCCTCCTTTATATTTTGTAGGAAAGATGAAAAATATATTTTTCATCAATTGTTAATAAATAAAATATGAAAGAAAAGAAAAATCATATATGCCTAATTTATAATTCTATCCTTAAATAATAAATTGTGTTTCAGTGTAGTACATATATCAGAATATACTGAAGGGTAAAAAAATAAACTTATCTTAAAAAGCATATTGCCCTACTTTTCATTCTCACTTTCCATTTGAGAGAAAAAAATTGTGTGCTGGAGGGAAATACTCTCCCTCCACTTTTCTTTTCCTTCATACTTTTTTTTGATATCAAATAATAAAAACGATAAATTACATAGATATATTTACATTGGATATATTACATTGAGACCCTTTAAGGTAATTTGTCAAACATGAAGGGACTTATTTAATTAAGTAACAAATTTTAAAGGGTCTGAATGTAATTTATTTTAGTAAAAAACTCTTTTCTTCTGGCCAAATTTCATTCAAACCAATCAGGGCATAAGGGTGGGTGGATGGAAACCACTCGGTTTTGAAGTTGTACCTGAAAAGAGAAAAATACAAGAGAAGAAAGCTCAAGCCAGAAGGAAGGTAGCTCACGGTAGTGTTTGCTCAATCAGTGTTCGATCTAGCTGGCAAAGCTATTATTACGTCCAGAGAGAGAGAGAACAAAGCAAACAAACATTATAGCCACCGCTGTCAGATTCGTAGGCTACGCGCGATTCGGGGTCAGAAAAACCTCCATTTTCTTTCCTTCCCATTCTATTCTGACCACCCACGACACGGCGCCTCCAAGAAAATTCTCAGAAACCCAAAAAAACTACCTTCTCAACTGTCTTTCTCTTGTTTTCTTCCCTGTGATTCTGTTTCTTTCTGTGGGAGAGAAAAGAGACGACGATGCAGAGGCCACAGGATCAGCGGTCAAGATCTTCCAAGCCAACCACCATACATGGTTGTGCCCAGTCTGGTGACATCACTGGTTTGCAGAATTTGATTCGGGATAACCCTTGTCTTCTCAATGATCGAAACCCTGTTGTAAGATCTCTGTCCTGTGTATGTTACATTATTTTGTGTAAGCATGTATGTGAATTATGTGACAAAGAAAACATTCTTTTATTGTATCACTTATCAAATGCTGTGGCTGCTTCAAGGAATTTGTAATCTATGCAGAAGCATTTTTCAGATTATGTCTCAGAGTCTTGCATTTGGTCAATTTCATGGTAATCAATCATACTGATGTCATTATTGAACCGCAGCCCACTGATATAATTGGGGCATTTTAGTTTTCTATGCTAAAACCCTAATGATCAACTTATTATTGCAAGATATGTCAAGCCTATGTGCATTGGCCAATATATGCTGTTTACTATGTAAGATGGCCATTTTGATCTCGTTGTATAGACTATTTGGAGCCCAGTCCACCAGACTCGCAGTGGCTGGAAGATGGTGCAGCTGCCCTTTTCTTTAATTGTTCTCAATGACATTTTCAATTCCTTAATCTTTGTAGTAATTGATTAGATGTGGGTTGAATCTGTGCCCTTCCTTTCGCTTATCAATATGTGTGAGGTTGTGTGGACACATTGCTGTTCCTTTTAGATTTATATACTCTTTTCTCTTGTATACAGATGGTGCAGACGCCACTTCATGTTTCTGCGGGTTACAATAAGGTTGAGGTAGTTAAATTTCTGCTTGGTTGGCGAGGACCAGAAAAGGTCGAGTTGGAAGCAAAGAACATGGTGCGTGAAAGTAATATATATTGTGAAATGTTGTGTCGTGGCCTGTCACAATTATGTTAAGCCTCTGTGGTTTGTCTTGTTTTTTTCGTGTTTTTCCTTGATATAAACATATTGTGCTTTGCAGTATGGAGAAACTCCATTGCACATGGCAGCTAAGAATGGGTGCAATGAGGCTGCAGAAATGCTTCTTTCTCATGGTGCTTTTATTGAAGCCAAAGCAAATGTATGTTTTCTGCCCATCTTGTTCATGTTCTATTTGAGTTTAAGTAACCAGAGCTCGGAGACAAATGGGTTACTTTCTCAACCTTCTCTTCTTTTTTCATGTTTTTCATGCAGAATGGGATGACTCCATTGCACCTTGCTGTTTGGCACTCACTCCGAGCTGAAGACTGCTCAACTGTCAAGACATTGCTTGAGAATAATGCTGACTGCTGTGCCAAAGACAACGTATTATTAATTGACTATTATTTGGCAAATTCCACTCCAATCCTATGTATTTTGGTACATTTCTTATTAGTGAAACCTTGGAAATGCAGGAGGGCATGACTCCTTTAAATCACCTCTCCCAAGGACCAGGAAGTGAGAAGTTGCGAGAACTTCTTCATTGGCATCTTGAAGAGCAAAGAAGACGTAAAGCCATTGAAGCATGCAGTGAGACAAAAGCTAAGATGGATGAACTTGAAAAGGAATTATCAAATATAGTGGGTCTGCATCAGCTTAAGTTACAACTTCAGAAATGGGCAAAGGGTATGCTCTTGGATGAGAGGCGAAGGGCCCTTGGGCTAAAAGTTGGCACTCGAAGGCCTCCTCATATGGCCTTCCTTGGAAATCCTGGAACAGGTAATTGGTGGCCCGATTGTGGGTGGATCAAAATTATATTCCCCCATATCTCTGAGTACTGGTACATAGAAATACCGCACTCTACGCCTTACTATTTTGGAAGATGATCTTTTGCTGTTATGTATGCATTTGTGGATGTGCTTGTGTGTGTGTGTGCACAACACTCAACGAAAGTTGTTCAGGGCTCATACCACGGATTATGCGATACAGTTAACCAAATTCTATCAGTTTATGGTCTTCTATGAGATTAAATTGGATGGCCCTTTTAATCTTATATTATAGACTGCATACATGATGATGAGATAAAATTGCAATGGCAGCTTTATTCGTCTTAAGCTTGTTAGGCTACATTTGAAGCTTGGCCAGCGCTTGCCGAATGGAGCAAGGAGTGGTCTTTTTCTCTGATGTCCAACTTATGTGAAGACTCTCTTATTTTTTCGTTGCAACCTATACCTTCAAGAATCCTCCTGATTCCATTCACAACAACTTAATACTTTTATCTTGGATCACTGAATTGACAGAATTGCTTTTGCATGTAAGTAAACCTATGTTGTATCTCACCGAGTTTTTCTTGGGGACAACATATGCTGTTGTAGAACAGTAAAACACCATATGGATGTTATTAACTTTATTTTAAAATTTCCGTTAACTAGACATTAATCTTAATGTGTTTATATTTATCAAAATTATTCTTTGCCGTTAATGTATAACTTATGAATTTTTGGAGAAAAGAAAGTTACATCCCAGAAACTATATATTTTTATGTGAATTTCCAGTTTTTGTACATAATGTGTGAACCAATTAAAGATGAATGTTTTTTATCTAATAGGTAAAACTATGGTGGCTCGAATCCTTGGAAAATTACTTCATATGGTGGGCATTCTACCTACAGACAAGGTAACGGAAGTACAGAGAACTGATTTGGTTGGGGAATTTGTTGGTCACACAGGACCAAAGACTAGGAGAATGGTATGCGATTGCTATTGGTATTAGCCTTTATTGGCTGTAGCATATGTTACAAACTATATTGTCGAACTAATTTATAACGCATTATGTGCAGATCAAAGAAGCAGAGGGGGGTATTTTATTTGTGGATGAAGCATATCGACTAATACCTATGCAGAAGTCTGATGATAAGGACTATGGGTTGGAGGCCTTGGAAGAGATCATGTCTGTGATGGATAGTGGAAAAATCGTTGTTATTTTTGCTGGCTATAGTGAACCAATGAAGCGTGTAATCTCATCTAATGAAGGCTTCTGCAGAAGGGTGACTAAGTTTTTCCATTTTGATGACTTTAGTTCCGAAGATCTTGCTAAAATCCTTCAACTTAAGATGAATAATCAAACCGTGGATAGCTTGCTCTATGGGTTTAAGCTGCATCCTTCATGTAGTGTGGATGCTGTTGCGTCACTGATAGAAAAAGAAACCACTGAAAAGAAGCGTAAGGAGATGAATGGAGGTTTGGTGGACCCAATGCTGGTTAATGCTAGAGAAAATTTGGACTTGAGGCTCAATTTTGACTGTATAGACACAGAGGAATTACTCACAATTACCTTGGAGGACCTACAACTGGGCCTTAGAGGTTGCCATCACAATGAGACAGAGTAGGGTGAAAAATCACAGAAAAAATAAAAGAAGAGTAAGAAAACACTTAGAATTCATTCTTTGGCATGATTCTTTGGAAGATTAGTCAGAAGCTTTAGCTAAGTTTGCCTTGACCATCTGAGGTGACTTTTTTGGCAATGCAGTCACTGCTGAATGCTTGATGCTGGAATACACAGGTTAACAACAGGCAGGCATATTTTTGAAGGTCGTCTTCTTGTATGATTTTCTTTTTGTAATTTACATGGTCATAAAATCCATCGATGCCTTTCTGGAATTTCTTTGTCCCTGTTTGCATTTTTTGTTTAGAAAATTGTTTATCTAGTTTCCTATGTAGCTATCCAATTGTCGTAGGTCAGATTAATTTGTTGGATCTTATATCATATTCTTTAATGAGAAATCCTAGCTTTCCTGTGGACCATTTGTAAATTGAGTTGTTGGTCTTTTCAGTTTGAAGGAGCTATAAAAAGTTAATAACCCTACCTTCTTCTTTCTCTCAAAGCTTCATTTCTATCTTGGTCCAAGGTTGCAGTATAGGTCATCAACTTGGAGATCACATCTCATGGCATTGTTGCCCAATACTTTGAACTACTGGGGTACATCAAAAGAGTCTAAAAGAGATCAATGGATGTGGAATTCCATTTCTGTTCCTATGACAAGAGGGAGAGCAGTCTGCAGATGGTAATATCTCAAATCTTCTTTTTCCTGTTGATTCCTTATTGTAATCCTAGCTGAATAAGTTTTCATGCTGAGTTGTGTGGCCATTGGGCTCTTGACCCCGTGTGCCTCTCCTATTTACTTCTCTGTCAATACAGCTGATTATGTGAAGCAGGAAAATTAGAACTTCTGGTCAGCGGAACTTTTTGCATCTGATGTTTTAGTTAGGCTTGACAATTTTACACATGACTTGTAAACTTGACAGGAAACCGACTTGTAGTTAGTAGTTTGGACTTGAATAGAATAGGCACTCTTTCCTCAACCAATAAAACATAAATACAAAAAAAAAAATTGTATTCAAATGCCAACAGGCCTATTGCTTCATTACACGATTGGATTAAATAAAATTTATTGTCGATAAGAGGTATGTTAATGGTGTCAAATAATTATGTCTAGAATTAACGTAACTAATTAATATGATTAAACAACTCCTCGTGGTATCAGGGATTCCTGCAAATATTTGTTGCAATGATATTCTGGCACGTGGTATTACCATTGTATACAATAATATGTCAACCATTATATGTGGGTGAGTTCACCATCTTTGAAGAGAAAAGAGGTGGTCATTGTAGAAGCACCAATCTAGGGGGTGACCTAATTGTTCCTGCAAGATTCCAGTTCCTCTTGAAAGCGTTGGTGCCAATGTTGTAGTAGAGAAGACCTCTCTCTGAACGAATCAACAGTTCTTCACTGCAACAACTTCAAGAAACAAAACCCAAAACTTCAATGTGATCCTACAAAGCCAAAGGAAAGGAATTTCCATATTTCTATTGTTTTTGGGCCCTTCAATTTCTATTGTTGCCCTCTCAGGAAAAAAGTATACCACACCTAAAATCCCATTCATGTGCACTAACTTGGCGATACGTAGATTAGAATCCAAACACGACCATTCAGGCAATGAAATAGTTCCGAAATTCTGATTACATAACTCCATTAGAGCTTAGGGATGAACCATGGAATCGAATAAAAGGCCCAATCTCAACAGGACAATCAATGGTGATGATGCACAAAATCGACTTTGTACAACACTAGTCAAGTAATTTGGAAATTAATGTAGTAATTAAAGTGGAGAGAAAGAATTTATAGTGGTTCGGCCAATACGACCTACGTCCACTCTGGAATGACAGTGGGTTGCCGGTATTTTATTGATTCCGGTGAGTAATCTGGACGGAGAGATTACAAATGGGAGAGGAAGAGTAGTTTTAAGCTTTGTTGAGTGTGTTTCTTCCAAGTATTGGTGGGGCTTACCTTTTATATTCAGCCCTCAATCGAATGGAGCTACTAAGTGTCCATCCTGAGTTATTCTAGTGGGATTTGCGGATTCTCCTCAACGGGTGTAACCGTTAAGGAGCTACCCACAAGACCAGGTCTCCCTTTGACTGCTTCCAATGTGAGTAAGGGGTCTTGAGTGCTCTTTGAATTCTTGTAGCTGAGTTGATGGAAAGCTTGATTGGGCTTGGATCTCATTGGGCCTGCGGGGCCTTTATAGATTTGAACCTTTAATTGCAACTGGGCTTCAATATAACTTTGGGTCTTTTGGGCTTGACCCATCAAATGGTATATGTGGGTTCTGTTGCTTGACCGAGTAGTAATTTGACACTTGTATAGGGTATTCGTCCATTAACCAATGCGGGCAACTACGTTTTCTTTTGTAGAAGGATTTGACTCAAAACCATATTTATGATGAAAAAAAAGACCCAACAATTTCTCGAGAGTGCTTGGATTACAAAATACGTTGTCAATGTATAGACATTCCTGCAAGACTCCAGCTCCTCTTAAAGTGTTGGTGCCAATGTTGTAGTGGAGAAGACATGCAACAACTAGAAGAAACAAAAACCAGAACATAAATGTGATCTTCCAATGGAAAGGAATTGGTGCTGAATTCCTTAAGCCCATTTTACATTTTTTGGGTCCTTCAATCTCCATATTTTTCCATTGTTGCTCTCTCAATAAAATAGTACACCAAACTCAAAATCCCATTTATGTGCACCAACTGCACCATATCTGGATTATAATCCAAACACCCTTCAGGCAATGGAATAATTCTCAACTTCTCATTCTCCAAATCTAATGACAAAATGAAATATTTATCATTGGTTTTAGAGCATGATACCTGGACCCACCCAAACAATGAAGCATCGAGAAAGCGGACCAGGCGAGAGGTCAAGATCCAAGGATATATTTCCCATTATGCGAAGGGTAAAAAGAATTCCACAGGGTCGAGCATTTAACGGTAGGTAAGGGTGTGGCCGTGTGGGCCCATCACGACGGGAACAGGTAACAAAGAAATGTTTACTCCCACTGACCGGTCAGATCAGACTACATCACAATCCCAAGAAATCCGAGTAAAAGTATGATCCTGACTAACGTTAATCTCTCGGAGAAGAATATATTTAATGATCGGGGACAACGTGACCAATACTTGGCACAGCTCAATAATTGACTTCCAAAGATTATTAAATGTTGAGGGGACGTACACTGAATACTCGGCATTCCGAGATGATTAATCATTACGGGTTTTAGACCCAAGTTGATGTCAATGTCCTAGTGGCCTATTAATTACACGGCTCGAGGGAAGTGTAACTCACTCATGATTATACTTATGACAGCTCCATCAACTGACTTGATGGGACGCCAATACAACCACATCATCCTATTAGAAAGTATAAATACTTAAATGAGTTGAGTTTCAAGTACACATTCGCGAACAATCTAACACAATAAAAACTTTGTCCTCCCCTTTGAGCACCTATTGACTTAGGTGTTGGAGGGGATAAGTCGGATACGTCTTTGGTCCTTTTCTGATCATGTTCTCTTTTGTAAGAGCAAATCGTGCAAATTCTGTCATGGTACAATTATCTCAACTCATTACAGAATTCTCCTATGCATTTATCAGTATGATCTTGGTGATTAACAAGTAAATAACTCCATTATAGCTTACTGATAACCTTGAAAACCAAAAACAGTCCCAATCTCAATAGGGCAATCAATGGTATGTGTAAGGAATATCAATTAATATTTCCCTAGTCAAATTTGGATTTGAATCAAAATTCAATCTTTTGATAGCTATGAGGCTGCAACTTCCCCAAATTGAACCAAACTTACAAGAAGTATAGTTAGATCTAATTCAAACACGACCCATACTTTAAAATTTTGGGCTTGAATAAATATTTCAGGCTGAATTTTGGATTCAACTTAAGGGCAATTCTTAGTTCAAAACTTGGGCTTGTTTTAAGGTTATATAACTCGGACTTAAATTTGGATTCAGTTAAATTGAATTCGTATTCATTTCAAATCAGCCTGAATTCACCAGTTTGTATTGGATTTAGATACCTAAAATTTCAATATCCCACTTGAATTAAAATCATGTTGAATATTGTTTTAATCTTGTTCCAAATACTAGAAATCTATATAGAATACATATTTTGATTTGAGTTCGGCTAACCCACATAAATTACACCCTCTATAATTACTCGACTAGCTGGCCACTATAAATATAGCTGCCAAGAGCAAAAAATGGGTTAGAGGTTTGGTTTTTAGGGAGTGAAATTCCCTCTAATATATTTTCAGATTTTCTCTTCAATTCTCTTTTTGACAGCTTCCAACCATTATATACAAGTGGACCCCTCACTTATTAATGGTGGATAATCCATAAAGAAGATAATTGAAGAAAAAATGTATTGGAAGGGATTTAGATCCGTATTAACAAAAGTTGAAATTTGAGCAATTTTGAACAAAACTAAAAAGCGTACACAGTGCATGAGGCTCTTGCCAATGCGGAGTCTAAAGAGGATTAGATATACACAGTCTTACCTTTGCAGGCAGAGAGACTATTTCTATGACTTGAACCCAAATTTTGAGCCAAGGCAATAGGAGGTGTGTCAATTGTGTCAAATCATATCATTATGTCTAGAATCAACGCAGCAAATTAATCTCATGGTATTAGGGACTCTTTTTGTAAATATTTCTCGAAACAGAATTTAGGCATGTGATATCACCATCGTATACAATAATATTTCGACTATTATATGCGGTTGAGTTCATCTTCTTTGAAGAGAAAAGAGGTTGTCAACGTAGAAGCACGTTTCTAGGTGGCAACCTAACTGGTTCTGCAAGATTCGAGTTCCTCTTAAAGTGCTGGTGCCAATGTTGTAGTAGACAAGACCTTCAATCTCTGAACAGCTTAACAATTCTTCATTGCAACAATTTGAAGAAACAAAACTCAGAACCTTAAAGCAATCCTCCAAAGCCAAAGGTAACCAGTAAATAACCCCATTATAGGTTACTAATAAACCATGGAAACAAGCAAAAGGCCAAATCTCAATAGGACAATCAATGGTATATATCCAGGGAACAGGATAAGCTCTTCCATTGATTGGCGGAATAGTAATTTGACACATGTCAAACCACTATCTTAAACGGTCCAAAGGATAGATCCAAGGAGAAATTCGGGCAACTACATATTCGTTTGTAGATGGATTTAACCCAAAACTACTGTGCATCATGAAAAAATGGACACGGTCTAATCTGAGGATGTGGTACTGTAACAATTTCTCAGTGTTTGGATTACAAATTGTGATGCACTCTTTTGAACTCATATGTATCATTTTTTCATCACAATGATAGTACAAACAATCAGAACCTGGATCTATCCTGCATTGACAAAGCTCAAGGCCACTGGTTATGTCCACGGTGGTTATGTCGATGATACGATGGGATTTCTTTTTTTTTTTCTCTCACAAATTCATATCAGGACCTAAGTGAAAGCAAGATGGGGTTTCTCGCAGATTGATCATAATGTAGTTTTGCAAACGCACTTGAACTTGCAAAGAACCTTTGCAGGAAGTCTTGAAAGTAAGTCGATAATCAGAACCTGAGGAAGATCAAGCATACAAATTGTCTCGTTCAGGGTCTCAATGTCGGTCATAATTTTCTTTGCAGTTGAATCGTCTACAATATCAGTGCAACCAGTGATGCACCACTGCCATGGCCAGAGCCGTATACCCTTTGCCATGTTTGGTAGCAGAATCCCAGAGGAGAGAGAATTGCTTTGTCTACAAACAGAAGCACACTAGTCTCTGTCAAGTTCGAAACTTAATTTGGCTTAGCGAGAGAAATGAATTAGGCTGCATAGAAGAGATATTATGGGATACAGACGGTTGAGACTTCATGGGATGTGGACTTATAGTAAATATATGGTGCAACTCTTACAACATGTTAGCATTATTGATATAGTATAACAATCCATTAAGAATGTATGACACAGTGTAACGGTTATATTTAATATTTTTTTGTGGACTTCGGAGTGTTATTAGGAGCCTAGGAGTTGACGAGTCCTAATCATGTTGTGAAACCATCTTTGTTTTTTTTTTCCTCCTTTTTTTTGTTGGGTGAGGGATAATCCGCCTAAATCCACAAATTAAAGATTAACTTCGAGCTTTATTTGCACAGCGTGACTCAGATTAATGAAGTGCGTGCGAGTTTAATTCTCGTCCATTATTTGATCGTTAAATCAACTTTACTTCAAAAATTGAATGTTATTTATTATAATTTATTGTTTTAGGTATATCTTTTTGTGAATTAACACTGTGGCAGTAGATATTAGAAGGTAAAGAGCACAAATAGTAATTGTCATCAGATCCAAACATAAAACCTGAAGATAATTGAGTCGATATTTAGTCACAGAACCAATAAGAAAGAATGAGATAGTCTGGGATCTAGATTTTGTTTTGGTATATTGTTAATTCGTGGTTTAAAAACAAAAATACTTTGAAAATAAAATAAAAAGATTAAAAATTTAATTCAAAAATATTTTAAAATATTGGTTGAAGTATACCAAAATAGTTTAAGATACTTCAAAAAATTTTGAAATACTGGTAAAAACATGTCTAAACATCTCGACACATTCAAACACACCTCAAAAAACCTTAAAAATACTGGAATTTCGTTTCTATCATTGATTTGTATCGACCTTCTTGAATACGAAAAAATTTAAATCCTTAGAAATAGATATTAAAATTTTTAAATTTGGGAATAAAACAACTAGGGGCATATTTTATATAACAACCACTTTAACATTTTTTTTTGCCTGCAAGTGGTGGAAGACCTTTTTGAAGATGAAATACTATTTATAATATTCCACACGCAGCCTTAAGCAAATGGTCGCTTTGGCCGAGTGGTTAAGGCGTGTGCCTGCTAAGTACATGGGGTTTCCCCGCGAGAGTTCGAATCTCTCAGGCGACGGTTATTTTCGCTTTTTGTCCCCTCTCTAAAAATATTACCCAATGACAACGGTCAAGGATGTCCTTGTAAAGATATATATTTTTATAATTTTTTGGTGAAAAATTAATGTTATCAGAATCAAATCGGACATTGAACTGGTAGAAAAATCGGGTCAATAATTTACTGGTTCAACCGTTAGATTAATTGGTCGAACCAGTCGTATATAATTAAAAAATATATAAATATAATAATTTAGGTAAAAAAATATAAAATATGTCCCAATGCATACAATTTATAATAAACTTAATAAAATTAAGCAGAGAAATCTTAGTTTTACTTTGATTAACATAAAAAATAAATAGTCAATAAAATTAACAATAAAAAAGATAACAATCACCAAAACCAAAACTAGAGCTGGACGACACTTACAGAAAATGGTTTAACCAAGAAAGCAGGAAGTTTAAGCGGTTGTGTGTGTGTGTGTGAGAGAGAGAGAGAGTTGCATAGCATTTAGACAGAGAGCCAAGATTTGTTCGTGGATCATAGACAGAGAGAATGAAGAAGAAGAATGAGTTGCTCCAAGCCAAGGTTTGCCCGTGAACGAGACTAGTCACCAGACGATCGCGTGAAAGAAGGAGCAGAGGGAGATCGACTGGACCAAACCAATCACCAGATCTGCAGATCCACTACATTTTCTTCGTCTTTGCACCTGGAGAAGAAGCTGAGAGGTGGAGAGGCGACGATCGAATGGATTTTGGACAAAAAATTAGGAAATTGAATTTCAACCGTTCGGTGTTCAGAATTAGGTCGGTTTACGATTGTGGTAAAAAATGGCCGGTTTAGCGGTTCTCAGGCAGTTTCCTTCCTTACACGATCTAACTAACAAATCGGACTGCTATTTGATTTATCCTTCTCTGAGGTTTGGTCTGCTGTTTCTGATTTGGGAGATATGAAGGCCCCGGGCCTTGATGGTTTTTCTGGGATCTTCTTCCATAGGTTTTGGCACATCGTTGGTAATGATGTTTTTCTTATGGTTCGAGATTTTTTTGAAGATGGCCATTTACCAGTTGGTATCAACCACACCCATATTGTTCTAATCCCGAAGGATGAAAAGCCTGAATCCATCTCTCAATTTAGACCCACTGCCTTATGTAACTTTGTGTATAAAGTGATTTCGAAGGTTTTGGCCAATAGAATGAAAGGTCTTCTGGGCTCTATTATTTCTCCAAATCAATCAGCGTTCATCCCACATCGTCAAATCCAAGACAGCATCTTCATAGCTAATGAAATTTTTCACCACCTCAAGGGGAAGAAGAAAGGCCCGATCCCTGAACTGGCTATCAAACTTGATATTAGCAAGGCATACGACCGTGTGGAATGGGATTTTTTGGAAGCCACTATGATCTCTATTGGCTTCGATCGTCGTTGGGTTAACCTCGTTATGAGATGTGTGTCATCTGTCTCTTACCAAATTGTTTTGAATGGCTTTCGGCTGGGAGAGATTCAACCACAACGGGGCATTCGCCAAGGCGATCCACTGTCTCCCTATTTATTTCTTTTTGTTGCTGATGTGTTTTCATCCATGATACGTAAAGGGGTGGATGATAAAAGGCTTTTGGGTCTTCAAGTCAAAAGGAGGAGTCCTATTATATCTCACTTATTTTTTGCTGATGACTCCTTTTTCTTTCTCAAGACTAAGGATGGATGTTTAAGGGAATTCATTAGACTTCTCAATCTTTATTGCATGACTTCGGGGCAATGTGCTAACTTGGCTAAATCCGGTATTCTCTTTTCGGCCAATTCCTCTGAAGACCAAAAATCCTTATGCTGTCATCTTTTGGGCCTTCAATTACTCCTTTTCCACACCAGGTACTTGGGTATTCCCTCAATGTGGGGTCAGTCTAGGAGTGCAATTTTTGGATTCATTTTTGAGAGGGAGATGAAGAAACTCCAAGGATGGAAAGGCTCTTGTTTGACTCAAGCGAGTAAGGAGGTCCTGCTTAAGGCAGTTATTAATGCCATCCCAAATTATGCAATGTCAGTGGTGGTTTTCCCAAAGAGTTTTTGTGATAAGCTCAACTGTTTTGTTAGACAATTCTAGTGGAAAAGCAATGAGGGTAAGAAGGGGATTTGTTGGAAGAAATGAGACTGGATGACTAAATCAAAGGCTAGCGGGGGAATGGGTTTTAAAGATTTTAGGTTTTTTAATCAAGCTGTTCTAGTTAAACAATGTTGGAGGCTACTTACTCAACCCGATTCTTTCTGGGAGAAATTTACCAAAGTAATTTACTTTCCTGTTGATGATTTGATGCATGCAAAAAGGGGCAATCGCCCTTCTTGGTGTTGGAGTAGTCTTCTGTATGGCAGATCCCTACTGGAGAAAGGTCTAATGTGACAAATTGGGGATGGTAATGTTGTCAACTTTTGAGACGATAAAGGGATTCCTGGTTCTCCTTCCAAATCTCTTCAATCTCCAAAACCACCTGACGCCCTCCCTTTTTCTGTGTCTCAGTTTATTCTTCAGAACCCCCATTAGATGGAATATCCCCCTTTTATCTTCTTTCGTTGCTAAGGATGATGTTAATGCCATTTCTTCTATTCCTTTGTCACGGAATGGAGGACCTGATAAGAGACTCTGGTGGCCCGACAGTAAAGGAGTGTATTTGGTCAAGTCTGGATACAGAGTGGGTCTTCTAAACTCTGACAGTATGCAGGAAAGCTGCCTTTCTTTCTCCCCTCTCCCCATGCTTTGGCATTCTGTTTGGCATATGAAGGCTCTTTCCAAAGTCAAGCACTTTTGGTGGAAGGCCTGTCATAATATTTTGGCATCAAATGACAACCTTTTCCGTATGAGGTGTGAGTCTTCTTCCTGTTGTCCCATATGTAGCTCGCCCTTTGAAACCATTGAACATATTTTATTTGAATGTGAGTGGGCATTGCAGGTTTTGTTTGGAATGAACATCTCTTTTGGATGGGAGAAGTCTGTTTTCCTCTCAGTTTTGCAACGAACTTCTTGGATTGTGGAGCATACTGCCGATTCTCGGATTAGACTGGAGGTGTTGGGAAATATCGCTTCGGTGGGCTGGATCATTTAGAAGGCTAGGAATCAGTATATTTTTGGCGATGAACAGGTGAATGCCTTCAAGGCGGTTCTTCAAGCAAAATCACTTTGGAATGATCATCTCAGTCTCTCCCATGCCTCTAACCCTTGTCCTAGTATGTCTCCGGCTTCTGACTCTACTGTTTCTTCTCCTTCTTCAGACTGCATGATCTTTTGTGATGATTCCTTTGATCCCAAACTGGCTAAGGCTGCATGTGGGGTGGTGGTTTGTAAGAAGGATGGATCCCTTATGGCAGGGGTTGCTTTATCTTTCCCTGCGATCTCTCATTTGTGTGCTGAGGCTGAGGCTGTTCGGCAAGCGTGTCATCTTGCTGAATTTATGCTGCTCTCCAATATTACTATCATGAATGATTGTCTTTCCTTAATTAAGCTATGTTCTACTGAATGTGTTCCTCCTTGGGAGGCTTCTATTTTTTTGAAGGACATTAGATCTGTTTCTAGAGGACTTAATCTTAGATTTTTACACAAGCCTAGAGCCTGTAATAGGGCTGCTCATTGGGTGGCAGCTTCTAAGCTAACCAGCTCGCTTCCTTTGAACTGGTTAGGCTCTCCCCCCTCCAGAGTTGAAGGCTTTTATTGTATCTGACTGTAACCAAAATTTGTCTTAAACACAGTGTGTCAAACACTAGTCTTAATCTACTTAAAATTCAATAACAGTTCTTATTCTACAGACATATTAGTTTTTATATTGTTTAAATTGTAACACCTCAATCCCACTACACTCTTATTATAAAAATAAAATTTGGGCAATCCCACTATTAATAAAACATTATAACATGACATTTAAAGAAAACTCATCCTAGAAATATTTATTTTAGGATCATTTTTTTCAAAAGAAAAGTCATATGCGCAAGGCACACAGGCCTGCTACCATGTAGAATATACATATCCTAAAAATATTTACAAGTGTTGCTTTCATGCCAAAACCAAAATATTGACATCATATACTACCCAAAAAGTTTTTTTTTAAGACATAAGAAATTGACAAGAGCTCTTCCCGACACTCCTAACTGGACTTCTAACTTCGGCAGTGGACTGTAAGCTTGTGTATAATTTACCTGAAAAGATTTCAAGCAAATTTTTTCATGAGTTCTCATTAATGATTTCAGAGATAAAACAAAGAAAATAATGTGATGTCATTTCTCTTTTATGAAATTTTAATATTCGTATTTCCATATCTTTTCTCGAAATTCTATTTTATTGCGCTACAGTTTCACACAAAAATAATCATCTTGCCACCCAGGTGACAAAATATCACAAAATAATATTCGTGATTCCCATCGTAACATTAGAATACTTAAGTCATTTATTCACAATAGAACTCATAAGCTAGACAGTCACATAGAAAAAAAATAAACATTTACATGTAAATAAAAGCAAATGTTAGCATAAATACGTACTTTGCTGAAAATTTATCGTGTTGATAACTCTTCTGCCAGAGCTTTTTGAGCAGCGTTCTTTACGGCGCTCATCCCTAGACCTGACACCCATTATTCAAAATCTCATTCGAGTATTAATAAATAATACCCCTTTACTCAAATTGGTTTATACAAAGAAAATTTCTTGATTTAATTATGTCACATTCAATAACTCATCCACATCTAATAATATCAATTACTCAAACAAATTAAACTAGTAGTTATAATCAATTTGAGTTATATGAAAATAATTCATTCATAGAGAGTAAGATTACCTACTCGAATCGATAACATTCAAAGTAAACATTTCTCATAAAATTATAGTAACTAAAATGTAGTTGAATCTACATAATTTCTCAATAAAATCATAAAATTGCATGAAAATTTCATACCTATGAATGTCATGAAAATTCAAGAACAATTAACAAAATCTATAATTATAAATACCCAATAAAATCATAAATTGCATGAAAATTCAATACCCATGAATTTCATGAAAATTCAAGAACAATTTACAAAATTTCTAAGTACCCACCACACTTCAAATTTTTTTTACAACAATACTTAATTTACACACCCACATAAATATCAAGATGTAACCTTCATGCATTAATCCAACATCATACATCAATATACAACATCTAAACACCTAAAAAAATCATCCTTGAAACACATGCAATACTCAAAATGCCTAAATAAAAATAGAATTTCTACATCTTAGAAGAAAGAAAATGAATCATAATTCTTACCTTGTACTCACACTTTATTTATTTACCTTTTTCTTCTTTTCTTCTCTTTTCTTTTCTTTCTTTTCTTCTTCTTCCCTTGGTTTTCTTCTTCTTTCCCTCTTGGTTCTTGATCTAGCCGAAATGTCCTAGTGCAATAACTCTTTTTTTTTTTGGAAAGAATCATCATGACCCTATATTATATATATCCATATGTACTCCCTAATTTATATATGTTTATACATGTATTCTTTACACATTTATTATATAGATATATACAATTATATGTATGTACCCGTTTTTTTTCTTCTTGTATACATATTTATGTATAAACATGTATATTCATATATTCAAATTATTGACAATCTATTAAATTCGTCTATCAAACCTTTAACCACTCCTTGTACATAAAAATACATTTTATTTCATTATTATTATTATTATTATTTTATAACAATAAATTGATGTTACATGTTTGTCAGCCGATTAATTTCACATGCGCTAATGTACATAAAATAATAAAATATTATCACATGTCAACATTCTTATTTAATTTTTCACACTTTAAATAAAATAATTCTCCCTATAATCATTATTTGTAAAATTATCTCTAAATATTAAAATATTCATCGTTCTGATTCAGGTCTCATATCATTACTCATAATTAAATATTAATCGTCAATCATACGCATTCATGTCACATGTGAATATGTTTATGACAAATATTATATATTGGTCATGCGTGTTCGGGTTTGACAATTTTTCTCTCCTTAGGAATTTCGTCCCCAAAATTTGGCTTGCCAGTATGAAACAAATGAGGATACTTGATTCGTATGCTTTCCTCTGCTTTCCAAGTTGATCCTTCAACTGTTTGATTCAGCCACAATACATGTACTAATGGTATGGCTTTCGTTCGAAGCACTTGATCCCATCGAATCAAAATCGTCATAGGTTTCTCTTCATAAGTCAAATTGTTTCCTAGTTCCACCGACACCGTTGTTAGAATGTGAGAGGGGTCGTTTACATATTTTGGAGCATTGACACATGAAATACATCATGTAATCGAGACAAATTCGCCAGTAATGCTAAACGATATGTGACAACTTCAACTTTTTCAAGTATCTTAAATGGCCCGTCGTACCTTGGACTTAATTTTCCTTTCTTCCCAAACCGCAAAACCCCTTTCCACGGTGAAACTCGCAAAAATACTTGATCACCAACAGAAAATTCCAGATCTTATCTCCTATTGTCGGCATAACTTTTATGTCGACTTTGAGCGGTTTTTAATCGCTCTTGTATCACTCTCACCTTGTCCACTGTTACCTACACTAATTATGGACCCAGTATCTTTCGTTCCCCCACCTTGGTCCAACATACTGGCGTTCTACAACGTCGTCCGTATAGTGCTTTCATAAAGAGTCATGCTTATGCTAGATTAGAAACTATTATTATAGACAAATTCAATCAAGGGCAAGTAATCATCCAAGTTACCTCTGAACTCCATTACACAAGTTCTCAACATGTCTTTAAAATTTGGATCACCCTTTTCTGATTGTCCATCCGTTTGAGGATGGAAAGCTGAGCTGAGCTGAGCTGAGCTTTAGTGTGGTACCTAGAACTTGTTGTAAACTTGGCCAGAACCGTGAAGTAAACTTTGGATCCCTATCTACCACAATTGACACCAATGCTCCATGTAAACGCACAATTTCATCCACATACAATTTAACATATTTCTCCACAGGAAAGTTTGTTTTTACCGCGAGGAAATGAGTAGACTTGGTTAAATGATCAACTATTATCCAAATGGAATCATTTCCCTTCCGAGTTCAAGGAAAACTCACTACAAAATCCATCGTAATATGTTCCCACTTCCATTCTGGAATAGGGAGTGGTTGAAGTAGTCTTGTATAGGTCGCTGATGCTCCGCATTTACTTGTTGACATACCAAGCACTTAGACACAAACTCAACTATTTCCTGTTTCATTCACATCCACCAATAATATTCTCGAATTTCATGATACATCTTGGTGCTTCCTGGGTGCATAGCGTAGGTAGAATTGTGTGCCTCCTCCAAAATATGCACTTATTGTCCAAGTCGTTGGGTACGTAAAAACGATTTCCAAACATCAGTATATCATCTTTTCGCACTTTAAAATCAGTTTGATGCCCACTTCCAATCTCCTCCCTCATCTTCTTCGCAAATGAATCTTGTAGTTGTGTATCATGAATTTGATCTTCAAATATCGTTCTAACTTTAATTTTCCCCATTACTACATCATCTCTCAACAGTTGAAATTCAACACCTAAAGCCCTTAGCTAGTCAAGGCATTCGCCTGCGCACTTTGCACACATGATAACAATCCCAATGCTTTACGACTCAGCGTGTCTGCCATTACATTTGCCTCCCCTGGATGATAATGAATAGTGCAATCATAATCCTTCAATAAATAACTCCATCCATCGCCTCTGTCTTAAATTCAATTCCTTTTGCGTGAACAAGTACTTTAAACTTTGATGATCAGTATAAATTTCACAAGTCTCTCTGTATAGGTAATGTCTCCACAATTTCAAGGTGAACACAATTGCAGCCAACTCCAAATCATGGGTAGGGTAATTATGCTCGTGAGTTTTTAATTGTCGAGAAGCGTAGACGATCACCCTCCCATCTTGTATTAATACACAGCCCAACCCTCGATGTGAGGCATCAATGTAAACTACAAAATTCTCGCCTTTTGTTGGAATGGTTAAAAAAAGGTGCAGAAACCAACCTTATTTTTAACTCTTGGAAACTTTGTTCACACTTATCATCCCATTGAAATTTAACATCTTTTCTAGTGAGGCGGGTCAACGACATCGCAATTGAGAAAAATCCTTGAATGAATCTACGATAGTAACCCGCCAAACCCAAGAAACTTCTTACTTTTGTTACATTACTTGGTTGCTCCCATTTTACCACGGCATCAATTTTTTTTAATCCACTTGAATACCATCTTTTGATACCACATGTCCAAGAAATACCATGCTATCCATCCAAAATTCACATTTGTTGAATTTGGTATACAATTGTTTTTCTCTTAAAGTTTGTAAAAAAATTCGCAAATGTTGTTCATGTTCTACTTCATTATGAGAATACACCAAAATATTATCTATAAACACAATTACAAATAAATTCAAGTAGGGTTCAAACACCCTATGCATCAAATCCATAAAAGCGGTCGGAACATTTGTTAATCCAAAAGGCATAACTAGGAATTCATAGTGCCCGTACCTAGTTCGAAATGTCGTCTTTGGTACATCAGCTATCTTTACCCTTAACTGGTGATATCCCGATCTTAAATCAATTTTAGAATAAACTTTTGTTTTCTGCAATTGATCAAACAAATCATTTATTTGTGGCAATGGATATTTATTGCGAACATTTACTTTATTAAGTTGTCGATAATCAATACATAGTTGCATAGTGCCATCCTTATTTTTCACAAATAGCACTGGCGCTCCCCATGGTGAAGTACTCGGTTGAATAAAACTCCGATTCAATAAATCTTGTAACTGTTCCTTCAACTTTTTCAACTCAGCTGGTGCCATTCGATATGGGACAATCGATATGGGTGCAGTTCCGGGTAGTAATTCTATCACAAATTCTACTTCCCGATCAAGTGGCAACCCAAATAATTCATCCGGAAAAACATCAAGGAAGTCCTTCACTACTGGTACCTTTGTTGGTTCAACTTTATACTCACCTACACTCCTCACATATGCCAAATAACCTTGGCATCCCTTCTTAAGCAACCTTCGAGCTTGGATTTCTGATATAAGACAATTTGGAGTTACTTTCCGTTCACCTTGGAATTTAAATTCGGCGTCGCCAAGTGGTTGAAAAGTAACCTCCTTTTTATAATAGTCAACCGAGGTATGATAGGCCGATAACCAATCCATCCCCAAAATCACATCAAAGTCACTACTTCAACTTTAATATTGTAAACTCAAGAGCAGGTTGAGCGAAGTAATATATTTCTTACAAGACGGAGGTCGAACCATTAAGGAATTGTAACAAGAAAATAATCACACAAATATTAAAACTATCTTAAAAGTAAAGGATTTATTTCGGGAATTGTTGAGTGAAAATAATTGATTTAAATAATTAAAACAGTAATATAAATATACTAGAGTATCAGGTACTCCCTCTCAAATCCATACAATAATGATTAAAGACTTAATTCTACGTTTTAGACAAGAATCAGATGTCGGTTGATTCAAGTCACCAAATTAAGCAATAAAACCAAAATTTATAATCAAAAGATTATTCAAGAATCTGAATAATCAACCAATTATATTATTTTATAAAATAATGATAATCACCTCAAGCATGGAATAACCAGTTATTGACTTGCAGGAAAATTCAAGCAATCGATATACATGACACAACAACTCAAGAATTTTTACAGAGGAAAAACTTTGCTAAAAGATCATAAGTTAAATTAACAGAATATTATAAATCATTAAGTATAGAGTCAATAGCAGTACTGTACCTCAATGAGAACCCTAGCCCTAGCTAAACCTTTTAGCCAGACATTACCAACAAAAATCAAAATAAAAAGAAGATAAAATAATAATTCCTAATTCTAATTCTAAATATAATTATCTCTCTCAATAGATGAGAGCTTTTATTTATAATAAAATAAATCATGGGTATAGGTAGGAAATCTAAGGTTGGCTTGTAATGAATTCTTTTTTCAAACAGAAGTCTTTTAAAGTTAAATCCTGTTCATAAAATCTTGGAGCCCGTGGGTACAAAATCTGTCTAGACTTCGAGCTTGAATTTCATATATTTAGAAGTTGAATCATGAAATTTATAGGAAATACACTTTTATAGCCCTTAGAGTATTCTTTTCAACCCCGTAAAAATCAAGTCAATTTTATATCGGAGTCAAAAATTATGACCAAAATACTGAAAACGTGTCAAATCGTTATTTTCTAGGATATTTTTCAAATCCAACTTTAAATGAGTTTTCTTCGAACTTGGACTCTTATAAAGATTAAAAAGCTGACTTATCTTCAAGTATTCCTATCTTCCTCATAATTCTTCAATCCTTATCAGTTATGATTCTTCCTCTAATGATTGCTTCACTTGTATTATTCATTATTACTTTAAATCAACCAATTTACCTACAAAATAAATCAAACATCTAGAAAAAGTATTAAACTAGAAAATTAAGGAATTTAACTCATTTAATCACAAATAATATGCAATTAAACAATCATTAAATATAATAAAACAACACTTTTGATGGTTAATCAGTCACATATATCGAGTGGAAGTAAATCCACAAATAATTCTTGTGTGTCAATTCGAATTATGCAAGCCTTATAAACAGTGCTAACTATCACTACCTCACCCACCGGGTTTGCTATGGATAAATGATAATTCAAAGGTGTGGCAGGGTGTTTCCAATGCTTATTATAGGTGTGTGCAACAAAAGAGTGTGTTGATCTGGGATCAATTAAAATTTGAGCATTTTCACCTAATACAGAAATTGTACCGGTAATCACATTGGGCGACGCATAGGCATCCTGTTGTGTCATAGCGAAAACTTGTTCCTAAGTCACGATAGTGCCAACAAACCCCTTATCTGCACCTCGAATCCCTGTCAATGTTGATGCATCTCTTCTCCCAAATTTACACTGCCCACTGAAGGTGACATGACAGATTTGGTTAGACATTCGCGTGCAAAGTGCACCACTTGCCCACACTCACAACATCGTCGATCTCTACTAGTTGATCCTGTTTGAAAATTTCGAGCGATACGACCTTCCACTCCACATTTTAAAAAATAACATTAGTGTCTCGTCCACTCGATTGTCCCCAGCCCTGAAATCTTGTCGAGGGTTTAAAGGAAGTATAACCCTAGGAACCACTAGATTTACGATAATTTCCAACACCTTCTGTTTGTGAGAACTTCGATCCTTGTCCCTTATGTCCTAAAGTCTGAGCCCCATATAGAGATCCCATTCCAAGAACAATGTCAAACTTCCTCCTCTTAAATTGCTCCCGTCGTCCCGCAGATTCTTTTACATCTTTCTCAACAACCAAAACTTTATTAACCAAGGTCACATAACTTGTTAACACAAAGGCCAAAAGTCCACTTCGTATAGGGTAAGCTAATCCACACTGAAACTTCTTGCACAGAGCATCATTAGTTTAAAAAAAAAACCTTTGCGAAAAGTGACAAAGTTGTGAATTATTTTTCATACTCTACCACCGACATCCTGCCTTGAGTCAGGGTCATCTATGTTATTTCCTGCTCATACCGATAAGGCTTAGGAAAATATTTGTCATTGAACACTTTCACAAATTGATCCCAAGTAATATGCAGTGGTGCTGGAGCCACATTACCGGCTACTTGACTTGCAACTCCTACCACCTGTGCAACCAATAATCGCCTGGCAGCCTCCCACAAAAATCATGATTCCCCCTTAAGCATAAAGGATGCAAGTGTCACTCGTTGATCATCATAGAGTTACATAACTTCAAAAATTGATTTCATTCATTTCAACCAGTCCTCCGCCTTCAATGGATTACTTGTCCCTGTAAACATCGGAGGATCCAGCTTCATAAACCTCTCATGAACCGTACCTCGCGTTTCCCCAAGGGGTACATGTGGTCTTGCCCTAGTGGCTGCCTGAATCTATGTTTGCAATTCCACATTCCAATTTGTTGATGCCGCCACCTACACCATCACTTCCAATGCCCTCTGAATTGTATCAGGTTGGTTCTGTTCACCTTCCCCGCCCTCCTATTATTGTCCCTCCCCTGCCTCAACCATAACAGGAACATGAGAACCTTTAGCTTCCCCTTGATTTTGACCCTCGAGAGGATCCGTTATGTTTTCAACAATTTAACTGTAATTCACAACATACACAAATACACATGTACTTAGCATTAGCACCTTAACCCATCTCTACTCACTGACTCAAACAACTTAACTAGTCCACTACCGACCTAGACAGTCATGTCTACAGAACCTATAAACCTAGACTCTAATACCAAAAATTGTAACACCCCAATCCCACTTCACTCTTATTATAAAAATAAAATTTAGACAATCCCGCTATTAATAAAACATTGTAGCATGACATTTAAAGAAAACTCATCCTAGAAATATTTATTTTAGGATCATTTTTTTAAAAAAGAAAAGTCATATGCGCACAACACACAGACCTGCTACCATGTAGAATAAAAATATCCTAAAAATATTTACAAGTGTTGCTTACATGCCAAAACTAAAATATTGACATCATATACGACCCAAAAAGTTTTTTTTTTTTAAAGACATAAGAAACTGACACGAGCCCTTCCCAACACTCCTGATTGAACTTCTAGCTGCGACAGTGGACTGTAAACTTGTGTACAGTTTACCTGAAAAGATTTCAAGCAAATTTTTTCATGAGTTCTCATTAATGATTTCAGAGATAAAGCAAAGAAAATAATGTGATGTCCTTGCTCTTTTATGGAATTTTAATATTTGTATTTTCATATCTTTTTTCGAAATTCTATTTTATTGCGCAACGGTTTTACACAGAAATAATCATCTTGTCACACAGGCGACAGAAATACCACACAAGTTTATCACGATATTAGCATATGATCGTCACTCAGACAACTTAACAACATGCATCATTTTCTCGATATTCTATATTTTCTTTTTCTTTTGAACAACTCACATCACATCAAAAATTTAACTTCCGTCACTTAGAAGAAATCAGGTTTAATTTATCTCAGTCACGAGGACAACTTAGAACACTTTGGTTACTTTTAGTTATGTAGACAATCCAATCTAACAATTCGCTTTCGTCTCTTTAACATATTCACTACACAAATAAAATACGTCACTTAGACATCAGACGCTTTATCGTCTGAACCATTTGATTTTTCTTTCCACTTGTCACACAGACAACTAAACCATAATATTATAACCTGTCACGAAAACATCTTATTCTCATCGTAACATTAGAACACTTAAGTCATTTATTCACAATAGAACTCATAAGCTAGACAGTCACATAGAAAAAAAATAAACATTTACATGTAGATAAAACCAAATATTAGGATACATACGTACCTTGCTGAAAATTTATCGTGTTGATGACTCATCTGCTAGAGCTTTCTGAGTAGCGTTCTTTACGATGCTTGTCCCTGGACCTGACACCTATTATTCAAAATCCTATTCGAGTATTAATAAATAATACCGCTTTACTCGAATTGGTTTACACAAAGAAAATTTCTTAATTTAATTATGCAACATTCAATAACTCGTCTACATCTAGTAATATCAATTACTCAAACAAATTAAACTAGTAGTTATACTCAATTCGAGTCACATGAAAATAATTCATTCATAGCAAGTAAGGTTACCTATTCGAATCCATTGCATCTAAAGTAAACATTTTTCATAAAATTATAGTAACCAAAATGTAGTTGAATTTACATAATTTTCCAGTAAAATCATAAAATTGCATAAAAATTTCATACTCATGAATGTCATGAAAATTTAAGAACAATTAACAAAATTTATAATTATAAATACCCTATAAAATCATAAAATTGCATTAAAATTTCATACCCATGAATTTCATGAAAATTCAAGAACAATTAACAAAATTTCTAAGAACCCACCACACTTCATTTGTTTTTTTTACAACAATACTAACTTAATTTACACACGCACATAAATATCAAAATGTAACCTTCATGTATTAATCAAACCTCATACCCAACATCATACATCAATATACAACATCTAAAAACCTACAAAATATCATCCTTGAAACACATGCAACACTCAAAATACCTAAATAAAAATAGGATTTCTACATCTTAGAAGAAAGAAAATGAATTATAATTCTTACCTTGTACCCACACTTTATTTATTTATTTTTTCTTCTCTTTTATTTTATTTTCTTTCTTTTCTTCTTCTTCTTCTTTCCCTCTTGGTTTTTGGTCTAGCCGAAATATCCAAGTGCAAGAATTCTTTTTTTTTTCTTTCTTTTTGCATACAAGTAAGTGGAAAGTATCATCATGACCCTATATTATATATAATATATGTATATTAGTTGTAACCCGTGCTTGAAGACATGATAAAATATAAAATTCGAGAGTCTAAAAAACTGATCTCACTATATTAATTTTTTTCAAAATATATTAATTACAAAGTAATCAAATATTAAATGATTAAATATATAATAGAAATGAGTGATATGATATTTTTAAAGAGGAAATATGTAAATGATTAAACATGTGATAGAAATGAGTGATGCGATTTGACATTTGAGTTTGACAAATGGATAATGGGTGAGGTAAGTGATTGGTGATAGGTTTGAGGGGGAAAATATGAATGAGATAAAATTCAAACACACTCCTGTTTTATTATATATATATAATAAAACATGTTTAATTATATATATATAATAAAACATGTTTAATCATTTGTCAAACTCAAACGTCAAATCGCATCACTCATTTATATCACATGTTTAATCATTTATATATTTTCTCCATAAAAATATCATATCACTCATTTCTATCATATATTTAATTATTTAATATTTGATTAATTTGTAATTAATATATTTTTAAAAAAATTAATATGGTAGGATCAATTTTTTGGACTCTCGAATTTTATATTTTATCGTGCCTTCAGGCACGGGTTATGACTAATATCCATATATACTCCCTAGTTTATATATGTTTGCATGCATTCTTTACACATGTTTATTATATACATACATATATACAATTATATGTATGTACCCATTTTTTTCTTCTTGTATACATATTTATACTTAAACATGTATATACATATATTCAAATTATTGACAATCTATTAAATTCGTCTCGCTGACCCTTAACCACTCTTTGTATTTACTAATACATTTTATTTTATTTTATTATTATTATTTATAATAATAAATTGATGTTATATGCTTCTCATCGGATTAATTCCACATGCGCTAATGTACATAAAATAATAAAATAATATCACATATCAACATTCTTATTTAATTTTTCACATTTTAAATAAAATAATTCTCCCTATAATCATTCTTTATAAATTTATCTCTAAATATTAAAATATTCATCGTTCAGGTTCAGGTCTCATATCATTACTCATAATTAAATACTAATTGTCAATCGTACTCATGCAGGTCACATGTGAATATGCTTATGACAAATATTATATATTGGTCATACCTGTCCGGGCTTGACATAAATACATATTTATTGTGTTACTATTTTGTTCGTATCTGTAACTGTTTTGTTCTTGACTATTACTATTTGTTTTACATTACATGTTTCAAATCAGAAATTTAAGGTCCCGTTTGGTAACGTTGTTGTTTTTCGTTTTTGAAAATGAAAAACGGAAACCAAAAACGTCTTTTTTTTTTGTTTTTGAAAATCGTCCCTCGTTTATCAAACGATGACAGAAACGAAAAACATAAACGGTTACCAAACGAGTTTTTTTCTTGTTTTCTCTAAATATCAAAATAAAAACAAAAAACTTAAACGTTATCAAACGAGACCTTAAATAAATAATTTTATTATATTTGGAATACTACAAACAATAGAATGTTCAATTAAAGACAAACTATTTACGTCGGGATACCCTTATTCATCAGAGATAAATGAGATAGGTTTATCTTAAATGTTTTTGATGAAAAGAAAAATATATCATTTTTTTGTTCCAAAAAAAAAAAGAGTACATAATGAGTTTGACTTTCCAAATGTATAGAGCCAAATTAGATTATTATTTTATAGTATGAATAAAGAGTTTATTTGAGAAAAAAATTTAAGGGTTAACTCTCTATAATAAAGAATTGAGTAAGAATAGAGAGCATATTGACGATATTTTTAGTGAGTGGTCTGTTGGTTGAGTCTGATTTTTAGTAACTCAAATGCCTCATATTCAATTACATCTCATACACCCTAAAGACTAGCAACTCTTGTCCTATTTGGGATATGCTCTAATCAGTTCAAGTTATAGTGATAAGCTGCCGAATTCAAAAAAATAATCGATATAAACCTGTGCATCTTATAACCCAAAAAAAAAAAGACAAACTGGAGCCATTTTTGTTGATCTACTAAGCATCAAATCAGATCAAGGAAAACTGGGAGTCAGGAAATCTATGGCAATGGCAATGGATTCTTTTTGGGAAAATGCTGTGCTGCACCCAAGTCTTAACCCAAATTTTATATTCTAAATGTATCTCCATCAAATACAGATGAAAAAGTTGATTTTTTGGACCCCACAACAAAATTTGATATGCATTCGACATATAAATTTAAGCTAAGACTTCACCAATATAGCAGTGTTGCTTTTTGCTTGTCAGTGTGCTAGTTTGCTTCAACTTGTAAAGCTAAATCAATCTAATCAAAACTGCCTGTTAGCTGTTGGTAGGACTTGTGAGCAGTAAAAGCCCAAATCTGCACTCTTTGAGGTGTTTGTGTGTTCTTGGAAGCTCCGAAGACTTTAAGATGCTCTTATGAGAGAGAGAGAGAGAGATTTTGACAATATATTCTACAGGTTATGGGGAAATGGGAGTTGGAACAAGACGTGGGCATAGAACCAAAGATCAATAAGATTAAAACAGGGTAAAGTGGTAGCAAAATATTTTCCGGAATAAAACAAGGAAAAGTTGACAATATTGCCTTTGTCCTTCACTCTGAATCTCACTTTTCAAAACTCTCTCTCCCTCTCTCTCTCTCTCTCTCTCTCTCACACACACACACAGATATGCAAGATCCATGCTGAGACTTGAGAGGAGCATTCTTGGGGGTTCGCTATTTGGATGCTGGTTCTTTATCTTAAAGCTTTGGGAATTTCAGTGATCATCACGAATCTCATTGTAAACTTTGATTTTCAGGATATAGAAAGGCAAATGACTTGGTGGAAAAGTAGGTTACAATGATTTTTTTTGCTAGATGAGATGCTGCCAAGTGAGATTTTTTAATGGCATCTTGATCCATTGCTTTCAGATTTTATATAGACAGTAAAACTAGAACTCAAGATATTCGGGTTTATACGAATTGATTATGTCATCTTTTCCACGAAATTATTATCCCTAAATATTTTGTATAAGTTTTCTAAAATTTTCAATGTGTTTTTGAATCATTTAATCACTTGATTCCCTCCAAATACAAAAAAAAAATCCCTCACTTATGATTGAACCAAAAGGGCTCATATAGGTCATAGATCCTTCATTGCAAAGAACTCAAAAGACTGCTAAAGTTCATACTTTGTGAGAGAAAATTAATAGCTACTTTTACTCTCTCCTCAGATAGATTAATTTTAAAAAACAAAATTACGATATTTCACCTAAGTTGGACGAATGAATATTTGTCATCACTACAAGTCAACTAATGCAAGTATTATAAAAATAACGACTTAGAAATACAAATGGCACATTTTCTTTACTTTATTAGTTGATTTAAAAAATATTTGTTAGAGCCCTATAAATCCATACCAAAAAAGAGCATGTAATTCTAAACTCTAAAATTCAAAAGAATGTCACTGCTAAATAGTTTATATTCAGGATTGGAAATATTATTCGACTCAAATTTAATAAATGTGATATGATTGTCTACCTCTTATTTTTCTTAAATTCTATTATATGCAAAAGTCTTGTGTAATGACATTACTTTTTAAGGAATTATTGTACTTTTTAAGCAAATAATCGAATGAAGGAAAATACTAGAGTACTGATATGATACCCATTTTTTTTATTTTTTTATTGGTAGTCAAACCCTTTAATGAAATACTAAAGTGATTCTTTAGGATTTATTATTTTATTTTTACCACTGTACTTCCCTGGATTCATTTTCTTCTTTGCAGTTTGAATTTAAATTCCACCCTAGTACTGCAATATTGTAGGTGAGGTACTTAGTAGCTAGCTAACTAAACAGAGAATACAATTCCTCCTAAATTGGGCTGCTCATTGATCTACCCATTTGATTCCTTTTTTCCTCAAAAAACGAATTTGCATATCAACCCATTGCCAAACAAACAAAACTCTAAAAGAATTTACCTCTTCCAGGGTTGAGTATTTAGTCAATCCAAGGTCTAGTTCTAGTATTTATAAGGTTTTCAATTTGGATTCGAGCTTCAATCTTTCTCAATCATATGTATGATGCAATAGATCTCTAATCAATGAAAAAAGTATATTTGTGTTATCTCAATAATTTTGAAATCTACGAATAATAGAGAATTCACGGGGGGTCTTGAATTCACTAATTCTAGAATTTTTTCTAAACAATTCAGTTTTTACTTATTAATTCAAATGAAATGCTCATTAAATTTGTGTCTAAGAGAGAAAAAAAGATTTATTGTAACAGTAGTACCACGTCCGTATTGATAATATGGTGTCGTCAATCAATAATAGGTAAACAAATAAGAAAATTGACCCCATACAAACTAATACTTACTTATTCATGTAAGCCAATAACTATTAACCCTTCTTCCATTTAAGTCAATAACTACCCAAGAGGAATTCACCCTGTTCATTTGGAGTTTTATTATTGATTGGTAATTACTATTGCACCGAATATTTTCAAGAGAGAGAGAGAGAAAGAGTCAATTCCTATAGACTATAGGTAAAAGAATTAATGTAATTTTAAATTGGTTTTTAAGGATATTTCATTAAAACTCCATTTAATAGAGAATATAAATTGGTTCTGGACTCAACCCCACATGATTGTCCCCACACGTTTGAAGCCTAGATTAAGTTTAGGCTTATAAAGGAGACAACAATGAAGACGAAAACAGCAAAGGGCAACCTCTTTTAAATGAAATAGCATTTCCCCTTTTAAATTATCAGAGTAGTACTCCGAACTTTCAGCCTTTCCAAACTCTCCGCCACCCTCCCCTTCAAAGTTCAAAACTTCTCTCTCTCTCTCTCCCCCCACCATGGAGAACCAATTCAAACTACGAATCTCTCGCATGTTCCGTTCATCTTTCGGGTCATGCCGATCCAAAAACATCTCCGACGTGATTGAACCACCGGTTTTCGCCCCTCATAACCGCCAACACTACCAGTTGATCGATCTTTTTTCTCCAAAACCTGGTCCATTTTCTTCCGTTTGCAGACCCAAATGGCCTGAAAAAGATGAACCCGAACACAGATTTACTCTGAACAAGAACTTGTTTCCAAGAAGCAAAGTATCAAAAGCAAACAGACACTCTCTTCTTGTTCCGGGTGATTTTGATGGTCGCAAGTGTCCACCTGTATCACCCATTTCACCTCTGAACACATTCTCTGAGTTCCAAGAACTTGAAGCAAAGCCAATGGAGAAAAAAACCCGAAAGATGAAGAAGAAGACCCATTTAAAGAATAAAAAGTTTGATACTACTGAATTTAGCTCATGCAAATATAATGGGTGGTTTAGCAGTGATGAAGATGATGATGAGACTACCCTTTTCTCTTCAAAGTCTCTCTCCCTCTCCTCTGATTCATCTGATTCATTTGCCCGAAACAAAGCTCGATTTTGCGACAAATCTCCGAAGACAAGGCTGCGAAGAACTTCGAAGAAGAAGTTTGAGTCTGAGTCTGAAAAGGGTCCAACGCCATTAAAAGGAAAGGTGAGAGATAGTTTTGCGGTGGTGAAGCGTTCAAGCGATCCATACAATGATTTCAGGACTTCTATGGTGGAGATGATCATCGAAAAGCAGATTTTCTCAGCCAAAGATCTGGAGAATCTTCTACAGTGTTTTCTGTCTCTGAACTCGTATCATAATCATAGGATTATCATTGAGGTGTTCTGTGAGGTTTGGGAAGCTTTGTTCTCGAATTGGTCTTGAAGAGAAAACTGTACTATCTACTACGTTTTCTTGTGCTTGGTTTTGTCATGTAAAAAGAGTAGTTAGTTTTCTAAGTTCTAACTGTTATTGGCAGTGTTAGTGCATTACAATCTTCCATTTTCTTTACATCTTCTTGTTCTCCTTAGTTTCTCTCTTCTCTGGTATTTGGTATCAGATTGTGCTTATAGTTTTATTATTGATGTTTTTGCTCTTAAATGTAAAGTAGGTGTCCTATAATTAAGTAAGGGGGAAATTTTATGATACACACCCTTAAATGAGCTATCCTATAATTTTCCTCCAAGTAACTGTGTTTTTGTTTCTTGTTTGGTTGTCTTGTTCCTCTTTTGAGGTTCTAAAAGAGGTGCTTTGAAATGATAGATGGATATTCTAATGCAGTGCCTAATTCAAAGTTATGATCTAATTAGGTCAATTTATAACTTAGTGGGCATGAGTTATAATTAATAGCAACTTTATGAACTTCAGGTTTATCTCTAGATCGTAACATTTATCTTAGATCGTAACGTTTATCTCATTAAGTCGTAATTATATAATAACTTAACCCCAAAAATTTTCATTTTCCTAATAAACAGTGAGTTATGAGAGTTGTGGTTCTTTACGAAAAGATTGTCCAGAAGGGCTACACTATATGAGAGTCTCTTGGATGGTTCTTACAAGTATTTACTTTTTAGATTGGGTGTAAGACTCTATAACATTGATTGATGATGGGGATAGATGTAACTTAGAAAAGATGCTTTGTTTGTTTCAAATGATAGCGCTCACAATTTGTCTCATTTTCTTTTGAGTTTGGACTTTTCTGAACTTTTTCTCCAATCTTACCTAGAAAAAGGAAATCAACAAATAGTAAAACCCGTTGATTCCATAAGGATTGCTAGCTTTTGGCTGCTTAGAACCGATGACTTTCATTATTCAGTTAAGAGTAACATGATTCTTTAGCTTAAATATTTTTGAGTCTTTTGCTAGTCTAATAACGGGCTATGAACTTGTATTTCTTTAATCATATATTATTAGTTAGGACTAATTTTCTTTAAATTTACTAGTTTATCACATATGGGTGCAACTAGGGGTGGCAATTTTTGACACGACACGATAACTCGCTACGAACACGATACGAATAAATGGGTTTGGGTTGACTATTTTTTGACACGAACCCGTGTATGACACGACCCGTCAACACGAAATATTAATGGGTCGTGTTCAGGTTCAACCCGCTTAATCCGTCAACATAAAATTTTTAACTCGAAAGAGATTATCCTAGCCTTTTCGTTGCATGTATGAGTTTTCATGTTTTGATAGCTTTTTTTTCCATTACTTCTAATGTTTAATTTGATTGCGCAATGTACGATTAACATATTTAATTAGTATTATAGAAATAAAATATTAATTATTTGTAACTGTTTATCAAGTACCGACATAATTATTGTATAAAAAAAGATATTATTACTCATTATTATTATTAGATTAATTTTTAGTTTGTAGAAAAAATATGAGGAGAGATTCAATTAAGTAAAAATAAAATCTTAGAGTTAAATTTTTTATTTAAAATTTATGTGGGTCAACACGAATAAAAACACGAACACGACACGAAAATAAACAGGTCAACTCGACACGACACGATTAGTTAAATGGGTTGGGTTAGGGTTGACTGATGTTCGACACGATTAATTTCGACACGACACGAACCCGACACAACACGACTCGATTGCCACCCCTAGGTGCAACGTGAGTTGACCAAATTGAGACGTCAAAGCACACTTAAATTATGGGACGCTTAATTTGAGTTCATTCCGATTTTGTATTTTCAACTAGTATACTTCAATCATATTTATACTTTGGTTGAAATTTGCGTTCAATGTAGGTTTATTTTTTTAAAAATTTAGAATTTGTTATACAGTTGTACAATTCGAGTCTATAGTTGAATAAAATCGAGTTATGTTCAAATCCGATCTTAAAAATTCATACCTCTAATTCAGGCTGACCCTCCCAAATTAGATGAAACTATCTTCTATTAGCCTATGAAGTAGCAAGAGTTCAACCCTCCCCCACCCTCCCCAACCCTCCCCAACCTAATATATGATATCTTATATATATCAAAACTTATGAAATATAGCCACAATCCGAATACAACCAAACTACCCCTAATTTATGGGCAATTTTATACAACCATGGTCCAACCTTATATTAATTGTCATGTGCAATAAGCTAATTTCCATCCACAAGCTTCTCAATTAGCTGAATAAAATATAAATTAAGATTGTCGGCCAGATAAAAAAACTATCATTAAAATGTTTGACCACATATGATTGGTATAATGCAAGTGGACAAAATATACAAGCCATAGGTGCATGTAGAGTGTGGTGGTGGTACATATATAGAAGAGACAAAATGTGTCATTATGTGTTAGGTACTTAGGTACACCTATTTTTGTATGGTTAGTATACAAATTCAATTGCAAAATCCAATTCTACTATTTCTAAAAGCCCAATCTTGTTTTCAAACACACCAACATATGTTATGGACAGACAAAGACTGATCCCAAACTAATAAAAGAGTAATGTTATACTTATCAAAACTTTTACCAAAAAATATTTTTATTAAATGAGTTAGCAACTCCATATCCAATTAAAAATATTTTGATCAGTATTTGATGGGTCTAAGAGTGATCTGAAACTGTCAACTCAGTTGATAAAAACACTTTTTGGTAAAAGTTTTGGAATGTATAGCATTTCTCCAAATAAAAATCAAAAACCCCTTTCTTTTCAGTTGTCGGTGTAATTTCAGAAACCAATAGAGTATCTCATAAAATAGCTACAAACAAAAGGGGATGCCGGTGTAATTTCTCCCAAACTAAATAAAAATTAAAAGCAGAGAGGAAAGAAAATGACAGGTTTTAAATAGGGAGATTAGTGTTCAGAGCCACATTCCATAACCAGAGATAGTTCCTGAGAGAGATGGGTCCTCTGTGAACTGTTATTTTTAAAACATTGATAGGTCTGTTTCAACGGAAGTCCTACACTGGGTTTGCGTAGGTTGGTGAAAAATTGTATGGAAAGGAAGTTACAAGGTTTGCAGACAGAATGAATCAAAAAGGGTTGAGAACTTATTCACTTAAAAAAATATATAAAATTAAATTAAATAACAAATCTCCACACAAAAAAAAAAAAAAAAGCCGCCACCGTTGTTGAGCAAGGGAAAAAATAAAAAGTTGTGGCATACCAGAAAGAATAAAAAAATGAAACAGTTTTGGTAACTAAAAGTCCAGGGAAAAATTGGAATATAATGGCAGTAGGACTGTATTGAAATAAAACATTAAAATAGGACTTCATTGATTTAAAACAAAAATGATAAGACTTCATGGATATTTGTAAAAAAAAAAATATTTATTGGTAATTTTTTTTCATAATCTACCATTTTCTCTACATCTTCTTGCTGTTCGTAGGGCTCTCTCCTTTCTGGGTATTTAATTTTGGCATTAGATTACGCTTATAGTGTTATTATTGATGATTTTTCTCTTAATGTAAAGTGGGTGTCCTAAGTAGGGGGAAATTTCATGGTACACATCCCAAATTAGCAAACGTCAATGGCAGCCCAGTAGAGACAAGGACGAATTGTAAATTCATACGTCCTGAGCTTTAAATTTTACAATTTTTTTGGGTCAAGCCATGAGGAATTTATCCTTCATAAATTCTCTAATCATGGCATAGATGGTCTTCTTTTAATCGGATTGGAGAGAAGATTAGTCAAGATGGTATAAATTAACCTAGATATCCCTGACAACAATACCAAAAAATAAAAATTTGAGTTATCCTAAAAATTTGAGTCATTGTGTGGTTGTCTTATTGGCGTTCGAAGAAGTGTTGATTTGAAAATGACAAAAGAATATTCTAGAATGTCATAGCGCTTATAAAGTTAATCATGGCAATATATATTCCACCCGTAAAAATATTTAGAATCGATCTCAATTTTTAGAATTGTGTTAAGTCATAATTTCGATCTCAGTAATTCACAATATGATAAAGGAAACTTAGTCATGGCAATTGTGATTTTTTTTTTAAAAAAAATTATTTAGAAAAGTTTGGCCAAGCAAAGCAAAAGATGAGAAAGTATATGGATGGTTCTTAGAAGCGTTTACTCTTGAGATTGGGTGTAAGACTTTACAACCTCTATTGATGATGTAGATTGAACTAACTTAGAAAAGATCCATTGTTTGTTTCAAAAGATGATGCCACATTTTCTATGTGGTTAGACTTTTCTGAATCCTTTTCCTCCAATCTCACCAAAAAAATAGAAAAAGGAAATCACTTTTTTTTTCTTTCAAATGATCAATAAATTCGGGATATGGTTTTTTTAGTTCAATTAATAAGATGTTTGACAATTAGTAACACCGGTTGATTATTTCACAATAATGACTTAGGCTCCTCAGCAGTGATGTGTTTTAATAAGTTAGGGACTTGATTACGGTACCCAAAAAAAAAAAATCGGTATCGTACCTCTAAAATTTACTACTCTAATAGATATTTTTATAAAAATTATCAAACATCATACCTCTAAAATTCGGTATCGTACCTCTAAAAAAATTTATTACATTTGTGAATGTCTTATAACTATTGTGGGTATTTTTATAACTATTATGATAACTATTTTTGTCACTTTTTATTCGGTACAATTTTTTTTTTTATCATTTTTGTAGATGTTTTCATCACTGTTTTGATAATTATTTTTATCATTTTTCTTCAATACGACATCAGTGATAAAAACACTCATAACAATAATAAAAATACTTACAAATATGATAAATATCGGTATGGTACTATAAGTTAGACACATGACTTGGACCATTATGCAGTAGTGTTGAAGATGGCTCCATTATTTGGTGAAGATTTACAACTTTTAAAGTTAACATAATCTGTTACTTATTCCTCTACATTAATTAAGGGTGCAATTTGGGTAAGATTAATTCGAACTCAACTCAAATTATAAAATTGTGTTCAATCCGATTATATCTTTCAACATGCATCATTCAATCATATTTAAACTTGGGTTGAAATTTAGGGTCATCGTGAGTTCAGTTTTTAAATTAAACTTTGAGTTTAATTCTACGGTTATACAATTTGAGCTTGGTATAACTTAGTAATTATGTTCAGATTGATCCCTAAAACCTACCACCCTAAGCCAAGTATTGCTCAAACTTATATCGATTTAGAATTTTTTTTGTTCAAATCCAACTCTGAATTTTTAAAATCTCTACCCACACTCAAAGTTCAAGTTGACCCGATCAAATTAAATGCCTTATTGAACTATTTTCTATTCATTAACTAGCAAGGGTTCCAGCCCCACCATCTCCTACCCCAACCTTATATATGAAATTCTTATATATATACAACAAAAAAAGCGAGAGCATGAGGTTTGATGTCCACTTATGAAATGTGTATTTCACCCATAATTCCCTCTTTAACTCCTTTACTCATAAAATGTTACTATTACCCTTCATTTTTTCTAAATTACCACCCATAACTTTTTATTTTTTTAACTCTACTCAACTACCTAACTCTCTCTTAGTTTCTTGTTACACCCATTCTCTCTCTCCCTCTCTGCCAATCTCACTCATTTATAAATTACTAGAGAGGCCTTTGTAATAATAGTCTTTATTCTGATGGGAAACTGTGTGCTAGGCCCATAGTGCTACAGAACTCATGATGCACAATCCAATTCGAGTACGATCAAACTATCCCTAATCCGTGGCAAATATTATACAACAATGGCCCAAGCTTATATTCATAATCATGTGCCATAAGCTAATTTCTTTCCAAAAGCTTCTCGTTTAGCTACCACACAAAACTATTAAGGATAAAAATCATAGTTGATCCCTAAATTTTGTCTTCGGTTTTAATTTGGTCCTTAATTTTTTTTTTGAACTGGTGGTTTTTGAACTTTCAATTATTTCAACTTAGTCCATCAACTATTAATTTAGTTTTAATTGAGTTCTCCTATCAACTTTCTGATAATTGTGAGACTGAATTGAGACAATTGAAAGTTCAGGGACTAAATTAAAAATCGGAGATAAAATTTAGGGATGAACTATGAGTTTTATCCAAAATATAATCAAGAGTGTCGGCCATGAAAAAACTATATATAAAATGTTTCCCCAATTTGATTGGCATGAGGCCTGTGGACAAAACATGCAAGCAATAAATTTATGTAGAGTGGTGTTGGTGCATAAAAGAGACAAATGTGTCATTATGTGTTAGGTATGCATGGTTGTTATTATACAAACTTAATTGATTGATATAATATTCCTTTTATTTCCAATAAATGGAGAAAATGAGGCTGGATGTGCAAAACAGACACTCACCAACCTTGCATAGAACAGAGGTTTCATTTGTCATTGTAGTTGTAGACATTAAAAAATAATAATGTCTTTAATTGGAGCCCAAACTAAAATTAAATAAGTTTACGAACACTGTCTTTTTATTTTCGGTTGATTTTTGTAACTTGATAATATTTTGTATAATTGCAGCACACGAAATTTAGTGTTACTGTAGTAGTGTTTGAAAATATAGAACATAAAATAATAACATTCATAAAAATTTGACGGATAATCATGGGGGCAAACCCATATGATTTTTAAAATTTGTGTTGGAATGTTTTGATTAATCGCTATTAACGAAAATTTATTGACGCAAACCCTTTCCTTTTTAGTTTTTACTGTAATTTCAAAAACCAAAATGGTATCTCAAGAAATTGGTACAAACTACAGGGGATGTCGGTATAATTTCTCCCAAACTAAATAAAAGGTTTGTTACATAAAAAAAAAAAATTACTTAAGAAAAATTCAAAAATAAAAAAAGCTGAGAGAAAAGAAAGTGATAGGTTTTAAATTGGGAGATTAGTGTTCAGAGCCAGAGTCCATAACCAGAAAGCTCTTGAGAGAGATGGGTCATCCGTGAACTGTTGTTTTAAAACATTGATAGGTCTGTTCCATGGGAAGGCCCACAATTCAAATGGGCTTGTATAGGTTGGTGAAAAATTGAATGAAAAGGAAGTCACAAGGGAGCAGGAAATGGTGGGGGATGTGCCTAGCCTAGGGTTTGCAGAAAGATTGAATCAAAACCTTTTTCCACATGTGGTGTCTGACGTTGTACACACATAATTGTTTATGGGTGTACTTTTTATAATTAAATTATACACTTTAAAGGTGAAGTTAAAATTAATTGTAATTATTCATTATCAATCATAAAATATTGTAATCGATTATAAATAATTTCAATCAAATGTAACTTCTACTTTAAAAAAATATGACTTGACCCTTAAAAAATCAAAACGGGTTTAAGTAAAAACAAGAAAAGATTGATTTTAAAAGACTAGGTCAATCTTGAAAAGCTAAGATCAAGCACAAGCTAAGTTGATACTACTATAGTCGGACTTTTTATATATTTATATAATAAAGTAGCTTACAATTCAAATCTCAAAAGATAAATAAAATGACTTTTGCTATTCGCGGTTGAGATCACTTTAAATTTTACTTTAAAATCAATCTAACGGTTAATATTAACACCCTAAATTTAATAGGAAAAATAGGGTCATAATGGTGTGTTTTGAGTGATTTTTTTAAAATACTTCTTGAAATTATTTCTCATAATTACTATAAAAAAATTAATAGTATTTGAAACCGCTCTACCACTACTACAGCCATCGCTGCCATCACCACTGTCGCCGTCGTCGCAACCACCGCCACCGCCACCGCTACCCCACTCTCATCGTCGGCACCATCACCACCACCATCATCGCCCCCACCCCCGACCACTATCACTGTCACCCTCACCCCTCACCACCATCACTGTCACCACCATCGTCGTCGTTGCCATCACAATCATCACCATTGTCGCCCCACCACCATCGCCACCATCCCCACCGCCATCACGGTCATTGCCACCCACCACAATCATCACCGTCTCCTACCACAACCATTGTCGTCCACCACCTCTCATCCCAACTACAAACCAATGTTTAAATTCTTTTATCTCATATCTATATTTGTGATTTGATTTTGAATATGAATACAAATATGTTTATTGTTTACCATTTTTTATTATAATGTATTTTCAGGCACAGACAATAACTAGTAAATAAATATATCATGAATTCTCTCTCTATCCTAGGATTTTTTAGAGGAGTGAATAGTGTTTATCACATTCCATAAAATTTATAATATAAAATAGAATAAACTGCAATAAATTCATTAGACGGTATCAAATAAACTCATTCAATAACTGACAATATTTCTCTCAAAACTATTTAAATTGTACCATACTTTCTGAGACGGGTTACTCTAATTCCTTCTTAAAGAATGTCTGGTGGTTCCACCCTGATGTTTAATCGATCTTTTTAATCATTGGGTTCTCGAGCCCTTCTCTCTCCTCTCTGTCTTTGACCGTCTTACAAGCAAATGAACATGGCCCAGCCCATCCACGGTGTGGACGATGGGGGCCCCGAAGGTTTCTCTAATTGGTATTACCAAACGCGTCTATGTTTTACTATGTTTCTTAATGTAGCTTTTATTATTCTTGAAACAATTTGTTAATTTTTTATATACTCTTTGTAGTACTTCTTTTAAAGTATATATTAAAAAAATCATTTGAGTCTATTTTACCAACATGATCTTTTATTTGTTATTTTTTATAACCTAACTATTCTAGTGAATCAATACATTTTTTCGCTCACTTACCGACTTACTGTTGAACTTCGTACAAAGCTCTTTTTTTCACACAAAAGTGTAATTTTTTGGGCAATGGGCCCAAGGATCATACACTTGAGATATTCGAACTCTGAACTTACATTTAATGAGACATTTATCCGGAGGTCAAGCTATTACTAGGTTATTCATTTGGGGGTTATCAACGGGATCTTACTATATATAAATGACACATTTATACACATGCATATAGATATTACCATACACGTAATTAAACTTGTAAGAAGGGAGCAAATGAAAAAATAAAAATCATTTATACAAAATTTAGCAAAAAAGTAATATAGTTAAACTATTCTACAAAAAATGATATGTAAACATCTTGATGTATAACAATGGGGGCACTGTAAGCACTCCCTCGAAAGCCTTGAATAAAAAAAATCAATAATACAAAACCCTTAAAAATAGGCCTTGATGGACTATTTTTTTTTTGGTATTTTACCATTTACTATTTTTTTTGAGTATTTATACAATCTTTTGAGTGAGGCTTATTAAATTTTGGGATGCACTCATTTTTTCGGGTTCACTTACAATTTTTAAATTCACTAATCACTTTTTTAGCTGAAATTTATCACTTTTAGAGATAAAATTTGTCACATTTTGACTCTTTTTTTCACTTTTTGGTATGGTACTAAAAAATAAAATGGGTACAGTGGTGTTTCCCTACTCGCTACAAGTCTTAATAATGGAACTCAAGTACCGATCAATAGAGGAATAAATTAGGTATCTACAATGCCCAAGCCACAAAAAAATTGACGAATTGCACTTTATACTTTAAAAGATTTTAAGATTTTTATTTTATACATTTAAAGATTAAATTTTTTATATTATACCCTCAATGTATTAAAAATGTTATAATATGACAATTTTGTTAGATTTTCGTTAAGTTTTTGGTCCGTATTAATAGGTTGGCTTTTGACGAAAAAAATAACAGAAGCTAACAAAAGGGTCAAATTGTAACACTTTTAATACATTAAAGATTCAATGTAAAAAATTTAATTTTTTAGAATACAAACTGAAAATCTTAAAATCTTTTAGGGTGCAAACTATGTAAAGCCCAAAAAAAAATTTAAAGAGTTGCAAATTAATCGGGTCTAGTTAAAACTTTGCAAATTAAAATTAAAATTTAATCAAATTCAAAAAATTAAGATCAATTCTAAAATATTAAAACAAACATAATGGACTCCATTGAAACATACCTTAACATATTTGAATTTGAAGCCCGCCAAGTCATATTTCTTGGCACTGCCACCACCACAACACTTTTTATTTTTTATTTTTTATGGAATTATATGAAACTCAACCTCAGTCCAATACCACTTGTCTTTACCTAATCCAAACATGTTAAGTCTTGAGTGTTAAAACTGCATCATTGTCTTACTAATTTTTTTTTTGAAAAAAATATTATCACTTGTGTTCCCGAGTCTAGACGACTCATTTTTTTAAATGGGTACTTGAAAATAGAGGTAGAACTTGGTTTATTTTGTAAATATGCAAACTTAAACGAACGATAATTCAAATCGACCCTGAGCAGAGGCAGAGTCAAGATTTTTATCTAGGGTGGACGTAAATACGAATAATTTTGTTTTATAAAGTAATATATAGTTGACATATTTGAAATTTATATATATATATATATATATATATATATATATATATATTACATGTTTGGACATTTTGTTATGAAACAAAAAGAAATGACACAATACTCGTATCGTAATCCCTTCAACTCAATCACCAATCTAAATAAAGATTAATACTATTTCATGTCCCAAAATTTATGTATTGATTCTCTTTGTAAAAACTTATCAGCAATTTCCTTTTTGATATGCAGAATCAAAGATTCTATCACTAAATTATCATATTTTTTATTGAGAAACATATTTTTGACATAATACATAAACCAAAAATAATCCTAAGCATAACAAGGAATACTAATTTGAATGATCATTAAAATTCAACACATAACTCATATATTTTTTCACTTGATAAAATACAAGTGGATAAGAAGTCATTGAAGTTAAACTTTGTAAAGAGTTCTCAAGACATTAACATGCGGGGTCACAAAGAAAAGATTAAAAAATTAATATAGGCACGACTTGAAAATCTCATGGGAGTATTAATGGGGGCACTACTTGAAAACGTCAAGGAATTTGTTAGAGCAACTCTAACCCAACTCTTCAAAATGATGAGCTAAAATATATTTAAATATTATATTTTTTATTTTAACTAGACATTTTTACAAATTCACTTTAACCAGACTCTCTATTTTAACTAACTACGACACCTAACTTTCAATAATTTAAAGAGAATTACAACATATATATAAAGAGATAGAGAAAAAAAATAATAAAGAGAAAATTTGGAGATGCTAAATGGCTCTCTATATTTGGAGAGCCATTTCGGTGAATTGAGAATTAGAGAATGTGATAGAGAATGGGCTTGAGAGTATTTTTATTATTTAGCTACTTAAAATAACTAAAAAAAATAAAGTACAGAGCGGTTTAGAATTGCTCTTACAAACACTAACATATAGGGGGGTAAGATAAATGGCCCAAAGGGGAAAGGGGACCGGCACACCTTGGCCTAAGTGTGGCTCCGCCACTGTCATGAGTTGTTCGTCAACAACTCAGTTCATTTGCAGTTCTATTTATTTGCGTTCACGAGCTATTAAGTGTACTTGTAGTTTGAGCTTAGTTCATTAAATTTTAATTCAAATGAATTAACTGTTCATAGACAACTCGATTCATTTAACCCCCAACTTATTCTACCTAACCCCTCTACATTAAGGAGATGAAGATTGGATGCTCTGTCAATGGAGACCAGGTAAGGAATCGCAATATGCCATAATGGTGGTCAATGCTGCGGTATCAATTGATTCAATTCTAAGTTGGCTCCTCCATCATGACTTATTAGCTCATGAATCAATCTCCTAATCAAAATGGGCCCCTTTGAAAGCAGATATTGATATAAGTCCATAAAAATACATATAGATGCTCTTCTCATGACCTTTTTTGTTTTCAAAAGCCATAGAAAACTGAGATTCTTGGAACATTTATATGAGCAATTAACTCAGATATGATTGTATAAATGTAAGCAGAATGCAGACACAATGATGTTTAGGATTCCTCCTTTAATAGTTCTCATAATCATTTCACATATCAAAGAAAAAAAAAAACCCAACCATGGGGTATGCTTTTTCTTTTTAGTTTTTTAACTTATAATAGTAGAGATGAGGAACGTCCAAAAGCGATACATTAGAGGTGGGTACGCTTTTTTTTTTTAGTTTTTTAACTTGTAATAGTAGAGATGAGGCGTAGTGTGTACAAACGTCCAAAAGCGATACATTACAGGTTCTAAATCCGACAATTAATGTTGCAGAAATGATATATATGACATTATCTAACACCAATTTTTTCCCTGCTATAAATGCTTGTTTACAGTTAAAAATGTTGGTCTAAACAAGCAAGGCTTGTGGAATCATACTCAAAAAAGTGGTTTATTTACAACGCCTATACTATGACTTTTCAAAAGAAAGAATTTTCATTGAAAGAGAAAGTTTTTCTATTTTTTCTTTCGGTAAAAAAGAGAAAGTTGTCGTGTGATCCGTGATTACAAGCACTTTGGCTTGACCTTTTTCGAATGTGGGCGATAATTTTAGAGGGGAAATAACTCATTAGCAAAGTTCTAATGGCAGTCACAGTCACAGTCACTCATGTACTAGTGGTAGATATATAAAATCATATACATCCGTACGTGGAAATGCATGAACTAATACAATATGAGTAGTAGAAGCATAGGATCGCATCAATTGATATGAGCCATTCGGAAGAAATAGCTGTTTGGGAGAGAGGGAGAGAGAGAGAGAGAGATTCACTTCAACCAACCACCCGCTCCTTTCATTGTCCTAAAGATGCTACACACCAACTAACGCACTATCAAAAGTAAAAGTAACGAAAATCAGTATTTATACATTAAAATGTTGGAAAATGTTATATTGAAACAGTCAGTAGCTCGAGGGTGACTAGAACTGTCTATGGGTAGTGTCAAAATTTATTAATATTATACATAATTGTGTATAATTCGATTTATATTGAATCGCATTCGTAATGTATTTAACCGAATAATTGTGTATAATTCGATTTATATTGAATCGGATTCGTATCATATTTAACTGAATTCATATTATATTTAATTAAGTTCATATTATGAAAGAATCAATTGTATATCATCTAAATCCTCCGATATTAGATTTAAACCCTTTTGTTTCGTATTTTGTTTCGGTTTGGCATACATGTGAGGAAGAGAGGGTGGAGCCACTTGGAACCAAGAAAACAACCAAAGACAAATATAGCAAAGGAGCGTGTGAAGACAGGAAAGTAAGGTAGAAACCCAAAAAGAGAAGGCTCACACCTTCTTCTCTATTCAACCTTTTCTAAGTACTTAATCGACCTTCAATGCCTCCATTGTTCCTATCTGTTTGAAGCAAGGCTCAAAGAGATCATCAACAGAGAGAAGGCCAGTAGACAAAGAAAAGAGCAAAAAACAAAGTCTCCCTCTTAAGAAACCCTACTAGAGTGATCACCAATGCTTCTAAGAACTTCCATTTCCAATACCAAGAAGTTCTTTCGAAGAACCCTAGAAAGTTTCAAGTCTTTTCTTTCTGGTGGTGGCTACCAAAGGATTCCCAAGAGCCCTCCCTGCAATCCTTTTTCTCGCAGTACTGGTGGCGGTGTAGACATTAACATCAGCCAAAGTTACAGAGAATTGGATTTGTTCTACCAGGACTTCACCACCCGATGGGACCGCGAAAATGAAAAATCGAAGAAGAGAAGCAAGAAAAAAAAAACGTCAACAACCAGGGCAAAGCATGAAGATGATAGAATTTGTGCTGATGATTTGATGAAGTTTTCAAAGGTGACTCCGACGAATAGTCCGGAGAATGCTCCGGCAAAGACTTATCAGGTAGAAGAAAGAGAGGACCAAAAGAAGAAGAGACTTGTTTATGAAGGAAGAAGGAAACAAGAGTACTTACCAAATTCTATAGGTGAGATCCGAAAGGAAAGGAATTGTTTGGTGACAGAAAGGCTGAAGGAACTGGAAATGGTGGATAAGGGTAATGTAGAGCATGTATTGGACATTGAAGAGGTTATTCACTACTATTCTCTTTTAACTTGCCCGGCCTATCTCGACATTGTTGACAAGTTTTTCATGGACATTTACACAGAAGCCATCAGTCTGAAAGCACAATCTGAGGGTAACAATACAATTCAAACACAATTCTGTGATGAGTAAAGTTGTGGAGAGTCTTTCTCTCTCCCCTCAGGAAAATGAAGGAAACGAAAAGAAAATTTGGGATTCTTCAACTTGTGTATGTCTTCAATACTCTCCATGTTTTATCTCTTCAATCTGCATGATCAAAAAATCAAGAACAGGAGAGATTTCCCCTCTCTTTTGTGAACTCATTTTTATTCTTTTTTTTGCTGAATTTGGATGTGATTTCGTTACTTCATAGAATTTTTTCATGGTTAATATTTGCTTGGGAAGGACTAGTTGACTTTTATGTACTAAATAATTTCCACAGTTTAATTTTTTTTTTTTTGACATTCAATTAGGACAAGTGGTTTAAGCTCACGGACACATTTTGTTAAATTTGTACATATGATTGTTGATTCGAATTATAGACTACGAAGATAGCTTTACTGAACTGCAACAAGAGTAAATATTCAAGAGTAATGCTACACTGACCAAATTTTGGGATCAAATTTGGAGCCCAAATGACATGGCAGCTGAGTTGGGCTCATTTATTTGGTGTCATGTCATTTGGGTCCCAATAAAAACTTCAAATCATGTGCTGCCATGTCATTTGGGCTCCAAATTTGGTCCCAAAATTTGGTCAGTGTAGCATTATTCAATATTCAATATAATGATGATACCACATCATCATTAATAGGTAGTATAACTTAAAATTATAAATAAATAATTAGGACTAATGAACCCTAGTAATCCAATATGTTAATTATTAGATGTGAAAACTATTAGTGATTGTAAAATTTGGTGAAATCTATATAATTAATTAGGTAATGTTTTCGTTTTTATGTTTTTTTATAAAACAAAAAAACAAAACTAATTTTTGTTTTTTTTTTGTGATAAAAATTAAAAATATAAAACATGTTTGATAGTCATTTATACTTAAAAATTTATAAAAGTAAAAATAAAAAATATATTTAGTATTATACCAAAAATTCACCACTCAAGACCACTACCAACCACCAAACACCCACCACAACCACCATTCCCAAAACCCACCACCATCCACGAAACCCATCCCATCCCCTAAAACCCAACACCACCCAACCGCACCACCATC
>CM042188.1:33101770-33115127 GCA_023539305.1 Ilex asprella | reverse complement strand
TATATATATATATATATATATATATATATGTGTGTGTGTGTGTGTGTGTGTGTGTCTCAGCATTTGAAGGTGGCAGTCAATTAATTTGTGTTCTATTTCAAAAAAAAAAAAATAAACAAAAACATATGACCAAACAAATGGACAAGTGTCCATGTGATGACTTAAGCATGATGACTTAAGCCAATTGAGATGTGATTTTTGGCCAAAACTTTGGCTATAAATAGCCAGCACTTGGCCATTCGACCAAGGCAGAAAGAGAAAGAGAAAGAGTGTGAGAGAGATGAAGAGAGAAAAAATTATGAGATTTTAGAGTAAAAAATTGAGTGGTGATTTAACTATTTGATTCTTAGTATTTTGAATTTAATATCTATCGGAGTCATTGATAGATTTGAGGTACGGGATAGTATACATTATACTCCCGTCTTTTAAATCTCTTTGCAAATAGTATTTTTTTATTATCTGAATTTTGTACTCCTATTGATTACTTTGATTGATACGAAATTTTGTCAATTTTATCGGTTGACCTGTACGTTGGGCTAAATATTTTGAGATTAATTGGTACATGTACGAAGTGTACTTGAGACATAATTGGTAAAATGTGAATACAGTCCTGCGGGGTGCGATTGTGATTACAGTCCAACTATCACTAGTTATTATGTTTATGAATTTATATGCCCAACTGTTATTTGTCATGTCATCAAGAGGAACCGAGTATGCTACTATGTTTGATAGCAGTTAAGCTATGTGGCTTGTCGACGGTGATTCTTGATTTCGTTATCCATAATTCTTATCATCTGAATTATTTTGCATTTGGTCATTCATTTTTTTTCTCGTTGAGTATATTGTTTCTTGTCGTATTGTATAATTTTCCGTTTTTAATATTTTTTTAGGATAATTTCGGAGGGAAAGACCAAAGTTGATATTTGAGGAATCTAAGATGGACGAGTCTTGATATAATTTTTAACTTTGTGGGTTATTGTGGTGATATATAATTCATGAGGGAAGGATCAGAGTTGAGATACGAGAAAATTTCAGATTTATAATTTTGTGGGTTTATTTGGGTGATATATAATTTGAATAAATTTGTTTTTATATTGAGAATATTATTTTTATTGTTATTAGGAGATCAAAATTGTGATTATAAATTTATAGAGATAATTAGAGTTCTAGCCTTGTATTCGGAGATTTATTTGTGATTATTGTGATCAATTAATTTAATCAAGTAACGCGTTTCAGAAACGGGGCACTACTGAAAACTCCCAAAGTGAAGTGATAACCATGGCTGAGGAGGTATATGCAAATCTCATCAGATTTCCTCTATCAATTAATTTTCCTCCCTTGTTTCTAGTTTCTTTTCTTTTTTGTTGGCTTGGTTGTATGTTCTTCATTTAGATTAGATTTCCCTCTAAATTTTGCATGCTAGAGTAGAGTTTAATTCTGCTCCTTCCTGTTATTTTTTCCTTTGAATTCTCTTTTCTGCAAAAACTTGTGTTGGATTGGGTTGTTCTTCTTATCTGCGCTCTTGTTTTAATTGACGCAACAAACAGGTTACAACAATGGTGATCAAGGTTGATCTCCAGTGCTGTCACTGCCGCAAGAAGATCAAGAAAATTCTCTGTAAATTCCCTCGTTAGTCTCCACTCTTATCTTCTTCTTCTTTTTTTTTTTTTTTTTTTTCTGCACGTTGTTGTTATTCAGTTGTGGCCTTGGGGCATATCCACTCATTGGTTTTTTTGAAAAATACTAATTGGAATCAATTACACTGTTGGATTGACTGCCATTAAAAATCGTATTGTATTAAGTCCTTATACCATTGGTCTTGATTTTTCTAATAATTTTTAAAAATTATCCAGTTTAGGTTCGGTTTAGTATGTTTGTCTTGTCATTTTATGAACAGTGCATTGTGGCTTTATGTTTGGATAAGAACTGAGTTTTTTTTTTCCTATTTTTGTGATGAGAGAAATTAGAGACCAAAAATATGATGAGAAGGAAAACACGGTGACGATCAAGGTGGTAAGCTGCAGCCCAGAGAAGATTCGTGACAAATTGTATTGCAAAGGTGGGAAGATCATCACGTGCATCAAAATCGTACCGCCACCAACACCAAAACCAGATCCAAAACCAAAACCAGATCCAAAACCAAAACCACCACAGATATGTGTATGTCCAATTGGGATATGTTGTCGGCCATTTTGTCATGTTGGGGGTTCATGTTGTCATGGTTGCGGAGTGCCACCACCACCACTGGGACCATGTTATTACTGTTATGTGTGTTATGGTAGGGGTTATTATGTGATTCGTGGTAATTGCTTTTGCGAAGAAAATCCATCGCCATGCACAATCATGTAATGGATGGTGCGTGGTCATTGTCATGCCCATGATCACGATCAAGCTTTGGATTCTCTATGGGAAAAAAGTCCAGCCATTATGAATTTTGGGTGGATGTGGGTGTTTCGTGGAAGACAAATAAAAATATTACGAAATTGAACGCTGGCAGTTAAATGGTTGTTGATGTTGTATTTAAATAAGATGTTCGTATGATGTTTGATTAATAAAAATTTTCTTAGTTTAATGAATTGTTATTTTTCTAGTGCACCAGACTATCTTCTAACTTTTGCTATTCTAACTTTAAAATAAAGGTAACCAAAAAATAAATCCAAGTATTAAAAAACCCCATTTCAATTTGGTCTAGATAGTTTTAGCCAAAGTGGCGAATGACTACTCACGTGCAATCATGTTACCTGATCGCAACCACTAATTTTCCACACGAGTTAGCAGTACCAATTCTATTCAAACATGTTATGACAAGACGGAGAATAGTATGAAAGTGTACCTTAAAGAATTTAAACACGTTTAATTTGATGGTTCAGACCACCAACTTTTGGTTTGGTGTAACAGAAACCCTTGAATGAATTTGGTAATTTCTGTGATTGTTGCCGGCCATGTCCAACAGTGCCAAACTTACCTTCCATCAAATTTGGTAATTTTAATATTTTTTAATTAAAAATATAGTCAAACTTAAAATGGACAAAAATTAAATAGTGGCATTGATGAATTGAAGGCTTATTTGGTTTTAATTTGTTAAATTAAATTTTAATTGGATAAAATTACATGTTAATTTGGTGTTGCTTTGATATATTACATGTTAATTTAGTGAATTAAATGTTTATTAGAAAAAAAATTGAATGTTAATTTGGTGAATTGAGTGTTAATTTGATGAATTCAGTGTTAATTGAATGAAATTGAAAGTTTATTTGATTAATTTAATGTTAAATAGTTGAATTTAAAAGTTAATTTAGTGAATTAAATGCTTATTAGAAAATATTGAATGTTAATTAGATGAAATTGAGTGTTAGTTTTGTGTTAATTTGATGAATTGAATATTAATTTGGTGTTAATTTGATAAATTAAATTTTAATTGGATAAAATTGTATGTTAACTTGGTGTTGATTTTATGTAATTAAATGTTAATTTGATGAAAGTGAATGTTAATTTAATAAATTAAATTTTAATTGGATGAAGTTACATGTTAATTTGGTGATGATTTGAAGAAATTACATGTTAATTTGGATGTTAATTTGATTAATTTAGTGTTAATTGGATGAATTTGAATGCGCATTAGATGAATTCAATATTAATTTGAAGTTAATTTGAGTAATTTTTTTTAACTTGTTGAATTTAATTGTTAATATAATGAACTAAATGTTTATTAAATAAAATTAAATGTTAATTGGATGAAAAATTAAATGTTAATTTGCTGTTAAATTGATGAATCGAATATTAATTAGATGGAATTGTATGTTACTTTGGCGTTAATTTGATAAATTGAGTCTTTATTACATGTTAATTAAATACTTTTGGGTTAAGTTAAAATTTGACTCACTTAACTTTCAATCTCACCTACCAAATTATTACAAATTCTCATGGGGGGGTTATTGGGATGGGTCGGGCTTCATGCGGGCTTCGGGTATGTGGGCGGATTATTGGGCCGGGTATGTGGGCGAACTTCGGGTTGGATAGTGGATTTAAGAGTAAACCCAAGCTTTTTTTTAAAAGATATTGGGCTCGAGTTTGGGCGGGCCAACTATCAGCCTTATCAGGCTTCAAACCTATTTTTTTCGGGTCGGATAACGAGACCTGTGGGTAACTCAACCCATGGACACCCCTACTTTCAGATATCATTTTCGGTTTTAATTTGAATGTGATTTCTTTTTCGGTCCCTTTGTCCTTCTTATGTTTCAATTCTTATAGTTGCCTTCCACTAGTACTCTCCTTCCAGAAGATGATTTACAGAGGAAAGGTCAAATGTGGTTTTGGTTAAAGAAAATTTGGATCACGTTTGATGATTGTGTTTTAAAGGGAATGATAAGAGCAGAGTATTGGTGAATCTCAACTGTCTTTTTTTTTCTTTTTTTTTTTTTCACACCAAATCACATTCGTTGATAATTTTACAACTAACTATTTGATGCACACGTGCGTTGCACGTGAACTATTGACTTATTAATTTTTTTTTGCATTTTAACTTTAATTTTTACACCAATGTGTTGTGTGGCCAAATTTCCGTTGAAAGACTATACATTGAATAAAAGCACTAAGCTAGAGTATAATAGCTAGAGTTTAATAAAAAATAAAAGCTTATACGTATTCTTAACAAGTTTGCGTTGACCATAATGCACTTTAATCAGATAAACAGTAACATGCGGATGTAAAATTAAAAAAACCAAATGCAAGCTTCAATCATGCACCACATGTCTTTCATGTATAGCAATGCTCCGCAAAGCATCACTACCACAATTTTGAGCAATAACACTCCAACATATTCTTCAAAAACCTGAAACCAAGAAGACAAACACATAGTTTTAATTCAAATCAAGCCTTTCAAGCAACATGGTTAATTATGTTCCTCATGATGAAAACAAATATATAATTATCCCTTCCTAAATTTGGATTCCCGAAAAGAACGTAGCAAACCAAATGTGTAGAGGCAAGGGTCCAATATGGTATATGAAAGTAATACTTCACTAAAAAATTCTCACACATGCTGAATGCATCATTATGCATAGGTCAAGATCATAGCTTCTTTATCAGCTACGTTACCCTTTCTAAAAGTGCAATCCTTGACATTAATGTTCTATAAATGTACTCTTAATGCAAGAAGTGGATACTCTTTAACTATAGTTGATTGTGACTTCCAAAAAAATTACTCTTCATTCAAAATTCGAAATCGCATGTGTACTTTAAAGGCATCCTATTAGTGTCGAGAAAATAACCTTGTAAAAAAAATGGAACCCATGACAAGAAGACAAGACCTTGGCAAACATATCATTCATTCGCCAAATTTTTAGTTGGTGATCATCTGTTCCAAAAACAATCAGAGGGAGAGTGGGATGGACTGGAATCCAATTGACTCCTTGATCATGGCCCTCTAAGACATACTTTACAACAATATCAAATACACCAAAAATTGTGTTCATCTGGCTTAGCCGAAGGATGTCATTAGCTGGGAAAACTATTTTTTTCTTCAGGGCACCAATATATCGAACACGAACAATTTTATCCAATGATGCGGAAACAACCAAGTCCTCTTTGGGATGGAACAAGCACACATCACATAATAAATATGTCAATTCAACACATAAATACAAGTACGGAATTGCCAGTTCCACTCACAGTGAAATTCAATTGTACAAATGTAATCAAGATGTCCAAGAAGGGTAAAGAAAAACCTATGCAACTTTTAGTTCCACTCCTTGATCTTGTAATCATCTCCTACATAAACAAGTATTTTCATCAAACAAATAGCTCCCCCATGCACAAAATGAATAAAGCACTTAAAAGTCTATTCTTCTTTTTTTTTTTATTGCAAGTACGTATATTTGCAAACATAAAGTATCTATGATTTTTTTTATAAGCTAGTCAACTACATGTTGGGCGGATAAAATGATAAGGGATTCTGATTGTTGAAGGCCTTGAAATAAAGAGGAAAACAAAAGCCCATTAAATTCTATCTCATCTCAGAGAAGTAAGGGAAATGGGGAGAACAAAAATTTATTCCACATGTCATGCTTTATGGAATTTTTAACCAAGCCGGATTGTTGTTAATGGTGGAGTTTAGAGGTTCATGGTTTCTCAGCTTCCAAGTAACTGAACAACCTACGATTCAAAGCCAAATTCAATTGATTTTTTTTTATATATTTTATAACAATCAAACAGAGGGAGACTTGGTATAAAAGTTTTGTTTAAGAATAGTTCAATGAAACTTTATTTGTTATTTTTATTTTTAAAGTAAATCAATCTCATGTATGTATAGTGGGCGGGTTGCACCCTCAACCTATAGGCAACATACATCTCCACAATAACACTACCCCAAAAACCCACAATTTTAGTAAACTTTGATGTTCGCTTTATGATCCAAGTTTGACACATGTTCAATAAAAGATATAATTTGTAAATTTTTTATGTGAGTGGTATTCTAAGGACATGACCCTAAAAACATATGTTGATGTCTCTGGTAAGTTAAACAGAAGGAAAGTAACAGAAATTGGGAAAAACAAGAAAATGTATGTGAAATAAAAAAATAGCATTCTTTTTGACAAATCAAAAACTCATTATAGGTGGCAAACAGTGAGATGCTGCCCAAGGACATAGTGAGTATTCAAGAACTCAACTTTCTTGCTACACCTAAAACCATTTCTCTAAGAAGTCCATCCAACTATATTACCTAAGAGGAATATTCTCTGTAAAAGACTAAAAGAGACATCATGAGGTTCTTTAGCTTGAGCACCTTGTTTTTGACCCCATCAAAAGTCACCCTACTATTTTTTTCCCATCCAAATGGACCATACAAAGAAGAAGGGAGTTCTCTTCTTGAATTCTACTGGAAGAGGAGTAGATGGGCAACTACCACTCCGTGTATAGTGCTTTTTTTTGGGGGGGGGGTACAATTCCTTGTATACTGCTTATAGGCTTTCAATTCCTATTTTGCAAGTAGAATCTGTAAAACACATCAATACCAATAAAATTTGACAAAAGGGGATAATTATTATTACATGGTAAATATAATCAAAATATATTTGATTGAAATTTTTATGTTTCATTGTAATTCCCAAAAAAAAAAAAAAAAGGAACATGGGCATTGACCATTATTTGAGGTTTTAGAATATTCGTTAGAAGTTGCGTTATGTCACCTCAAAACAAAAGAATCTTAATATGAAACGTAGTACCAACTACCTACAAAAACGTAGTACCAACTACCTACAAAAACGTAGTACTCTACATGCACTTTGCTAAACTTAGAATATGAAAGTCAATGTTCGATTTGACCAAGTTGAGAACATATAAGAAAATTGGATGTACAATGAAACTCAAATTTATGAAATGATAAGTTCTACTTGACTTGTAAAGGGCAATGTATGGTGGATAAGGGTCAAAGGCAACATCAAAGTCTTGAAAAAGAGAGGGAGAGAGATGTGGTTGTTGATCAGTGCAAAGATGTCATGTGAAAGAGAGGCACACATGAAGTACAAAGGTAGTGGAAATTTTATTGTTTTGACGAAGTGGATTATGAAGCGGCACCTGGAATTATGTGCTAATTACTGATTAAGATAATTTAGGCTATTAATTTAAGAGTAAAATAAAAATAAAAGGGAATTTTTCTAGATAAGTCAATAATCTAGAGCAAACTAAAATCATGATAACTAAGGAAGGATTTATTGTTTAATTAAGTATGAAAAGTTAATCTATTTATTTTAAAGTTGTTAATTATTTGCTAAAGGAAGTTAAAGCTTAATGGCAAATCTGAATTTTTTTTTGGGTGACAAAAATATCTTCACAAAGACAGTCAATACAATACCAAACTAAATTGTAAAAATCTACTAACTTGGCATAATAGTTTCAAGAATCAATGCTCAATCTTCACCTCGAAAACCATAATTAGTGATGTTCATCGATTTGTGAAACTTTTGATTTTTCATGAAAATATATCTCAGCATATACAAAATAAATGCATAAGAGGCAAAATCATAATATAAGAATAAATGTTGAAAATAAATGCATAACACAATAAATGATATAATTGGTTGCCAGAACTAACATACCAGGCATAATCATAATATAAGAATCTAAACTAATATGTAAGGTTATACTATAAGTCAAACCTAACATATGACCTTCAATTCATCAATACATTCTCTTGATGCTTTCTATGAGAATCCTTCACCTCATGGTTTGTGACAACTTTGGCCCCAAAGCGACATCATCAACCAATCTATTGAAAATATAGAAGCAAAACCCAACAGATAATATCATCAACCAGTCTCATATTTTTTATTGATTCATTCAAGTTCGTGAAACAAATACTAATTTTGATAAGAACTTAGAAAATATAGCAAGTTCCACTTCAATAAAGTGAAAATACAAGTTCTACATCCATGAAGTATATTCCAAGAATTTATGTTTGCTTTCATTTTATCAAGAAAGAATATAGGAGCCAATACTTTTCAAGTTCTACATCCACTTCCTTTCCCACTCCTTAGATGAAATTAAAAACCTACAATAAAAACAACGTCTGGACAGAATTTGTGGTGCTTCCATTCCCATATCCATATCCATATCCAAGCAATGAAAAAAGATAAAAACCTTAAGGACCAAAAATGAAAATCACCACTTATTAAAGACACAAGAAGACTTTTAGCTAGGTCGATTTGACTACATCTAACATTCCTACAAATCCTTGTGGCCAAAGGTGTGCAAAGAAAGGGGTTAAAAGAGAAGGGTGAGTCCTTGATAGAGGCAAATCTTGAGGAAATGGGAAGCTGAACACATGTATATATACATAATGGGGTATACAAAAACTAAAGACAATCATGTTTTAATCTCTTTAGTGTAGGAGAAAAAAGCCAACTGAGAAAATGAAAGCAAAACACCTGAGCAGTTATAATAGCCAAGTATTTTGTGAATAATACTATCAATATCTAATAATAAAATAAGTCCAGCAAATATAGTTACAATAACTTTATAGGCCATTTCAACTGTCACATTATTAAATCAACTTATTAGGTCAGATTAACATGTCTCAATAACATCGCCCTTATTATGTACACTGGGGCTAAGTCCCTTCAGAGGGATTGTAGCTAAAAAACCATTCTCATTAGTGATGCCTATGGTTCACACTAAGACCAACCTTGACTTTAATGCATGCATATAGAGCAAATACATAGCGATCACGATCAACATTTTAATGTAAGTAGTTTAAATCATAATGCCAATAAATTTTGATGGAGAATGGACATTGACATGTTTGGGATAGATCTATTGGAAATGATATCATTTTAATTGGTCCTCAATGATAAAAATGTAAAATAATCCGAAAACATGATACTTCAATTCCCCTTCCATATATAAAATTGACAAAAACAACAAATAAATTAACGAAACAGAATATTAACTTCTCTCAGCAATTCATCCATTGTAATTGCAACTCGACAATCACAGTACGACTTCCCATAAAATTTATCCAATTTCAACTTTATAAAGAATGCCAAAAAAATTTAAGTGCATGAAACATCTTTTTTATTTGAACTTTCACCTAAATAAAAAATAAGCATTCAAAATAAATTTTTTTAAAAGACGAATGAGAATAAAAGTAAAAGAACATATCTCGCAAGCAAGACTGGTGACATCAAAAGGAAGAAACATTGTTGTATACATGTGCTCAAACAGAGTGTTTTGGACATGCAACTCCCTGAACACATTCTTTTCCAACCTCTAATCTTATTTTAGAACTTTACCATGTGTATTCTACAAAATGAACCCAGAAATTTAACTTACAGTATATTGGTGACAACCTTTTAAATCTTTGAGAAAATTATCAAGACAAGCCTAAAAAGTTTGTATTGGAAATATTCATAACTATGGAAAAGACTACGGTACCAACAATGACGTATCCAAAAATACCAAAGTTAGAAGTCAAGTTACACATTGTAAAAGAAAAATTATAACTATTTATGGTCAAACACAATATTTAATGTTTATAATTTGACCTTAAAAAGTTGTAATTTTCAATACAATACCTCGGACGTAATCTTCCTCAATAATTAACAGTATCATAATAAAAGGGATTTTTCAAACTTTTGGACATATGATGGCCTTTGTGCCGTCATCTAATCCATCTGTGCTTGAATTCCTATAAACTCTGGAATGTTCGAATATGGTATGATACAGTCGTATGAGGCAACCTTTTTCCTTTTTGTTTCTTTTTTTTTTTTTTTGTGTTGAATGGTGATTGAATCTATAAAATAAAAAATTGCATTCTTTTAATCATGGTAGAGTATATAATTGGTAAAGAAGGCGTACATGATCTTGCTCCCACAAATATTGTGCTTTATTGTTATTGCTATTTGTCAATCAATAATAAAGTTTTAAGAATTATATATGAAGAAGTTGATGAGAAAAAATATTTTTAACCAATAAATTATTCTGAAACAGGATTCAAATCAATCCTAGGTCACTCATCATCTATACATTGGTGGGGAGCACACTTAAATATAGATCATCTTAGTTGGAATCGTCATAGAGAGGATCAATCAAAGGAATTGAGGGAACGAAGCTAGTACTCGACATCTTACTTTGAGGTCTGGGCAGCCCAGAACACTGAGGGAATAAAATAGACAATCTACTGTAAGTTCTACTTTTTTTCCCGCCATTCTTTAGTCACTTATCCAAATTAGCTGAAATTCAAATAAACCTAAGTATTTAAGAACAGAGTATTAACAACGAGTGTATTTGTGTGAGTTTTTGAGAGAGAGAGAGAGAGAGAGGGAGAGAGATCAAAAGTACCTTAGGTAGAAGCCATCATCCTATCATTTAAGGCGCCTTGGAAAGCAATACGGAAAACACCAATCCGGCTCTCCCATTGGATGTAAACGTGTTCATTATTAAAGATGGACTAAACTGTGAAAACATAGCACTTCTTGAAGAAAAATTCATACCCATAACAAGAAACATAGAAATTCAAACCCTACAATCGTAAACCATAGAAACAAGGGAAAATTTGATACCCAATAAACCTAGGGTTTTAGCAATTGCAAGAATATCATAAATATAATAACTTCAAGAACATTGAGAATGAGAAAGCTGATTTTTCTTGTCTCATTAAATTAACAACGAATTTAAGAAAAACAAACTTTAAGAAAATCACACATTCTCAGCGCCTGGTGTCGTTATTGCTAAGCAGTGAAATTGAGCCTCACAGAAAATGAAAGTTACAATAGCTACTATAACGCCTAGGTCTGTGGAAGATGAAGACAAGGGATGTGAATTTGCAAGAAAGAGAGAGAGAAAAGAGGGAGAGAAAGTCGGAGAGAGGAAGAGGTTGTAACGGCTAAGAGAAGTAGAGCCTCTAGGTCTGTGAATTTGAGAGAGGAAATAAGGAGAGAAAGAGAGAGAAGAGGGAGAGAAAGTGGTAATAGAGAGAGACATTAATTGGGAAGCAATTACTGTAGAGGACACGGATGACATAGTTGTTATGTTGGAGGATAAAATTGCAAAACAAATATTTTTCACATATGTTGACTTTTTAAAGTAGTATAGATATGTTTGGGGGAAGGTAAACTTCTTATTTCCTTCCCTAGACAACAAAAAAGTATTTCCATTTTATATGAAGTTTAAAAAAACAAGTCATGTTTTCCTCTCTTGTTTTTTCTTTTAATTTTACTCCAATTTATCTTTTACCAAAAAAGAGAATTTATTTTACCCTTAAATTCACAGTGAACAGGAATAGATAAAAATTAGTTTGTAGGTTTAAGATAGAAGTGTTAATTGAGTTGAACTTAAATTCAATTCTCAATTTGACGCAATTATGATTAAGACTTGCATTGAGTTGAATTTGACTGTTGAGTATAAAATATAAATTCTTGCTTAAACTTAAAGGGTGGAGTTATTCCCACCCTTCAAATCTCTATTACCACCCTATGCTACATACACCCCCTTTAAAAAGAAAAGAACGAAACAAGGAAAAAGAAAGAAAGAAGCAAACTGAAACAAGAAGGAAAAAAAACCAACAAAAGATTGAAGGAACAAACAAAACCACAAGACGCAAAACCTGACATGAAAAAAAAAGTATCAAGCATAAACACAAAATCAAACAAGAAAAAAAATAACAAACATAGATGCAAAAACTACACAAGATAAAAGAATAATAAATAATCTGAAAGCATACATATATATACACATATATAAATTCTAAATAAAAAATTATTAAACTTGACAAAGATATCAAAACATACCGAAAATAATAAAAATTCATACAACAAACAAGAAATCAAACATATAATTTAATTGAAAAGTAATATTAACATGTATCTCACTGAAAAAATTCATATTAAAAAAATATTTTTAGGAGTGCATGAGATGCAATAGAATATGAAATCCTAATTATGATAAAATATAAGGTGAATTTACTTATTAAATGGGGTGTATGTAACATGAGGTGGACTTAGTTACTAATGAGGTATGTATAGAAGGGGTGAACTTAGTAATTTGATAATGAAAAATTAAATGGGGTGGGAAACCCAAATTTAAATTACATTGAATTTTACGAATATTTAAGTTGAACTCAAATGAAACCTAATTTTAATTCCTCAACAATTTTTATTACCTTTATGAGAATTCACGTGAAACTTTTGGATGTTTTTCTCACAAAAGTTACACGAATTCACATTGAAAAAATGGTGCAAAAATAATGTTATGAACTTTAAGTAGAAATCTGCAGAAAAATAAATAGTTATACTTTTTTTAAAAAAAAATTTGAGATAAAGTTTATTAAAAATGTTAAAATTATGGATGTTTGATCAATAATAATTATATTTTCTCATTTTTTTGAATTAATATGTTACAGTAGTTATAGCGTGACTTTCGTTATATAAATGTTTGATTATATATGTTTTGCAAACATGTTGAATAATATCAATTTGATCGTTATATTGTTGAAATTGTATTATACATTATCTTTATTTATGAAAAAATATTTACAATTATTTACGAGTAACATAGTGTCTTCTGACATAGACAATTACTAGTATATCTATAATATAAAATAGAGCAGATTTCAATAAGCTCATCTGATGGTCTTAAATAGACTCATCCAACAACCACCAACATCCCTATGAAAACCATTCATATTACACTGTGCCTTAAGACATGAGTTAATATATATATATATATATATATATATATATATATATTATATGACATGTAACTGATGGTGCTCGAAAATGTTAGCCCAAGTTCAAAACCACAGTCTGATGGCTCAGAGAGGGGATAGAATGATAAGATGAGTTGGAAATGGATGAAAATGTAA
>CM042188.1:33091233-33101670 GCA_023539305.1 Ilex asprella | reverse complement strand
ATTTTCTTCTCTTTCATGTTTTAGTTTTAATAAATCCTCTTTAATTATGTTTATTGGTAATACTAGAAGCTATTTTATTTGTATCGATTATCAATTCTACGAATATGTTCAATATTACATTAAATTACTTGTTACAACTTAACTTTTTAAATTTGTTCAATCAATTTTTTATAATTAAATGACCACCATAACTTAAAAAGTTCGCTTCCAATAGGCCCAACAAAAACCCGCCCAACAGGCTCAACAAAAGTCCGCCAAACAGGCCCACAAAGCCCACCCAGTCAAGCCCTCTCACAAAGCCTGCCCAATAGGTGACGGACTGGGCTGCGGATAGCTTACCCCTACCCGAGCCCGGCCCGGCACGCCACTCGCCTGACTACGAGCTTGACTTACACTATCCAAGCTCGGCCTAAAAATAAATTCACGGCCAAGCTCGGGCCGGCCCATGGACTGTCTTATATAGGAATGTCCATAGGCCGGGTCAGGCTAGAGCCCGCAAAAATTTTTTCGAGCCGAACTTGGATAGTGTATGTCCAAACCCTTACCCAAGTGATTTATCGGGCAGGTCGGGCCGGGCTTCGAGTAGGGGTAGGCTACCTGCAACCTAACCCGTGAGCCTATTGGGCGGGCCTGTTGCAAAATTCGGGAAAAATTTAAATTTTTTCTGAAAAAGGGTAAAATGGTAATTTGTTACCATAATGCGGAATTAAAATGCATGTTCTCTAGAACTCGTATGACAGAACGTACTTCGTCGTTAGATTCATATCGCGAAACTGAATTATCTTGAAAAATTTCATTGAATTCCGAGATAGTCGAATTTTTCACGTTTTACAAAACGACTGTGTCGAATGACCTCACCAAGGTCCCAATAAACGGAAATTTTAATTTTTTTTTATGAATTTAATTTGAACTTAAAGCAGGATGAAAATGGACCCAGATAAGTGGGTGGCGTGTGGCTCGATATGAGCCAAGTATTTAAAATTATAAATAGGGCCTAAATATATAATTTCTGGAGAAATATCTCCATTGTTCAGCTGGTCTCACACGTTTGAGAGGAAGAGAGGTAAGAGAAAAAGACAAATCAAAATCCAAGGCTTTCCTCTTCGATTCACGGAATTTCATCGGTTAGAATTCGTAAAGTCAAGAGTTAAAGTTGATCTCTTTGACGAGGGCTACAGAACATACCAAGAACGAAGGATTTCACCGAAGATCCAAAGAGGAGATTTTGGAGAAATCAAGATTTGAAGGTTATGTTGGTGTTCTTGAGGATTTTACTCTTCGATTCATCCTTCAAGAGGTAGGGTTCTCTCCTACTCTGGTTCATTTCTAACCTAAAATGTCCATAATGGATGGTTAGGTGTATGTGGTTATATATCACTGGTCTATTGTTATGAAAATGAGTATATAAATGATTTAGAGCAACTTCTAGCTTGATTTTGATATGTGAAAATTATTTGTGAAACCTCTTGAAATTTGATATTTGGTGGCATGCTATGTGTTTATATTATGTCTTATGAATGACATAGATTATGTGATAACATGTTGATAAATTATTGTTGATATATGTTTATTGATATATTGACCATGTGGCAAAGTTTGATGATTATATGCATATGATATAAATTTTCATGGTACATGTTAATATGTGAAAATTGCTCACTTGACATGTATTGCAATTTGGGCATGATTGGCATCACATTCATGGGCACTAGGCATGAATGTAGGTGTGTGAGTGCATGGTTGATCAATCACTATACTTGGTGGTTGATAAGTGGGCTCGGTACCGTTGGACCAAGGTTCAACAGAATCGCACGGTGGCACAGTTGCATGGGCATGAAAAACTTGTGTCGGGTATAGCAAGAAGGGCTAGACGATCCCTCGGGTGTAAAACTCGATTATTGGTTTATTCACTTCCATCGGTGTAAGTCCAAAAAGGTGAATTAGGCGTACAGAGTCGGCAGTACAATTCTAAAATCCGTTGCCCAACAAAGACATAAGATTTTATTTTATAAATATACTCTTGAATGTGCAACATCTAACAATGCTTAATTTTATAAACACATGACTTTTATTTCAAACAAGTATTGGATGTGTTTCATCAATGTTGAAGGTTTTACACACGTACATTGCATTGTGTTGTGGTGGCCAGTGAGGGCTCGGGTTAAAGTACATGAGTGAGTGTCATCTCATATCATGGCATGACATGAAAGAATTTTAACCTTGAATCACATATTCATGTTTAAAAGTGATAAATGTTGTTGTTTGTTGCATGTGACCATTTCATATGCATCTAGGTGGGGAATAGCCTCTGTAGGGGATACTCTATTGAGCATAGTTCACCCTATACGGAAAAACATTTCAGGTGCGGGTTATATGCCCGTGGACGGATCTCATTCGGGCCATCAAGGGTGAAGAAAAGCCGAGATGTGACTTTACTCTGAGTTTTTATAAAAAATATTTATGAAAACTTAGTTTTTGGCATGTAATTATATGGAATCGTATGTAATAGAACTTGTATGTATTAAGTTTTATGTAGGAGATGATATTAAACATGTATTGGATAATTGTGGGAAGGTTTGGAATGAATTAAAAATTAAAAACAGGTGAAACAGATAAATCTGGACAAAACCTACCGATAAATTACAAGAAGGTTATAGGTAGAACTTTGTCTAGTAGGAAAAATCTACCGGTAGACTACAAGTAAGTTACAGGTAGAACTTTGTCCAGTAGGCAAAACCTACTGGTAGACTACAGGTAGAACTTTTTCAGTGGACAAAACCTACCGATAGGTCCATAAAAACCTACCGGTAGGTTTTTAAAAAATCTGAAAATTTAAGAATGTTTTTGCCATGCTTTTGGGCTATGTGTTTCTTTCCTTCAAATGTTATAAATGGACAATAATAGAGTACCAATGGTGGTATATTGGACCTTGGATGAGTCAATCAAACACAAGCACATAGACCTTGTATTTTTTTCAAAACCCTAGTGAAGGGAATGTAGTGTCGCGGTGTCGGGTTTACCAGCATCTACGGGTAATTCCGCGGGCTGATGGGTGTGACCCCCGGTTTTAGGGACGTCACACCTATGGGCGGGCTTGCTGGGTGGACCTGCTTACAGGCTTTTTTATATACATCTTTATTTAAAAATGATAAATATTTTTGTAACTTAATATTTGTGTAAATTATATTTTGAATTAAAAGTAAAATCAAAATGGATAAAAATAAAATAATGAACTACAACCAATAGAATGAATAAATCCCAACTAAGTTGACACCTACTAACTTATCTGTCATTTGCATTACTCTACCATTTAACACTTATATGTTTAATACATAGAAAATAAAATAATACATTATTTATAATATCTAAATTTTTAAATCTTCAAATTTCAATATTGAGAAATTTATTTCAAAGTTTCAAATTTAATAGTTTAAAAGTATAATTTTTTTTTGGGAAAACTTCAGCCACACCCCCTCTAGTTTCTAAATCTTCAATGACACCCCTTCTTGTTTATATTTAAACATCACTAACACCCCTTACCTTTAAACTACCATTTCTAACAAAAAAATTAATCTAAAATACCAAAAATACCCCTACATAAATTTAAAGTAATTTTTTTACATAAAATTTTATTAAAATTCGAGCAATTAAAATTTATTTTTCTATATATTAAAATTTGAACTAATTAAACTTCGATTGAAGTTGAATAAATTTTACTTTTTTAACGTATTAAAATTCGAACATATTAAAATTTATTTTTTACATATTAAAATTTAAGTCAACTTGAACTCTACCCGAGTTGTTATAGTCGATTAAAATTCACTTTCGAGTCGATTAAAATTTATATTTTTTTACTTATTAAAATTCCAGTCAATTAAAATTCGATTTATTAAAATTTGAGTCGATTAAAATTTATATTTTTATGTATTAAAATTTGGCTGATTAAAATTCAATACGAGTTGATTAAAATTTGACTTTAGTCAATTAAAAATAATTTCTAATTGGCTCAAATAGAATTTTAATTAGCCCAAATTTAATACATAAACAAATATAATTTTTAATTGGCTCAAATTTTAATATGTAAAAAATTTAATTTTAATTAACTTGAATCGAATTTTAATTCACTCAAAAATTTAATACTTAAAAAAATTAAAAAATATAGGGGGTCTCATTGAAGATATATATATTTAGAAGGGGTGTTGTTGAAGTTTATCCTCAAATATATCATGGGCAATTTAGTAAATTTGTATTTTAGTTAAAAAAATTAATCTGATAAGAGGTGTCATTGAAGATTCAGAAACTAGAAGGGGTGTCTTTGAAGATATGCCAAACTAAAGGGGGTGTGGTTGAAGTTTTCCCTTTTTTTTTTTCAAAGGAATGATAGGTGGGTTGGGCTTGAGGGCGGGCTTTGGGCTGGGTAATAGGTTTTGGGGCAAATCCAAGCCCTCTTTTTAAGGATATTAAGTTCGGGCAGACCAATTATCGGGTCTATCGAACTTCAAGCCGTTTTTCGGGTCGAATAACGAAACCCGTGGATAATCAATCCCATGGACATCCCTACATGCATACACCAACAATGCTTTGTTCTGCTCTTGTTGGCCCAGCCAATCAGGCCTAATAAATAACAGATCTGGCCCATTAAGGCCCAATTATGCTTGCTCATCAAGTTTGGGATGTGAATCCACGCGCACCCCACGCGACTAGTCAACGAACCACAAACTATGTCTCAACTCCTGCGCATCTCTGACACAACCCCCAGCTCTCTCTCTCTCTCTCTCTCTGCGCTAAAGTTCCATTGTCTTCACCATTCTCTCTCATCGCCAACGCTAGAACCCTGAAATTAGGGTTTTCGACTTCAATTTCGCCAAAATCAGCCGTATTGTGCCTTGTCTGAACAAATATGTCACGCTACTTTACCTTTATCTTCTAACAATTAGGGTTTTTGCGTTCTTCTACCTCTTCTTCCACAGGCACACGCAAATGGACGACATTCAAGACGACGCTAGGTATCCACCAAAACACTACTCGATAAACCACCAGAACTCAACCTACAACTCAAAACCCTCAATTCGAAACCGCCCCTCTTATCCAATTAACCCTGATTTTGGAAAAAATTACGACAATAACATGGACTACGATGAGGACGATGAGTTGAATGAAGAATCCGATGGGGAAACCCCCGCATCTGAAGAAGAAGACTATCAAAATGGGTATTATGAGTCCGAGGAGCGAAAAAAGAAGCGAAGAATAGAGAGTTTAGTCTCCAATTACGAGTTTGCCCCTCGTGCCGGTGCAAATTTACCGAGAAATCAATTCTTTGTTCGGAATTCGCGGGAGGATTGGAGTGAACATGAAACCTTAGTGTTGTTAGGGGTGTGGGGCGATAGGTTTATGCAATTGGGGAGGATGAGTTTGAGGTCTGAACATTGGGAGGAGGTGGCCAAGAACGTATCGCAGGGGACACAAATTGGTAGGAGTGAGATAGAGTGTAGGAATAGATTGGGTATTTTGAAGAACAAGTATAACAAAGAGAGGGCGAAAATGGAGGAAATGAGAAGCGGGTATGTGAGCAAATGGGTGTTCTTTAAGAAGATGGACATGTTATTGAATTCGAGGAAGGAGAAACAGCAGTGTGGGTTGGCTTGTGGGTTCGATTCGGGCGAGTACGTGTTTATGGATTCGAGTGTGTATTTGAATAGGTCGAATGCGTTTGATGAAATGAGGGATAGTCCGGTAGAATCCGAAGATGAGGAGGATGAGGAAGAGGAGGACAATGAGGTTAAGGGGGTTGGAGACTTGGAGGGTGATGGATCTGAGTCGTTCAGCATATTGGCGGATTCAATTCAGAAGTTTGGGGAGATATATGAGAAGATAGAGACTAATAAGAGGAAGCAGATGATGGAGTTAGAGAAGATGAGGGTGGATTTTCAGAGGGAGTTGGAGTTGCAGAAGCAGCAGACTCTCGAGAGAGTACAGGCTGAGATTGCGAAAATAAGGCAAGGGGTTGATGATGAGACAGATATTTCTTCAGAGGATATCTGTGGGTAATGTAGGTACTCTGTAATCCTGTATTTGAACTATGTTTTCAACATATCACATTAATTGATTTGGTGTTTTTCTTGTTCTTATTTTGGTATGCTTGTATTGTGTACTAGATTGTGTTTGCTCAGAAAGGTAATGAATCATAGAATTTTACTGTTTCTACTTGATTCTGCATTATTCTGTTTTGCTTAACAATTCACAGATTTCTGATATTGTACATCCTGAATAAAAATTTCTGGGTGCTCGCCAGTGTATGTGCAGCTGAATGCGGTACTCAGAGTATGCAGAAACTGGATTTGAGAAGAATCTATTTGTGTTGAATTGACACATCTCAATGACATTTTACACCCGTGTTAAACACAGTTTGCTGTCTTGTTTCTTTTGGTTTGGGTTTGGCCTTTGTCTTCGCCTTGATTAAAATGATTGCCAGCAATCAATATTTTTCTTTTCTGAGCCTTCCTCAGTGTTACAAAATCTACCCAAATCTCAAAATCATCATTATCTTTAGAATTATCTTCCCAGAAAGGTCTATACTTAGAAACTTCAACTGGATATGGTCGGCAAGGGCTTGAACCATCTTCCTTCTCGACATTGTCAGCAAGGTTGTGAATTTATGACTACCAGACCTTGAAAGCCTTGGACATGTAAACTTGTCAAAGGTCCACCGTCTGGAAATACCTGCTTGCAAACCAACTTCCCTGTCTCTTTAAATACATATCATGGATAAAACGAGCAGATTAAATGCTGAAATGAGTCATCTTGAATCATCCTCAATGGCTTCAGGTGCTACCCTACACTGTCACCACTCAATTCTGTTGCAGAATTGATGAAAGACCAAGACAAAACTCTGAACGTCTTCATCAGCAGTTTGAGCTGTCAATTCTTTCTGTCTCCACAACCTGAACCACATTCAGAAATGAAAAATATCGACAGCAGAATGAATTCCATAGCAGGAATTTAAATTGTTGCTCTTGGTATCTGATTTTGAATCCTGCCTGTCTCTCGTATCATTATTAGAAAACCGAGAACATATTGCCTGGATCAGCTCATGCATGGTGTACCTTGCGCTGCATTGAAGCAAATCACCTAGGCTGGCCGATTGTTGAACAACTAGAAAGCATGTATAGACAACAGTGCAAACAACATGATCCGTTAGCAATACAGAAATATGGTTATCAGTTTTCTGTAGTCAACCTGGAATGGCAGTTGCAGTCGGATTTGTTGTCTCTCTAATTCCTGCTGTATTCCCATCAAATATCTTGAGTTTGAGGATTTTTAGTATGGAGGAATCACACACGTTGCAGCAGCTGAGACATCACTTTGTATCACGTGAAGGAAAGGGGGGAGATACTTTGAGGAGTATGGTTCGCCATTCCTATTGATGATCGACAATGAGTGCCTTTAGAGATTTCAATATTTGTAACATTGAAGAATCATAGTTTCTTCATGGGGGTGGTAGTATTGAGAACTTGATTCAAATGCAAGATGAATCACGGCTAGAACAGCTCCAACCTGTGTTAAGCACGTAGGATAGTCCCAAACTCTTCCCTTTTGACTTGGGTTATTTTTGGTTTCCACTTCTTTTTGGTGTTCTATTAGGTCTGCATAAGTGTAGCAGATTGGTTAGGAATGCAGGAACTAGAAATTGTTTGGATGTCTTTGGGATCAATAAAACGGCCATTTTGGAGTAGATATGTTGGCAATTGATCCATAGGCATGCCGAGAATTGGGTAAAATCTAACCATTTTTTACGAGAAAATAAACTGTATATTTTGAAGGGAATTGAAATTGCACACACACACACACGCACACACAGTATCTCACTTAACCCTCATAGGCCACAGTTTTCCCAGCCCAAACCGTACATCTCATGATATTGGCCAAAGCCCCCAGCACAAACAAGAGCTATATATTCTATCAGCAAATGTAACATTGCCTTTCTCTTCAAACTCACCTTACTAATGGTGTATCTTCTTTCATCATCTCTATGAAGCAATGCACATATGTCAAGTGAACCCAATCTAGTATCGATAATGTGAAGCCGAAAGGAAACAGAAGTAATTATCATCACAGATTTCTTATCATCTGCCTGAATTTACAATTTCATCTAATAAAACCTTTTTTATCCAAGTAATTAATGAACAAAGATACAGGAGCTGCTAGTTCATTTTCTTCCAAGATGGCCCAAGAGATGCAATCACTTCAAACTGAATAATGCGTACACTTCTATGTCAAAAGTCCATTCATTACTTGTCAGTTGCTCAACCTATTTGAGGTTTTTAGCTCGTGCCACAAGCAAAACAATGTATCAAACACATCCGTATGGTCAAAATCAGACTCCCCAACCTGGCAGAGAGAAAGGAGGTTCTTCAACCACTCTTCATGGAGAGTTGAGAACTCTGACCTCTGTTCGCTTGGCCTGAAACTTTCTCCAATCATTTTTTTCATTACTTGCCCCGCCTCTGATGCAGCTTCAACCACCTGTTTTGGGATCCCAGCCATGAGTGCCACTTGCATTCCATAGCTTTCTGGGCATGCCCCAGAGGCTAGCCGATATAGGAAAACCAAATCAAAATCACCCTCAGATGAATTCCCAGACTTCAACTTGAAAGTGCAGGCCATATGTTGCAATATAACACGAGGATGAGAAGCAAATTCCTTCGTGAGAGGGTGATAGTGCGTTGCAAACAGTAATCGGCAGTTGACCTTCTCAACAAGGTGACGGAATACCTGTACAGATATTCAGCTGAGGGTTACAAAGGCAAACATATACTTTCTATAGGCCGAATAAAATTGTAGAAAGGCACATTCCAGATTCAGTTTTGTAAACCAAATGAATTGCTAAACAGCTCAACCTACTATAGCCTAAAAGTTCTCCTATTAAGTTTTATGAAAATTTCCATTTTACTCCGTTGTGATTTGGCCCAATAGCATTTCACCATTTATAGTTCAAATACGGTGATTATAGAGTAATCTGAGCCATTAACACTGTAAAGGATAATCACCTTGACTCCCTCACTCACTCACTCACTCTCTCTCTCAGGCATAAACACTTTCAAAGGTTTTAATTTTAATTTGGAAGTCCTCATAATTATCTATATGAGATATGGAGAAGGCAAGAGCATTAGCAAGGAGTCTAATACTTTAATCAACTAGTAATTGGAAAATTTGAGATCTCACAGCGTATGCAATAGCATATCCATCAAAAGTGCTTGTTCCTCGGCCCAATTCATCAAGAAGAACCAGGGAATCCTGAGTTGCATTTTGCAGAACTGATGCTGTTTCTGTGCACTCGATAAAAAAGGTACCTACAGTAAATGAGGGTTCTTCACATTAAATTTGACAATTTGAGCAGCCCACTTTATTGTATGTTATGTGTGAGTTGCTTGGGGCTTCAACCAAAGCTAGAAAGATTTTCTTCAAACAGATATATACTTTAGGTAATAGAAGAATGCAGTCAGCTTATCATTGATTGATTGGCAAAGATGCCACTTTATGACAGTCTGGCAAATGTTTCCACTCTGCTGTGACAGTCTAGCTAATGCATGCAACTAAGTGCTACAGCAAGCCTACTATAGTTCAGGCAGGAAGATAAGTGAGTGTAAGCAATACATTCCTCTACCTAAAGATATAAGCTGAGCTGTTAAGCCCATTTGTTATCTTTCTCCAGTGTGTAAGCATAACTGTTATTGACCATTGATAGATTACTGAAGATTCGGACAACAATGATAATCTTATAACAGACCTAATTATCAAGCAATTCAGTTACTAAACTATCATTCAGATCTATTACCCAACTGTCACTACCACTATGAACCTACATCAACTGCCACCACCAAGGATCGAAATATCGTTTCGAAGTACCGTTTCGGTCAGCTCAAAAACGGAAACGTTTCGGAAACGTTTCGGAAACACAATGGAAACGCAGAAAAAATATGGAAACACGTGAAAACATGTAGAAATACAAATACAATTCATTTATTATAAAAATAAGCTAAATAATTGATTAATTTAACATATTTATTCGGTTAACATCCATTTATATAAGAATAAATTTAAATTGGAGAAAAAAAAGTTTGACATGAGGCAGAAATCATTTAAATTAGAATATTATCTAATTAATAATACAATTTTATTATAATATTAATTTACTAATTAATAATACTAAGTGCAGCATATTATTATAATACTAATTCATTAATTTAAATTGTGTCTTCAAATTAATAAATAATATTATTTCATTAATATTAAAATCATTGTGTACACAATGACTAAAACACATAAATACTTAATTTTAGATATTTAACAAATAAATTATAATTAATAAAATGACTTGCAGTTATTTAATATGTAAATTTAACAAATAATAATAACATAAAATAATAATTATAAAAA
>CM042188.1:33051521-33091133 GCA_023539305.1 Ilex asprella | reverse complement strand
GTTCTCGACTCAGCAGACCTGAAACCCACCCTCATCCACGAAATTCACTCTTATCCCTTGAAATCCACCACCACCGAAACTCATTCTCATCCCATAAAACCCAACACCACCCAAACCCAACACCATCTCCAAAATCCACCACTATCGAAACCCATCACCACCCCCCTAAAATTCATCACCACCACCAAAACAGAGAAGGTTGAGAGAGAGAGGGGGCAGGGGAAGAGATTTGAAAAAAAAAATAAAAAGAAGTGAAGGCGGCTTTTTATATGCTCAACCAAGAAAATTCATTTTTTGTTACTAAGGGGGATCGAAATCAAAATTTCATTAAATCCCCTTTTAAATAACGTGTTTGTTTTTTGTTTAAAAAACGTCATTTTGGATGTTTCTATATTTTAGTCTTATTTTTAAAATGAAGTAGTTAAAAAAAACGAAATTATTTATCAAACACTTTTTTGTTTTTGCAAGAAAAATGAAAAAAAAAACAAAAAAAAACAAAAACAAAAACTCGAGGTTATCAAATGCTACCGTAATTATTGATACCATGTGTCAATTATGATGTTATATCGCCACTAAACTAAATACTATCCAAGCCTTATTAACCACAGTTTCCACCCGCATCTAGGTGAAGTGAGAGAGAGTCCACAACCCATGGCTGTTTTTTTTTTTGGTTCGACTGTTAGGAATGTTCGGACTAACTTAAGTGCATCTCGACTAAAATCCCTTCTTTATTCCGGTCAAATACAGGTTATTCACATCGAGATTATGATATTCATAAAAAATAAATCTCGTGTGGTTTGATCTTACAATTCATATATGTTATCATTTACAACTTGAGCTGGGGTTACCCCAGCCTGTTGCCAACAACCCGTTCTGGAATTGGCTTGTCTTGGAGTTGAATCACATGGGCATTCCCATCATCTTGACATTACAACTTGAAGATTTTGTGATGTTTAAGCATTAACAAAAAGGGAATCCTTTGAAGCTAAGCAAGAGGGACCAAGACTACTCAATGTATTGCCAAGTATTTCAGACAGTATGTAAACTTGCTTTTATAACTTCCATGTCCATTAACATATACTTGATTCAAACCATTTTTATCTCGGAATAAATTTGGAGGCAAGGATCCTCTATTGCCAATTATTTGTTATCGAGTCCGGGATTTCATATCACGGCAACCAACATCGAATGAAAATAAAGACTGTTACAATGATAAATTTGTTCTATTGTTAACATGAAACATCATATAGATGAGAGATCAACTCAGCCTAGCTAACTAAATGTGAGAGATGAACACAGATTGTACTCTCAGATCACCTCTACCCTACAAGACAGAGGAAGGAGTGGGTTAGAAGTTAGAACTACCATCAAATGCGAGCACAGATTCACTAGAAACTTGAACCGAAAAATAGATTCAATTATATACTCGATCTTTTTTAATTATTTTCTCTATAAAGGAAGAAAACTATGCTCCTTAAATCCAACAGGAGATAATCAAAAGACTACTTTCGGCAATAAATGGAAAGCATAGTTCTCAAAGACATCACTCGATAGAGATGAATAAAAATGCCATGCAAAACAATAAGTGAGGCTTAGACTAAGTCACAAGTCACAACTCACAAATCACAACCTAACCTGCCCATCGAGCTGACTGATCATCCAAAGTTTGGTCAATGGACAGACCCTTTTCACAAAATAATACGTAACCTAAAATATTGATCAATTTCTAATGAACTAATAATGTGACAATGACATGATTAGATAGTATTATTATGATTATAGTTGTAAATTTTTTTTATTAGTGATGGTGTAATTATTAGTATAAGCAGAATATATAAATTGACGGTGCACTCAAGCGTGAATCAAAGCTACTAGGCTCGTGTACAATACGTGGACGACTGTGGAAATTAATCTCGTGGGGATTATGTGTAAATTCTTTAAGGACTGGGGGTTTGCACAAAAGAATTATAGTGGTTCACCAGCTCGAGAGCTCGGCTATTCCACTCTTCAATGGAGTCTCTTGCTCATTGGATCTATATTAATTGTGTATGTGGGTTACAAAATGTTTTTGGTATCAATAGGGTTCCATTCTCCTCCCATGGGGGCGTTTATAAAATATTTATAGCCCTAGCTCCTAATTTCATTGGATTTTCTGTAGGATCTTTGCCTCCCATCCGCAGGAGAGAATTTTGGTTAGTTGAGATTTTTGGGCCTAGATGGGAGCTAGTTCCCATTTGGGGATGCCTCATGACTATCAGCTGTCTCTCGTGGGCTCACTCTTGGAACGTAGACCGAGGGGACCCCAACTCTAGATTGTCGAGCTCCAAATATCTTGCCTGGGCTCTCGACCTGAGCTCCATATCCGAGCTCATACTTAAAATTTTCTAGGTATCATCAGTTTCCCCCCAGCCCTTGGCCCAAGCGAGCTTGGGCAGGGGCTGAAGTGAGGCTAAATTGAGATAGACCTCCACACGTCGACCTCTAGTCCCATGCAAACAAGTTCTTCTAACGGTTATGGACAATCATTTCTTTCCTCGTTTCTCATGCACGTTCCCACTTCTGAGACCCACTTCCCGAAGGCTTTAAATGCCCCTACATTGATGGAAAATGGCTCATTTCACCCTTTAAATCCTCTCTCTAGGCTTTTCTCTTTCTTTTTCCTTGCGATTTCTGGGTTTTCCCAATTTGCTATTACTCCTAGGGTTTCATTGAAAGCTGTTTTCCTCGATTCGGTTCAAAATATTTTAGGAGGCTTGCTTTCATACTGAGCTTCGATCAGCCGCTCAACTTCGATTAGGTACGTTTTTTGCTCTTTGCTCACTTCTTCATTCAAGATCCCTTGAATCCAAGGTGGTTACTACATTTTTGAACTTTTCGTTTTTGTTACTTTAGGAATCGAGGCTCCACCTTGAGTCCCATTCCCCTTTTTCTTGATCCTTACTTGACTGCTAGGGTCTTCGTCATTGGCCGTTTGTGTCTTGCCTTTTCAAACCTTAGAGAGTGTTTTTATAGATCCCTCATCTCTACAGGTCTTTTAAACTTCCTTTCTCTTGCCCAGTAATGTCTGCCTCTTCCAAAGCCACTCATTTATCTGTTTCCCTCATGGGAGATAGGTTTGCCAAAGAGGATACTGATTTAAAAGACGTGGGTGAAGAGATTGATAATTTCTCCGGTGTCGATTTTGTCGATGCCGAAGAAAACACTGAAGAGCCCTCTTCATCGTCTTCCCTAATGCCTAAAAACCCCAATAAGGGTAAGGCCAAGATAAGTGAGGTAGGGACCCCTGATGGTGATGAGCAGGCTGCCTACAAAGCTGCAGAGCTCGTTGGTCCTAGTGAGGTTTCCCCTTCCTACATGAAGGTTCTAGTTGGTCGTTTTGGTTTTCCTTTGGGTGTACAGTGCTTGAGCCCTGATACATATACCTGATTTGCCTCCCCAATTCCCAAGAAGGTGTGCTTTTTCGTGGCCACTTTTGAGAACGGCCTTCACTTTCTCATACATCCTTTTATTAAGAGTGTTTTACAGCACTTTAACGTCTGTCCTGCTCAGCTCTCCCCTAACTTTTGGGGTGTTCTAGTGGGTCTCTTTATTTTCTTCAAGGAACATAAAATTGAGGTTCCCACCATTGCATTGCTTCTGAAGTTTTTCAACGTTAAGCACACTCATTCAGAAGATTTTTTGTATATTTCTAAACGAGTAAACACCAAAGTAATTATCTCTGATCTCACAAGCTCCCATAAGGGTTGGAAATAAATTTTCTTCTTCGTGTGGAGAAAACAATAGAAGTATAATCCTGCAGATATTTTAGATACTTTTCCAATCCCACGGGCTTGGAATGCCCCTGATAACTTGGGTAAGTCCTCGTCTAAGTGAGCTAAAATCAGCTTCGACGGCTTTCCACGATGACCTCTCTTTGCTTGTCTTACTTTACTTCCCAGGTATTCGACCTGAACTCAGTGTTGTGGACAGACGGGCTTTGTTAATCATAGAGGGTTGCAATTCAGAGAAGTATTCTGAGCTCATCAAACTTTGGGTTTCGTATCGCAAGGGTTTACCCCTCCAAAGGTGAGGATTGAGACCCCTATTTCGATCTTTGTCGCTAGTGCTGAGGAGGTAGCAGATAATACTTTCTCCATCAATTTCCAGTTTTTGTTCTCCCCCTTATTCCTTCTTGACTTGCTCATTTTTAGTTTTCAGGTTCTTCCTCAATGGAGCCTATCCTAGAAGAACTCCAAGCTAAGGTCGCTCAGCTAAAGAAGAGCAAGAGTGGGGGCAAGAGCAAGGCTGAGGCTGGTTCTAGTAGCGGCTCCGTCACGCGAGCTAAGGTGCAGAGGTTGGGAGTGCCCTCTGCTTCACCTACTTCGACTCAGGTGGCGCTCATTCCGCCATCGAATTCTCCAAAATCTATAAAGACCCTTCCTCTCCAAGGGACCCCACCTGTTTCTGGAGAGGTTCTTGAGCTCGATTCGATCTCTCCCTCTTCGGTTGAGGTAAAGAGAGCCTTGGGGATGATCTCTCATATTTTGCTTGCTTCTACCTCTCCCAGGCCATCTGAAAAGCTTTCCTAGCTACTTCCCATAAGCTCCAAGATTGAGAAAGGGAAGTATTTGAAGGCAGAGAAAGGTGCAAGTTCTTTCTTCGACAATGTTGAGGTTGCTGTTGGTACCATTACTTCTATTATTCCTGACTCCGACGTTTAGAGGGCCGCCACTATGCCTATTGAGACCTCCATCAGTTCAGCTCTGCACGGAGCCACTGCTGTAAGTCTCCATCCTTGTTATACTCTAGTTTTACCCTGCGTCGCCATTTTTTGCTAACTCTCATTTTTTATCATATCTATTCCCAGTTGGCCATATACGTGAAGGGTTTGATGATTCGGATCCGATCTCTGGAGAACTTTGCCAAAGAGTCAAAGGCGTTCGAGCTTAAAGCCACAGAGTTGTCCTTTGCTAACAATGACCTTCAAGCACAAATCTAGGACCTTCAAGAGCAAGTGGAGAAAAAAGCTTCTACCATCAAGGGCTTGGAGACCGAGAAGGGGAGGGTTGAGGGAGAAGGTGAAAGACCAAGGAGGAGCTTAAAAAGGTCACAGAGGAGCTTAATAAAGTCAGAGAAGAGCCTAGGCTCAAGAGAAGATGCATGGGTCAAGACCAAGCAGGAGACCTTTGAGGCTTTTGGCTCTTATAATGGCATGAAAAGGGAATATGATGTGTTGGTAGAGACGAGCAACGTTCTTTGGAACGAGCTCAAGGTGTAGAGAGTTGTTGCTCAAGAGAAAGATGAGCTAATCATCAAGTTGAAAGACGATGTTATCACCCAGTGGGCCAAAGGTTGGATTGCTTTCTAGGACGAAGCTAAAAAAACTTACCCCGACCTGGATTTTGATTTTAAAATCCTAGCTAAGTAGGAGGCTGAGGTGCCTAATACTGAGGCTAGTACCTTAGTCACTTCTGTTTCTATTGCAGTTCCTAAAGGCACTAAGGCGCCTATTCCACTAGCCGAGGCCATGACTCGAGATTCTTTATCTTCTTCAGTCGCCCCTCCAACCCTTACCTCTGAGAATGCCTCAGTTTTTGTGACTGTTGAACTCTCTGCTTCGCCTTCTGTCACCCTTACTGTTATCACTTTCTCTGCTGACCTGGTGGAAAGAGTTCTGGCTGGAGTTGAGGTCCCTTCTCCCTTGCCTGTTCTCGGTCTCCCAGAGACTTCAAGTATCGAATTGCTAAGTACCTCTCTTCTAGAAACTTCAACTGTCGGCTTGCCAAAGACTTCCCCTACTGAACTACCACAAACATCAGCTATTGAGCTACCAGGTTCTCTTCCTCCTACTCTTATAGAGTCCTAGGGTTCCTTTCTTTTATATAGACTTAGGGTTTTTTTTTTTGAACTTCTATTGAGAAGTGTACATGCACACTACTTTTCTGAATTACTAATATAAATACCCTATGTTTTTGACTTGTTGTGCATATTGTTCTGCTTTGCTTTATTTTCCCTTTGTCCTTTGCTTTGAGGAGTACTCCAGTTTTCCTTAAAACAAAATTGGTGGGTTTGGGGAAGCTGAAAGCTAGTGATGTGTTAAGCTGAGGTCTCATGAATGAAGGACCTGGTTTCCTTTGAGGCTGACTTGACAATAACTGTTAAAGAGCTGAAAAGCTACAGAACTGCCAGATTGCTGAGGTTTTATCCTAGGAGGTCTTGTTCTCACTGTTCAATGCCCTCAAGGGAACATTGGATGATGGATTTGATGCTCTTTATAGTGACAAGAGGTTTGTTGGAATTGGAAAAGAGAGTAAGCAACGTGATGTTTTTGGTCCACTGCAAATGTATCTGTAAAGGTCATGTTACTGCATATATGGGAGTTTTGAAGACAAGGCAATCTCAAGCAACAACAACTAACTTCCAGTCAGAACTCTTGGGCTTGAGGAGAGGAGCTAGAAGATCCATTTAGCAATATGAACTGACCTCAGCCTTAAGAAATCTAGGAAGCCCTTTTAGTTCGGAGGTATTCCTGCCATGACCTTTTCCCCCAGGGCTAGTGTAGTCTTTTAGGTTGAACTAAACACTAACCCTCTCTTAAATGTGCGTGCCACCTTTTTTTTCAAAAATGTAACTGCCACTATGATTAGGAAACCCAATGGACCGCTGACTTTGCTTTTCATGCATTCCATGGTTCCTTAACACTCGGGATTTCCTATTAGTTTCCACATTGTCTTCTTTATTACCTACAAACCTAAGGGTTTCTTCTTGAATTTTGAAGACTTCTGGTTTATTTGCTTTTCTTGAGTTCCTAATGGCTGCCCCTGTTTCATCTCTATTTAAGGAACGGACTTCCTTTGGGATCGACTGGAAGTGGCATTCTCGTTACTTAATCCCTTCAACGATGACATCTTCAGATTTGGATGGGATCAAAAGGCGATTCTTCCCTTCTTTGGACTTGTCTCTGCGAGTTCTAATCTTTGATGAGCCTTGCAATTACCTTCCTCGAGGAGACTCTATTTTCTTGAAGGTGCTCTGGAGATGGCCTATGCCTTCCCATCTATCCCTCCATCGGATGGATCCTAGCTTATTATGGTTTGTGTCCTTCTCGACTTTCTCCTCAAGGATGGGCTACCATGATTAGTTTCTTCCTCATTTGGCACTTGCAAAGAAAAGAGTTTCCTACAATGGCTGAGTTTCTTTATTTTTATGACCTTGAGGATGATGAGGTCCCTTGCTTTAGCAGTTTTCGATGGAGGCACTTCCACGAATGTTCTCTAGTCCTTGGTCTCCCTTTTCTAGGTGGTCTCAACGTTTTTTCTTCAGTTTTAGAGACTCGTGGAGGTCCACCGAGCAGCGCTTCTTAGAGAATAGGGTTTCTCGCTCCAGGAGGAGTTTTTTTCATACAAGTTGGTGTATTGAGGGCCTTCTTGAGAAATTTTCTATGATGCTGGGTTCTAACCATATTTCTATTATGTAGGTGTGCCTGAGCCAGATATGATAAAAACAATGAACATTGAGTAGGTGATTCACACTAAGACTATGCCCTATACAAAACGGGTGTCACCCGAGAACATTTTCCTGTTCAGCGCTGCATGATGAGCACATAATATTGCACATTTCATGGCCTCATTAAATTTATTATAACTCAACTTTTGCATTTAATTACTTAGTGTTAACCTATTTTATGAATAATGTTGAATTCTCGATGTTGCATGTTTTGATAGCTTAAATGTTGGATTTTAGGACCTTGCAACTATGTTGGATGTTTGGTAATGACATGGACACAATACATGAAGAATTGGAGGCTTAAAAGTGAAGAAATCAAGGAGGTATTGGTGTTTTGGAACAAAGGCACCAGCTGCCACATCACTGGAAAGCACTGCCTCAGTTTTCCTCCATTTTGACCATGATCTACTCAGAATCTGGAAAAGTTCAAAACATGAAAGTTGTAGATCTGGATGTCTTCTATATCGTGTAAATATTTTAGCTCAATCCAACGGTTAGATCAAGAGGTATGTCATTTATACCTAAAGTGGTCTAGTGTAGAAAAACAGTACTGGTACTCTGTACCGGTACCACGAACCTTCTGGCCTAAAAAACAGCCTGTAACTCAACTTTGAGGCTTAGGGGTCCCACCTACACTTCCCCCACTTGCCCCCCAATATTTCCTTACACAAGAGCAGGCATCCCTTACACATTTGGGAGACTTTTGAGGCTTGGCATTTATGGAGGATGGGAGAGAAGAGGGCTGACATGTTTATTGCAGACTAAGCTCCTCCTAGCCTGTGTGACCCATCCAAATCACCTGCCATTGATGGGAGGTCTTCTCTCACAGCTAGGGAGACCCTCATGGACGAAATTCAAGGCTCTCTAGCAATACACACTCCATTTATATAACATTATTCAGCATTTTCAAGGGTGGCTACTTAAACTTAGGAGTAGTTCAAGGAAGAAGAAGATGAATAGTACTAGAAGTTTATATTTTTGTATTTTCTTCATTCCAATGTCTTGTAATCTCTTGTAAGGATCTTCTAAACTTTGTTTAAAGTCTTTAACGTTATTTATTGCAAGTTCATTTCTAGTTTAATCCTTTACTCTAGCTTTCACCATTGTTATATTAAGTTTTTCATCATTTCTTAGTTTAAAATAGGTATTGTTGATTTCTCTTCTCAGTTTAAGATTTCTTGCATTTAGTTAAGTTTTAATCTTCATTTCATCCTTGTCTCTTTACATTATGAATGTCTTGCTTTTAATATGAGTAGGTAGGATTTAAGTTGGTTAATCCAAGGGAAGACCTCCTCTTAGGGATTCCATTTCAACTCTTCTTCATTCCTCCCTTTTGAGTCAAATGGTTCGGTTTGACGGGGTTGAGAGTGGTTGAGTTGGTGAGCCTTTGATATCCCGTAGGCCTAGTCACGGGTTATGCTTAGATACTCACTAATCCCGTCCCTAGCTCTCCCCGAATCAATCATTCATTCATGCTTAATCGAAGGAAGGCTTTGAGTTGATTTGGTATTCACATTGGAATGAATCCTTTGGATTAGCCAGCACTTGTTTTCTTGCATTTTCATTTACAACCACAACCCTAAAACATAAATAAAAGATTTTACACTTTCTTTTCACTTTTACAAAATCACTTTCACAAAACTCTTTTTCCTTCCCTGAGGAGACGACCTTGGAATACTTTCCAAGTAAAACACCGACCACGAAAGACTCCTTGCGATTGGGGAGCACTTTTGTTCACACATTTCATATTTCACACATTTTGTTCATTCCATTTTATACTATCATTTCGTTGCCCTTTCTCTTGCATGAATCCGAGTGAGAGTGACACTCACCCACACACATAAGCCACATATATATTTGATGGTTCATGTTAGGAGCAACAACCATTATCAATCAATCACTACAGCAGCCGCCTTAGACTTTGCTTCCATCCCAGATTCTCTTGACTCCTGCCTTCCTGACTCAGATGAAGATAAAGGCACTCGTATCTCTTCTAGAAAGTGTAGGAAGAGTGGCACCTCTGGCAATTCCTCTTCTCCTCTGTTTGGGTCTTCTTTTGGAACAATTTTGTTTTCTTCTGCTGGGCAGAATCTCCTAAAGTTGCTTTCGGAGACGTAAAAGGAAAGAGATGAGCTGAGGGAGGAGAACACACGTCTTTGGACTGCAAATGCTTTGCTAGATGAGGAAATAATTGAGCTAAAGCACAAGTTTGGGGGAATGTAGAAACCTCTGTCTTTTCTTTTTGTACTTCATGACATCTTGAGGAAATATAGACCTCTTTTCTATTGCTTTGTAATTTTCTTGGTGTGCTTTGTGATCTGTAGAATTCATCTCATTTATGAGCGCGTCTATGGATCCATCTTGTTTTTGTGAGCCGATGAACTCATCTTGATTTTATAAGCTGAAAAGTTCATCTGAATTTTATGAGCCCAATAGCTCATCTTAAATTTATGAGCTAAAGAGCTCATCTTTGATTTTACGTGTTGAAGAGCTCATAGTAATTTTATGAGCTGAGGAGCCCATCTTAACTTTATGAGCTGAAAAGATCATCTTTGATTTTATGAGCTGAAGAGCTCATTGTAATTTTATGAGCTGAAGTGCTCATCGTTGATTTATGAGTTAAAGTGCCCTTTGTTATTTTTATGGGCTGAAGAGCTCATCTTGATTTTATGAGCTAAAAAGTTTATCATTATTTAATGAGTTGAAGAGCTCATCTTCATTTTATGAGTTGAAAAGCTCATCGTTAGCTTTTTAGCTACCTCATGGAATCATGCTGGGTTGAGTCAAAAAACTTATTGTTTTATTGAAAATATTTTCTTACAAGAGGAACTTATTGAAAAAACCTTTTCAGAAGCTCTGTGTTCCAATAGTGAGGCAAGATTTTTCCCTCTTCTATTTGTAACTCGTAGTTCTCAGGTTTAATCACCCTTGAGATGATGTAAGGACCTTCCCAGTTAGGACCCATTTTTCCATAAGAGGGGTCCTTTCTTACAAGCAGGAGCTTTCTAAGTACTAGATCTCCAATCTTGAAACTCCTGTGTTTAACCTTTTTGTCGTAGTACTTTGTTGTTTTCCTCTGGTAACTCTTGATGCGATGCAGAGCTGTGTCTCTCTTTTCATCCAAGAGATCTAGATTCAGCAGAAGTGACTCATTATTATGCTCGAATTCTGTGAATTCGGACCTGGGAGATAGGATTCCAACCTCCACAGGTGCCACAACTTCGGTTCCGAAGGCCAAAGCAAATGATGTTTCCTGAGTTGCCGATCTGACAATCGTCCTATAAGCCCACACACTTCTAGGATGTGTTCTACCCATTTTCCTTTCAGAGCCTCTAGCTTGGTCTTTAGAGCTATCTTTATGGTTCGGATGGTGACCTCTGCTTGCCCGTTGGATTGAGGATGAGTTGGAGCTGAAAAGTAATTCTTTATCCCTAGCTCAGCACAGAACTTCTTGAATTTTGGTTTATCAAATTATTTTTTATTGTCAGAGACTATTACTCTGGGGATCCCAAACCTGCAAATAATTGATTTTTATGTGAAATTCTGGACCTTCTGTTCTGTGATCGTTGCCAAAGGTTTCACTTCTACCCATTTGGTGAAGTAGTCCACCCCAATGATGACGAACTTGCACTGTTCAATATTGATGGGAAGGGGTCCAAGTATGTCCAAACCTCATTGCTGGAAAGGCCAAGGGCTTAATACTGAAGTCAGGAGCTCTAGAGGATAATGAGGGATGTTGGCATGTATATGATAGAATTTACACCTTTTGGACCAGATCAGTGGTAGCTTTGAGCATAGTGGGCCAATAGTACCCTTACCTTAAGGCTTTTCCTGCTAAAGCCCAAGCTTCGATATGGTTACTGCAAATTCTCTCATGGATTTCTCTGAGTACATAGTTAGTGTCCTCATCTCCCACGCATTTGAGGAAAGGCTTCGAGAAACCTTGTTTGTATAAGTTTCCTTGCAGGATAGTGAATCTGGCTGACCTGATTCTTAGCTTTGCAGCTTCCTTGGGGTCATCTGACAAGGTTCCATTTTGAAGGTACCCTCTGATGGGGTTCATTCTGCTTGGCGAAGTCAATACATGAAGTATTTATTCATCCTTAATGCTTACAGATGGTTCTGCTAAGTGTTTCACCGGTATTAGCCTATCCAAGTTTTCCTACGAGGCTATAGCTAACCTATCCAAAGCATCTGCTCGTGAATTCTCGATTTTGGGGACATGCATGATCTTAACTTGCACAAATTTTCTAATCAACTCTTGCACCTTTCTGAGGTAAAGGACCATTTTTTCGCCCTTGGCCTCATAAGACTCCTCTATTTGCTTTACCACAAGCTGAGAATCACTGCAAATCTCGAGTTGTTCTGCCTCCATCGAGTGAGTAAGATTGAGTCCAGCGGTTACTACTTCATACTCTACTTCATTGTTTGAAGCCTTAAATCTAAATCTAAGGGTGTATTCAATATCTACCCTATATGACGAGGTCAAGATTCAGCCTGTACCACTTCCTTGAGTGTTGGCGGCTCCATCTATTGAGATCTTCCAAGTGAAAAGGTCAGGTACTAGCCGTGTTGCCTCCATAGGTGCCTCTGTTGTGAATTCTGCGATGAAATCTTTCAGAATCTATCCTTTGATTGCTACTCTCGATTTGTACTTGATGTCGAACTCGCTAGCTCTATTGCTCATTTAACCAACCTCCTAGAAGACTCTGGTTTATGCAATACTTGTTTCATTGGCTGATCCGTTGGGACCTCGACAATATGGGCTTGAAAGTATGGTCTAAGTCTCCTACCAGCTGTAACCAAGGCTAGGACGAGATTCTCCATCTTTGGATACTTTTTCTCTGCCCCCTCAGAGCTCAACTGCAGTAATATACTAGTTGTTGAGCTATGTGTCTCTCTCTCTTACTAGTGTTGTGCTGGTCAAAAAATTCGAGACAGCAAGATAAAGGGTGAGCACCTCTTCTTCTAAGGGACTTACCAGAACTGGGGGTGAACTTAGATAAATTTTGAGGGCTTCGAATGTTTCTTCACGTCGGGTGTCCCATTGGAACACCTTCTTTAATGTCTGGAAGAAAGGCTGACACTTATCGCTTGATTTGGATACAAAACGACTTGGGGCTGTAATTTTCCTTGTAAGACGTTGGACTTCTCTAGTATTAGAAGGTGGTTGCCTATCCATTATTGTGTTAACTCATCTAGTACTCCTTAAGGACCTGGAAAGACCCTGCTAGATGTCCAATGTGAAGCTCTATCTTAAGTGACTTCACCAACATATCATCAATATAGACCTCCATAGATGTTTCAATTTGCCTCTGAAACATTCGGTTCATCAGGCATTAGTAAGTGGTTTGGCATTCTTCAACCCAAAAGGCATGATCTAGTAGCAATACGTCCCCTTCTCAGTCATAAATGAGGTCATCTCTTGATCATTAGGGTCCATCTTGATCTGATTGTACCCAAAGAAATCGTCCATGAAGCTGAGGGGCTTGTGTCCAGTGGTGGGATCCACGATCAGATCAATCCGAGGTAAGAAAAACTATCTTTGGGGCAAACTCGATTGATGTCGATAAAATCGATGCATAATCGCCACTTGTCATTGGTCTTCTTGACCAAGACCACGTTTGTCAGCCAGGTAGGGTAGTCTACCTCTCTGATGGCTTTGGTATGGAAAAGCTTGTTGACCTCCTCGTTGATGGTCTTTTGGCGCTTTGAAGCAAAACTTCTTCGCTTCTGTTTAATGGGCTTACAAGGTTCACACTGAGCTTGTGTGTGATGACCGAGGGGTCGATGACTTTCATATCTTCTTGTTTTCAGGCAAACACTTCCACATTTTTTTCAGGAACTGGATGAGGATGTCTTTAATTTCTCTGTTTAGCTTGGACCCCACGTAAACAAGGTGTTCTAGCTACTTATCAAGTTGAACAAGCTCCAGGTCCTCTGATGGAATTGACCTGGTGTTTAGCTCATCCCTCATGTCGAGGTCATCTAACAGGATATTCTCAACTTCCTTCTTTTTCAAAGATGTCATGTAGCACTCTCGCGCTACACGCTGGTCTCCTCGAACCACTTTGATTTTATTCTTTATAGGAAACTTCATGGCAAGGTGGTAAAAAGAAGGAATGGTCCTCATGGTGTTGAGGGAAGGTCTTCTAAGGAGGATATTGTATGCTGAAGTTGCATCCACCACTAGAAACCTCACAATGGTGGTGGCTTAGCAAGGAAGGTCTCCTAGGGTGAGCATGAGCTGGATTGATCCTAAGGGCAGCACTCTTTCCCTTGAGAATCCTAGTAGATGAGCACTTATTGGATCGAGTTTGTCTCTGTCTATCTCCATTTTTTCAAAAGCATGTACAAAAATGATGTCAGCAGAGCTCTCATTGTCAATCAGAACTCTATAGACAGTTCTATTAGCAACGACGGCTCTTACTACCAAGGGGTCATCATGTGGATGTTGGCAACCTTCCAAGTCTGTATCTAAAAAAGTGATAGTTGTGTTCAGTTGTGACAACTTGGACACAGTATGCACTTCAAATGCCTCGTCAGCTCTGATCTGGAGTAGATAAGCCTTTCTATCTGAGCTGGGCTCTCCACCTCATGCTAATCCTCCAGATATCACCATGATCTCCCCTAAAGACTGTTGATGTAGTGCAGGGGCTTGCTGCTAAGGTGTTGGAGGTGGCGGAGCTTGGTTCTAGTTTTCGTGGGCCACAAAACGTCACAGATGCCCTCATTGAATTAAGAACTCAATTTTCTTCTTGAATTGTATACAATCATCTGCGAAATGTCCGTGGTCCCTATGGTACTCACAATATTTTATTGCATCCTTTTTTGTCAGGTCTACTTTCATCCGAAGTGGCCATGTGAGGAATTTCTCATTTTGGACTTCATACAAGACCTGGGATACTATAACCATGAGAGGTGTGAACTGCCGAGGTGCGTACCTAGGTTGTAATTCTGCTTGTGGAGGATCTTGGCAAAATCTGACATTTTCCCTTCTTTTAGGGGAACAATCTCTGTCTTTTTTTGGAGACCTGTCTTGTTCTCTCTCTTTCTTGGGACTTCGACCCCTCTTCTTCTCTTCCTTCCCTTTTTCCTTCTATGAGGATGAGCTTCCTACCTTAGAGAGGAGAGCTTTCTCTCCATTTATGTACTTCTCTACTTTAGCCAATACCTCGACCATGTTTGCCTGAGGATTTTTCGTGATGGAGAACATTAAGTCCTTTGACTGTACTCCTAAACCAGCTATGAAAGCGGTAATAGTAAACTTCTCATCTAGTATATCTACCTTCAGAGACTCTGAGTTGAACCTTTGAACATAAGACCGCAGGTTCTCGTAGGATTTTTGTTTCATATTTTAACAGCTAGTAGCTCGGCTTTCTATAGGTCCGAGCCCCTATAAAATGTGACACAAAAGAAATAGAGAGCTCCTTAAAGGAGGAGCTCGAGGCGGGGGGAAGTCTGCTGAACCATGCTAAGGCTGACCCCTTCAGTGTAATGGCGAAGGCGCGACAACGCACTGGATTCTAATATTCGTTCAACTCCATCTTGTTTTTATAAGTATTGAGGTGGTCCATGAGGTCTTTCGTCCCATCAAAATCTTCTACCTGTGGCATTCTAAATTTCGGTGGGAGGGAAAAATGCAACACCCCAGGAATGAATGGGGACTCGATTTGCTGCACCAAGACGTCCATGGTTATAGAAGTTTTTCCCCTTATGACCTCCTTCATGTGGCTGAGCTCCTATTGGATATCTCTAAAGCGCTGCTCCTAGTATTGGTCTTTCGTTCCTGCTAGACAGCGCAAAAATTGTCCTTCTTATTCTCTGACTTTGTACTTCTTCATTGTCACTGCTCCTAGGAGGCGGTTGAGGAGTCTGGCTATTTTCTCCTCCTTTGTTAGCTGCTCTAAGAGGGTCGAGGTGTTGTTACTCCTTGTGAGGGGGATCATTCTGACCTCCTTGAGCTAGTCGTGTCTCATGCGGTCATTGCAAAAGCTTCAGGAGTTCTTCATTCTACCGTAGTAGACGTTGGTTGACTAGGCAAAGGGACTCCAGTCCGTTGTTCGTGGGGGGATTTACCATAGGATGATTGGCCTCAACAATGGGGAAGAAATCTTGAGGATCTTCGTGTTGTCTACCACTAGTGGCCTCCTGTTGGTTCTGCACCCGTGGGGGATTCACTTGATTTCTGCTCATGTTGTGAGTTGAGACCATCAGTGATGAAGGATCAGTATTCTTGTAGCAAGAACAATCATTCCCACAGAAGGCGCCAAATTGATGGTGTAATTATTAGTATAAACAAAATATATGAATTGACGGTGCACTCAAGCGTGGATCAGAGCTACTAGGCTCGTGTATAATACATGGACGACAGTGGATATCAATCTCGTGGAGATTGTGTGTGAATTCCTTAAGGACTGGGGGTTTTGCACAAATGAATTATAGTGGTTCACCAGCTCGATAGCTCAGCTATTCCACTCTTCAATGGGGTCTCTTGCTCCTTTGATCTATATTAATCATGTATGTGGGTTACATAATGTTTTTGGTATCACTAGGGTTCCTCTCTCCTCCCATGGGGGCGTTTATACAATATTTATAGCCCTAGCTCCTAATTTCATGGGATTTTTAGCAGGATCTTCGCCTCCCGTCCGCAGTATCATAATTGATTTCAATAAAGAATTTTGGTTAATTAAGAGTTTTGGACCTAGATGGGAGCTAGTTCCCGTTTGGGGATGCCTCATGACTGTCAGCTGTCTTTCGTGGGCTTACTCTTGGAACGCAGACAGAGGGAACCCCAACTCTGGATTACCGAGCTCCAAATCTCTTGGTTGTGCTCCCGACCTGAGCTCCATATTCGAGCTCATACTTAGAATTTTGTAGGTATCATCAATTAGAATTTTATATATCACTTGACACCAGGGACGGAGCCAAGATTATGTCATAATGGGAGCAAAAATATAAATAAAAATTGATATATAAATGCTCCCCCACGTCCAGTAATAAGGATTAAAATGCATATACATTGTGCCAATTTTTTTTTTTAAGTTCAGCTATGAGAAACATATTAATTAAGATCCAAAACATAATTATTACACAAAAAATTGAAACCCAAATCAATTCAACATTTAATAAAATATGAACACACAAAGCACAACAATTTTTTTGCAACAAATTTCAACTCAATCATATATTAAAAAGAAGCACAACGATATTGTTTAAAACCTCAATAATCATCTATAACTAATCAATTCTATGATAAATTTCTAAACAATTTTTTTTTAACCTTGTTGAGAAATTGATATTTTTAGAAGGGCCATGTTATATTAAATCTCAAGAATGTCTACAATCGATCAATTCTATAATAAATTTGTATGTATTTTTTTAATCTTGTTGAGAAATTGATATTTTTGGAAGGGTATTAATGCTTTTGGGTAAGCATAAATAATCGTTTGCATCTATTTGTATGTTATTATACAATAACTTTTAAAATAAGAGAGTGTATCAAATGAGAGATATTGTATTTGACTAATATATATGATGAGTCAATGAATCACGCATCTATTTTACTTATTTTTATAACAACTAGCAATGCTCCACGTGCGTTGCACGTGAATAATTTTTTTAACTAAAATTTAATATTTTTTTGTGGAATAAGTATACCCAAATTAAATATCATATCAATTTTATAAAAATTATGTTTTTATCACTCGTATTATACTAAAAAATTTGAAATTTTTTGTTTGTTCTCAACGATTCATTGTTCTAATTATAGGAAAAAAAAGATAAAAATAATTCATTTTGAAATTCATTATGCTTCAACTTATAATTTCTTGAATAAAATAAAAATAATTGTCAATATTCTAATAAATGCTTATTTTTAAAGGTAACATAGTCAATTAAAAAGTTTCATAAATATTGATATTTATGCATAAAGAATGTAGAATTAAAAGAGATGCTAAGGGTAATTTGGAGATTTAAACACTAAGGATATGATGATAATTTAGATATTTAACTATTGAAGGATAATATAGTATTTAAAATTCTTTATAAGGGTAAAATAATGAATTAAAAGATTTTTTATGCTATGGTACTTTTATTAGTAGTATAAATAAATAGATATAGATATAAATATGTAAATTTTTTTTTTTTTTGTATTCTTGTGTATTGCACGTGGATTATTTTCAATATCAAATATATTATTGCTATAAAAATTATGAAATAGTGTCAATTGTACAAATAAACTCTACTTAAACATTTTGTGTAGTATCTAGTGAAACTTAAATCATGGACAAATTTAACCACATATTAACATGAAAAATTAGAGTTTCAATAGTCTACTCTAAATTTAATATCCGTCGTTTTTAAAAGGATAACAAACAAAAAGATGCTTATATTATGATAAGTTTGAGACTATCTACCTCAAAATTCACTATCATATTTTTTATGACAAAAATTAATAACTGGTGAACACTATTGCTTCATTATTTACTGAAAGATAAATATTAAATTACACTTCAAAAGAAATGTCATATATGCTTCATGAATATCCGGAAAAAAAAATTACCCATAAAAATCTATAATGAACATACTAAAATTTGTTTCACCACATTCAAATGGTAAAATTTATATTGTCAAAAATTAGTATTTGTTGATCCACATGATAGAAGATCTTGTTTCAATTATTCAATGCATGAGAAGAATCACATAATTTTTTCTATATGCGAGATATAATGCCAAATACGCAAAATGAGTTTCAGTGTTAAACAAAAAATGAACCTAATGCCATTGAAATTAAACACATAGAAGGTATATGATTTAGAGTGAATAAATTTCAAGATGTCATTTTCATAGTGACCTTCCATAATTGATCACATTTGTTCATAAATAAAAAATACTTAACAAATCAAGAAGAAAATTTTCAAGATGTTAGTGCAAGCCTAGCTCCAAGTAAAACATAAATCATATGAAAGAGCAATAACCTGCAACCAGATAAAAAAACGCGAGTATGAGAGAATGGGTGAGGAATGGAATAGTATTAATATTAATTTGTGATTGAAATTCATGGAATTAAAATTTTTACTATTAGCTATCCACGTTGCTATAAAATAGAAGATTAAATGATTCAAATTCTATTTCATTAATTAATATATTTATTGCCAGGAATTTGTACCGTCTGCAAAGTTAGACATCAGTTCATATTAGATAAATGATAAAATGAACTTTATGATGATTATCGATGGCATAATAATTGTATTAATGATAATCTACTATTTTTCATAAAGTAAAGATGATTAATGAATTTATTGTAAACAAAAAAAATTATGAAAAGTAAATGAAAGACAGATAGTGTCATTAGCTCAGGAAATAAATAAATATAAAAGTATGGAACAATAATTATTGTGAAAATGGAAATATATGAAGAGTCATTTGATTATATAACTAATATTAGGTAATTAAAAAATTAAAAAAAAGTGCAATACATGGAATAATAAGTTTTGTGGAAATTGAAGTATATGAAGAGTCATTTGAATATATAACTAATATTAGGAAATTAAAAAATTAAAAAAAGTGCAATACATGGAATAATAAGTTTTGTGAAAATGGAAGTATATGAAGAGTCATTTGCATATATAATTAATATTAGATAATTAAATAAATAAGGATATAGGAGCCTTTAATATTTTTTATAAGGACATAATAGGCAATCAAAAGATTTTCACTTAACTTCCTTTTATTAGTAGTATAGATATAGATAAACACTTGTTTTAATAGATTAGGGGAACAAGTGGACCACTTATTTATTGAAGACAAAAAATATTAGGACCACTATTCAAATTTTTAAAAAGTTTAAGGGGTCAATGACATAAGCTGAACATATTTTTGTTGTCATAATGAGTTGTATAGTTAACCCCTCAAAAGTCACTTAGGGCAGTACATTAATACATGTGGCTCTATTTTGCTTGACACATCATCGTGTTAATAAATTAAATTAATTATTTAATTCTCAATGGCATTATTCAATTTGTTACAACCTCTATGTCACTGTGTTTGTCATTGTCATTATTTATAACATTATACATTTTATCACTGTATAAATACCTATATGGAGTATTCATCTCTCACCAATAAATAAATAAATATATATATATATATATATTATTTTACCTCTAATTGAAATACGATTGAACCAAAATTTGTTTTTCATGGATATTACGGGTTATAATTTGGATAAAAACTCATTCAATAACATTTATATTAAATAAATCAAACTCGAACTTAATTTTATAATTATTTTTAAAATAGAGGTAAAGCCAAGCAGTAGGCCCCACCTGACACGAGTCACTGCAAACTAGAAAAATGTCGAGTGGGCGCCCCGTGATCCTCGCTTAATTTAATCTTTTATCATCACTTTTCTCACGGCTAATCTTTTGGATTATTGGAGATTTAATTTTGACTTTTTTTAATAATATTTAGTGTTGTTTAATTGCATGATTACATAGAGTTCATCTCGTGTGCAACCTCTAAGTAAATATATCGTTTTTTTCTTCATAAATACCCTCTAACATTTATATAATGTCAGATTCATCCAATCTTTTTGATTATCCATGACATTTTTGTCCAACAAAGAAAACCTCTCTCGGTTACGTGGGTATTTTTTAGGGTTAATTATAAATTATCTCTTTCAATTATGGGTATTGCTATAATTAACTACAATAAGTTTTAATTTCAATAAATTGGTCCTTCAAAGTTTTCAATTGACCAAATTAATGGATAAAATTAATTAATTTTGACGACTGAAAATTGAAGAAATGTGTTAATTAAAAACTACTGAAAGTTAATGGGGGCAAGTTGTTGAAATTGAAACCTTAAAGAGTTAATTATAACAATATCCAAAGTTGAAAGCGATAACTTGTAATTAAGCTATTTATTATCTTCTCCAAATCAATGCCCACAGCCCACCCCAAATTCGAATCTATTATTAAAATACCGCTAATTTCAAACATATTTACCAATATACGGCTGTTTTAAACTTATTTATCAAAGTACCGTTGTTTTAAAAGCGGAATTGGCAATTCCGACTTTATGAGGAAAGCGGATTTGGCAAATTCGACTTCATGGGAAAAGCGGATTTGACAAATCCGATTTCATTAGGAAAGCGGATTTGGTAAATCCGACTTCATAGGAAAAGCGGATATACCAAATCCGCCTTTATATGGAAAGCGGACATACTAAATCCACCTTTATATGGCAAATAAACATTCTAATTTAAGGTGCAAGCAAATTTGACTTATATATAATTACATCATTTGTTTCTCTTTAATTACATCATTTAAAATTATTTTTTACATATTATTTTTTAAAAAATAGCATCAAATTTTTTTCAAAAAATGCATAACTCGATAAATTTTTTTAACACGTATACACTAATATATATGGACAATGTATGAAATAAAGATTATGTTAACTTATAAATTAATTAAATATTAAATAATTGAACATCTAATATAATTGAGTGATGTAATATTTTTTGGAGGAAAATATTTAAGAAATAAAAAATCAACTTCCTTCCTATTTTACTGTAGAGATGAATAAATAAATAAAAAAAAATATGGACTTCCCTTCTTTAAGAGTAAGGAATTTTTTTTCCTAAGGAAATACCATTAGAATTGGGTTCTCTTATTGCTATGAAGTCGGATTTGGCAAATCCGTTTTCTAAATGAAGTCGGATTTGACAAATCCGCTTTCCCCATGAAGTCGGATTTGCCAAATCCGCTTTCCTTATAAAATCGGAATTGCCAATTCCGCTTTTAAAACAACGGTATTTTGATAAATAAGTTTAAAACAGCTGTAGATTGGTATATATGTTTGAAATAGACGATATTTTGGTAATAGACTCCCCCAAATTCCCTTGCTCTCTATTTTTTGGAAAATGCAATTTGGACCTAAAAAATTGATATAATTTGTTGACCTAATGACGTGGCTTCATTGAAATTATTGGATTAATGCAAAGTTCTAATGTTTGATGGAGCCCACAGTCAATCCAATGTCACAGTGAATTAGATCATCAAATTAGGTCAGTCAATTAGGTCTCAATAGCATTGCTCATATTCTTCTACTCTCTCGAAACCCACCTCAAATTAACCTCTTTCTCTCTCTTCTTTTCCTTCCCCAAAAACCGTTGACGTTACCCCCTCTCTCTATTTCTCGCCGCTCACAGCATGTTTTACTCTAGGCATTCAAATATCTCTTTACGACATCTCAACGCCTGCTGCAATTGCTTCTTCCACCTCTACGAATTTGGGACTTAATGTCTGAAGTTGCAATGCCTATAGCAGATTTTAATTTGCGCAATTCCAATACTCCGAACTAGCATTTGAATCACTTTAGGTTTTTTCCCTCTCTCCATTGCAACTCAACACTCTGTTCGTCTAGCAATTTCGAAACCACTCGCTTATTTCTTGGTATTGTTCTTCCACTGATATGTCTGTTAATTTTTTCTCTACAACAAATACATGTTTATTTTTTATTTTAACATCATAATGGACGCTAACAACATTAAACTCTAACAAAAGAAATCCAGCGCAAACACAGTGCGCGTTGGCATCACAGTGTGCTATTCAAACAGGTATCAATCATCATACAATGAATTCCTTCTCTATATCTGTATTGGTTATATTCTTTGTTTATGTCTTTTCACTTATTCAGCATATTGTGGTTTTTTTTATACATAGGATTAGAGTTTGTGCGCAACTTTATAAAACAATAAACTGTTCTTAACAATTTTTTTACATTTTTTTTTCTGAGTTGCTTGTACGTAGTGGTTTATTGCTCATTAAGTAATAAAATAAAATTATTCTTTGCCCCGTTTGGTAACATTTTCGTTTTTCGTTTTTAAAAAACGAAAAACGGAAACCAAAAACTTTTTTTTTTATTTTTGAAAATCGCCCTTCGTTTATCAAACGATGACAGAAACGAAAAACATAAACGGTTACCAAATGAGTTTTTTTTTCTTGTTTTCTCTAAATATCAAAATAAAAACAAAAAACAAAAAATTTAAACGTTACCAAACGGTTGATATGTAAGATTGTTGATTGTCTTTCAAAATACAAGCATTAGCAAAAGTGGACTTGAATATCATTCTTGGTAAAAGTTTGTAGAACCAATGTAAATGATGTCTTACTGTACATAGCAAAAGTGGACTTGAAGATCATTCTTAGTAAAAGTTTGTAGAACCAATGTAAATGATGCTTACTGTTCATTCTGTTGGATGGAATAGGTCCAGGATGTATGCCATGAAACTTTTTGAGCTAAAGGTAACCATTACCTTTAGCTGGATGCTTATTTAAGGGAAATTTCTATATGAAGCCTGATTTATGAAACAAGTTGAACAAACAATGCCTGTCTTTCACCCCCATTTTGTTTCTTTGCTTCTCTCTCTCTCTCTCACTCACTCATGACATTGGTCAAGTATGAGAACCAAATTGACATTCCGGGATTTAGCTGGCTTGCCACTGTTACTTGCTTAAAAAGCTCATTAAAATGCATAGATCATGCAATGACTTTTTTATCTTTTAGGAAGAATTCCCTTTCAAATGGGTCTGGTAACACATTTAAATAGATGGAGGTTAGCGATTAGTTTAATGATCGTGTTTGACAAAAAAAAATGTTTACACAAATGTACCTGGTTAGTGTGAAATGGAATGAATTATTTTATTGTTAGGATTTCGTTGAATTATTTTATTGTTAGAATTTCGTTGAATTGAGTTAGGCTACCATCCTCATTCCTTTCTTCGAGCACCCATCATGTTGTTTTCCCCATCTTCTTGCCCTTGCTACTTTTGCCCTGTTTGTACCTATAACCATAATGGAAAGAAGGAAAACAGATGCAAGAAATTGATACAAGTCAGATAATTCTACATTACATAGGAATATTGATACAAGTCAGATAATTCTACATCACAAGTCACTTATGAATATTGTTAATCATGGGTGATGGTGTAAATTTCGAGTGCATGAGTAGAAGGTATGAGAATACCGGGTGATTAACACGGAGCTACAAGACTCTTAACAAAGGGGATAATGATGCCTGACAGCTTAGATATGAGCTACCAGGCTTGTGGGGATTGCGACATGGCATTTTAGGGATTGGAGTGATTAGGGGGTTTACACAGTAAAAGTATAGTGGTTCACCAGCTTGGAAGCTCGACTAGTCCACTTTTGAATGGAGACTCTTGATCCTTTTCTCCTTATTGATAATTTGAGCGATTTACAGAATAATGTATATGCCACTAGGGTTTCTCCTCGTGCCTCAATGGAGGCACTGTTCAGTATATATAAACTAATTCTTATTTCTAAGGGATCTACACCGAGATCTTTGTCTTGCATCCAAGAGATTTTTCTTGATTTTTGGGAGAGGATCTTAGTTGATTGAGAGTTTTTTGTTTTGAATATAACTTGACTACTGTTTCGGGGGTGTCTTTTTTTATCCAGTTGTTCTTTCTTTATATCTTGTATCGCTTGTTTTGAGGGGAGCCCGAGCTCTTGAGCACTAAGCTCTAAATATTCTATCCGACTTCTTTGAACGACTTCCACACTTGAGCTCATACTTAGAGTTTATTTTAAGTATCATCAATGGGTATTCAAGTGTTCCTTTATTCCTCTTATACCGCGTGGTGAAAACTAGTTACATTGTGATAAAAGCACAGATGAATGGTGCCCCACCTTCTCCCACATGGACCCTCACATGGACTCCGTAAAAAAGATTTTTTTTGTGAAAATGCGGACTAGACAGTAAGTTCCCGTGCTTCTTAACCATAGCTTTATAGTAACAACCTTGATTAAATGTGTAGGATGAGTGGGAGGTGGTGACACACAACACCCAATCCTAAAAAGTAGGGGTGACAATTTTTGACACAACACGATAACCCGATACGAACACGACACGAATAAATGGGTATTGGGTTGACTAATTTTTGACACGAACCCGTGTATGACACGACCCGCCAACACGAAGTATTAATGGGTAGTGTTCGGGTTTAACCCGCTTAACCCGAATTTACCCAAATTGACCCGCGTATTTAATCGGGTTGACATGAACCCGTCTGACCTGTTTTGACCCGAATTGACCCATCACTATATAAAGCATTTAATTATTTTTTCTAAACCCTAACTTTATTTCCCATTTCCCTCTATCCAAGACCCGCCTCCTTCCTTCCCTCTGTCCAGCTGCCTCCCTCTTTCCCTCTGTCCAGACCCAGAGCCAGCCTTCCTCCTTCCCTGTGTCGATCTTTCTCGGCTTGGCGTCGGCGACCAGGTAAGCTCTCTCTCTCTCGCTTCCTGTGATTTGTTTGCTCAAAGATGCTAAAGATCTACAAGGTCCCAAATGAATATCTACCGTAGCAGCATAAATGAAAATCTAAGAGACGCTAAAGATCAACTAATCTTGTTCTCATAATATTAACAACTGAACCGATTTCCAGGACAGCTTTTGGGAGTAGTTATTTAGAAGGAAAGCAAAGTAAAGTAACCCAAATAAGGGATTTAGTCCATTAACCATTAAGCAATAAATATCTACAAGGTCCCAAATAAATATCTACTCTGGTTGATGTTCAAATCTATTCTACATTCAATAACAAAATGGAAGTTTCAGTAGCAAAGATGATGTTTGGTTCTTTTATAAAACAACAAATAAATATCTATTGTATTTCTGTGCTAACCCGAACATGCCTACTAAGTCCACAGCAATATGAAGGACTAATTTAATGTAATTAACATATTAAAAACTACAATAACACACAACACATACACTGGGAAAGTCCACAGCAATTAACCCATTTCGTTTTCAAGTCCAAGAATGGGTTTTTATTCCACCACTCAATGTTATTTTGTGTTGGTGAAAGAGAAGAAATGTATAGGTGGTACTGGTCATAGCTGCACACTCCCTTTGTTTGCTTATTTCTATGTAATTATATTTATTTGTTGTAGCTTTAGCTTTAAGTTACCTTTGAATTATTTGAATGTTCATTAGGTTTCTAATTGGCTAATAATCTTGCTAGGAAAATGGAGGATACATCATGTTCATTAGGTTTCTAAATGGCTAATAATCTTGCTTGAAAGAAATAGATTTGGCTGTGGAAAAAGTCAGAGAGAGTGTCAAGTATGTAAAAAGTTCTCAGGCAAGAAAATAAAAATTCTTAGAGTGTGTTGCACAGACATCTTTAGATAGCAAAAAAAGTTTGAGGCAAGATGTTCCTACTAGATGGAACTCAACATATTCGATGCTTGCAAGTGCAATTTACTACCGTCGTGCCTTTTGTCATTTGCAACTTGTGGATTCTAATTTTAAGCATTGCCCATCTCAAGAGGAATGGATCAAAGTTGAAAAGATTCAGATGTTTTTAAAAAATTTCTACGATACTACTGTTATCTTTTCTGGCTCCAAGTATCCCACATCAAACTTGTATTTTCAACAAGTTTTCAGTATTCAATTGACTTTGAATAGAGAAATGCAAAGTTTGGATACTTTTATGAGAAGAATGTCTTGTCAAATGTATGGAAAATTTGAGAAGTATTGGTTGGAGTATAGCGTGATATTGGCAATTGCAATTGTGTTTGATCCTCGGTATAAACTTGACTTTGTGGAGTGGTGCTATAAGAAGCTTTATGGTGAAGGCTCTCTTGAGTATTTTCATGTTCGAGACAAACTTTTTTCTCTATTTGATGAGTATATGAGCAAATCTGTTGTCACCTCTTCTTCTCAATCATCGACTGTTCCTCATGGTGGTCTAGTTGCTTGTGAGCCAATCTTGAACTTACAACCTGTGTTAGATTTGAAGGTATTTAATTTTTTGTTTTATAGTTTTTATTGTATTAGATTAATACTTTTAATAGTCTATGGTTTGAAAGTCTGTGATTTTGATAATGTAGGCATTTGTCATTGAGAGCAATGCATCTGGTGTTAAAACACAAAAAAGTCAATTGCAATTGTATTTGGATGAGCCTAGGGTTGACATAGAAACAGAACTTCTTGTTCTTGATTATTGGAGAGCTCATCAGTATCGTTATCCGGAACTTGCTATTATGGCTCGTGATGTGTTAACTATTCCAATTTCTACGGTTGCTTCAGAATCAGCTTTTAGTATTGGTGGTCGGGTTCTTGACCAATACCGTAGTGCTTTAAAGCCTCACGTTGTGGAGGCCTTGATGTGCACTAGGGATTGGTTATGTGCAGAAAAAGGTAATAAATATAATTTGTAATGATTGCGATAATTATTTATTTTTACAAATATTGAATTCTTATTTATATGTTTTCCTTATTGTTATTTAGAAAATTCACAAGTGCAATTGGAAGAGCTGGTAGAAGATGTTATAAATCCGACTTTGAACAAAAATGAGGAGAATGCGTCAGTGCAATGTTCAAATGTGATTGTGGATCTTGATTGTTGAAGTGTGTGAGTCATAAACCTTAACTCTTTTTCTCAATCTTATGTGTTTGTTGTTGTGTATTGAGTCATAAAACCTAACTCTTTTTATGTGGGCTTTTTATAGGGGATTGTGGATCTTGATTGTTGATGTTGGCCAGATTTAAGAGATGAAGAGGATTTGAAAGATGCTTGTAATATTGCTTTGGGATATTAGTAAAACTTTTTGAATATTTGTAATATTATGGAGATTTGTATTTATTTTGGAATATTTGTGATGTTTTAAATGTCTTTGTTTTGGGATATTTGTAATGTTTTTAATGCCTTTGTTTTGAGATATTTGTGATGTTTTTAATGCCTTTGTTTTGGGATATTTGTGATGTTTATATTTGTTTTGGGATATTTATAAAATGTCTAAAATTTTCCTTTTTTGGTTGGGTCGTGTCGGGTTGGGTCGTGTCGGTTGGATCGTGTTAAACAGGTTGGGTCGTGTTTACCCGAACACGACCTGTGTAAATCTCGGGTCACAGGTCGTGTCGGGTTAGTCGTGTTTCGAGTCAGGTCGTGTTCGTGTCCCAATGACCTAACCCGTTTAGTTCGCAGGTCGTGTTTGGGTTGATGTGTTTTCAACCCGAACCCGAATTGACACGACCCAAACACGACACGATTGCCACCCCTACTGAAAAGGCCATTCTTTCATCTAAGGACGCCTAACCTCCACATCACAATTCTGTGCAACTGAACATATAAACAATAAGTTGGAAACAAGGTACAGCATCCACCAGGATGCATACATTCATCAAAATCAGAAGTCTAAGGCATTAGGCAGCCGGATTATTTGTCACCATGCAGCGTTTGTCGTAGTTTATTTGTCATCCTTAACTAGCAATTTTTCTATGGCAATATGCACTGTCTACAAGGAGATTTTTACGCTTCTAATTAGGATAAATTTAGAAAACAATGATACACGAATACAATATAAATAATTCAATCTTCACATGATCAAACGGTATAGTTTACGTATAATGTACGTGTGCACCGACTAGTATCATTAAGTGATGGCACTATCTCGTAAAACACCTAAAAAATAATGTTAACCTCAATTTTTTTTACACCAGATAGTTATTATATACTACACTTATGCTTCTTTGATATATTAATGTTAATGTAGTATACATAACCATTACAGAAGACATTTCTCCACTTTTTATGGGCACACGCACTCGGACATGCGTGGATAAAGTGCACATCGTTCAATTTCTCAAATAATAAATTACATATAAATGAATTTTACTCGGATTCGTACACAATAAGTCATTTATTATAAAATAAAATTAAAAAATAATATAAGGTAAAATAAATCTCAATATAATGAATAAAGAGAGTCGTAACCCCCAAAAAAATAACCCAAGTGATAACATAAATAAGTAGACGTTATGAGTTATAATCTTAATAATTCTTGAGACAAGTTATGAGGGCGTAGATGACTTTATTTTTAAACGGATCAAAAAAAAATTAATTGAGATAAACTTAAATTAATTTAAATAAAGCCTATTAAGTAAATAAAATAAAATAAATAAAGAGAATCGTGGTCGTTGTCCTCGTGGACCACCATATGCACAGAGAGAGCATCTGAGTTGCCCCTTGAGGTGCGCAAAAAGAGCACACATGAATTGTTTTTGAACCCACCTCGAAAATCAAGTTGACGAAGAGATAAGGCCAATGAATTTTGAAAAGAGCAATGTCATGTGCACATAACACGTGTATTTGCCGTCATTAGATTAATGGTTTTTGCCATTGATATAATTGATTTGATATATATTTTAGTGCACAAATTTAATGCACATAAAATTATTCTTTTGAAAAAGTAATATTATTTAAATTTTAAATTTTAAAAGTTTTCTCTCAATAAAATTAATTTATAACAATGTAACCCTAATAAGAACATTTGTTGTGATTTCTATTAGATTCACATGCATGTGAGGCACGCATATGGAAGTTTGTCCTAATTTAACAAAAGTCATCACGTACATTTAACGTAATTGTCAATTTGAAAAAAATCGCAACAAAACTAGGAAGACACTAGGTATAAGTAATTAAGGCCGCCACCTAGGGCCCAAATAAATTACAAAAATTTAGGGTCCTTATAATTTGTGGGTGAACTATTCCCACCCCACAAATCTTCTTTTTCACACCCATTAAACTATAAATCATAAAATTATTAAGTTTATTTCATCTATATCAACCTGGTAATAACTAAAGTCTGTCACATTCTGTACTCACATCATTAATAATTAAGGGCTCGTTTGGTAACATTTATAATTTTGATTTTTAAAAAAATAAAAAATAGAATCAGTTTTAGATTTTAGTTAGCAAAAAATGACAAAGAGAAAGATTGAAGGGATTAGGGTTTGGGAGATATTTCTATTTATACGAGTGCCCAATAAATGTGTTTTTTTTTTTTTGTGCTAATAAGGCTCGCGTCCAGATCTCATTAATACCAAACGGGCCTTAAATGTTTTTTGGTTTTTCAAAAACGTCTTTTTTTATCTTTAAAAATCGTCAATCATTTATTAAACAATGGAAGAAAAAAAAATTGGTTTTCAAACGAATTTTTTATTTTTTGTTTTCTCTAAATATCAAAATAAAAATAAAAAATGAGAAACATAAATGTTATCAAAAGGGACTTAAACTTATCTTAATCTTTACTTTTAGGGTTTCTTTCTATATCCATCTCACAAAGTCTATACAAAATATATTCAACTAGACTATATATTAAAACTGAACAAATAATTATGTATAAACTATGTGATTCAAGAAAAGAGACTTGATGTTCTTCTTTTCTTTTCCTTTTCAAGAAATTTAGTTTCAGATGCGATCTCCAATGAAGACTCCAAGAGATTTATGTATGTGTATTGAAGTTGCATGTGAAGAAGATATTTTCTTAGCGAATTCTTTCAATTGGCAAATAATTAAGGAAAAAAAAAATGCATAGTAGAATCGGAGTATTTTTCCGACATGAGGTTGGACAAGAAAGAGATCAGATGGAGATCGTTGAATCAATTTGCATGAAAAGAAATTCAGAGTGGAATCCAATTGATTATACTTTGTGTATAGACAGTGTAAGATGTGTATAAAAAGTAACCCTAAAAATAAAGATTAAGATAAATTTTATTTTTAATGGGGTGAATATAGAATGCGATGAACATACATAGTTACTAGTTTGGTGGGGGTAAAATAGGTGAAATTAGTAATTTTATTATTTATAATTTCATAGAGTGAGAACAGAGATTTGTGAGGGTGGTAATAACCACGTTCATAATTTTTTAAGACCCTTAATTTTAATTAAATGAGACAAATTTATGTACAATATTTTGAGTTTGAATATAATGTTAGTACATTTGGGTGATAAAATAGATAAACTTGTATTATTAGACCCCTTAAATAAAGAAGTTGACACAAACTTGACTAAGCAAAACACAAATTTGCTAAACAAATATTTCGGTACAAATCCAACTATGTAAAGATTATAAAGGGGACGAAGATCTATTTTGCAAAGTCGGTCACGACTTAATATTCAAAATTATTATTGACCTTTGTTCTTTAAAAATAATTTTGCTCCAATAGTAAATTTTAATTATTTTTTTTTTGACTTAATTTTGTTTTAGATTTTAAATTTAACTTCAATTAATGAATTTTTTGTACACAAAACTTGAATGTGAAAATTGAATTAGTATTTTTACATCTCAAAAAACAAAAATAAAAACAAAAAAGTGTAAGGGCTGATCTAATAATAATTTACTAGTATTGTGTATTATTGTATTATATAACAGTGGTGTCTCATCTAATATTTTTGCTTAAGACCGTATGACCCTATTGATGCGGCGTTGACCCAGCTATGGATATTGGGATTAAGGTTATATTGTTATCAATTAATTTTATTAAGAGTACAATCTAAAATAATTAATCTTTTAATATACAAATTAATTTATTTTTAATCTTTAAAAGTTTAAATTACTATTTTGCCCTATTCTTAATCATGAAATATATGATAAATGAACTGGAAATTATGCGAATTACATAATAATTTTTTTTCATAAAAAGAACAAAAAATAAGTAACTAATACAAAAGTCAAATCCAAGATAAATCTTGTAACAGAAACTAAAAACCACCTCCTAAAAGTGAAAACGGATAAGGCGGCAGTGGGCTGGCATCTTCCTCAGCCGCCGTCACCACCACTCCAAAGTTGCCTACATCTCCACTACTTGAGTTCTCATACCCGGCGGCGGCAGTATCCCCCGTCGGTGAATCCGTCGTGAAACCACCGATTCCGATGGAAGAACCCGGCGACAATGAACTAGAACTGGTAGTGGTGGCGCAACTATACTGTTCTTGGGTAATCATAGGCCGACCCATCACTAAACTTTGGCTCAACCACGCCGTGGACGGTGTCTCCGGTGACGGAGACAGCGACGGCGACGACTGATAGAAAACACCCATATCAAAATTAGCGTCCGGCGATGAAATTGATGCTCCTCCATGTAAGGCGGTGCTAATAGCTTCTTCCTCTTCACTCTTGACTGAAATAGTCGCCGGCGGCGGCACTTCCGATGAAGAAAGTGATGAAGGTATCATCAAGCGTCTTTTCTTCTCTCTCATAAACCTTCTGGTTCTCTCTCTCCGGAGCATCATTGCTTTTAATAAATCTGGTTCTTCTGCAACTTTACGCAAAAAAGCCATCATTTGTTGTGGTCTTCTCTCTGTTGCCTCTAATCTCTTGTTCATGCTTTCAAGTTCTTGATCCAAACCCTTCTGTTCTTGCTTTAATCTCTCTATCTCCATCAATATCGCCCCATCTTCCTCATCTTCATGCTTGTGGTGTACAGAATTATTGTGCCTACTGTGCTTCTTCCTGACAATGTTCTTCAGTAAATGGGTCTGTCCACGAAGAAACCATTCATTTGCAAACTCCCACCTATCCGGATCAACCTTTTTAAAACCCTAGATTCATGATAAAACAATAAAATTGCAGAAATTAACAAAGATTTGTTTTTTTAGTAAGGTTAAAATTATATTCAAGTGAACAGATTCGGACAAAAACAGAAACGAAACATTTTGATCATTTCAAAAATATTTTGAAAAAGAAGATAAAAGCATAAACAAATTCGAAACATCAATCGAAAAATACCCAGTTAGAAAAGATCCAAACCAAGAATATAGAAATATCCCAAAACACTACCACATATTCCAAAATACTTTAAAACATAAAAATTTTGATATTCATTCGTTTCGATTTTTATGAATAATAAAACGTTTCTTTTGTTTTTAGTAAAAAACGCAACATCATCATATGCATATATTTGTTTGTGTACTCAAATACTCACATAGGTGTTGAGCTGACGAACAAAGCTTGAAAAATTGTTGTGCTTGAAGTGTTCGGGTAAAGTCCTCTGTGAGAAATCTAATGGGTCGACGACGATGAAGCTGTTGTTGGCTCTGCCCCAAGTGATGAGACCGTCTGTCATCGGATCACTCACCATTTGATAAGTTTTCAGGATGAACGGTGCTACTGTATTGGTGGTCTCCATCCCATATACACTATGAAGCGAAATTTTCTCAGTTTCTATCTCTCTCTCTCTCTCTCTCTCTAGAGACAAGCTGAAGGAGCTCTGGTGCTCTGAATTGGTTGTGTTGTGAGTGATTGGGGGTGAGTGGGCAAATTTGCATCCATTCACTTGTGGTAGTGAAGCACCAGCATTTTATATGCATATAATATAGGGACAACTTGCTGGGAAAAAAAAAATTAGAGGGACAAATGATAGTTTCTCCCCCTGAAGATTTTAAATATTGTATTTTATCCTTTTTAAATTTTAGAAATCTCATATTACATTCTAGATTGTTAAAAATTGCTGCAATGCACCCCAGTTATGAAACAAAGTCTTTTTTTATGTGTTCATATTTCACCTACCATATACATGATTCGAAATATTTAAATTTTTTTTACTCTTCGTATGTTTTTGATAGCAACAACAAATTCCGATTAGCAAATGATATTATTATTTTTTGGTAAATGATATTATGGTTTTTTTAACAAATAGAAAACAAAACTTTTGTAAGTGCGCGATCATTAAAAAAGTGCGTGGTGGAATGTGAAACTTTTTATTTTAGGAAGGGTAAATGCAACTTCTAAAAAATTTAATAGGCACAAAATGGTATTAATCTTATAATAATACTGGGGAGTCGCATTAGGGTACCAAGTGGCAACACGATAGTACAAGAGGTGGTCACACTCAGTAACAAGTGGCAACATGGAGATCACAGGTGGGACCCAATTGGCCTCGCTTTTATTTTTTTATCATCTTCTGATAGATTACACGCCATGGCCAGGATCTTTAGATATTTTCCCAAGCTCTTAGTGCTCTTAGCAGGCCCGGGCAAAGCGCGTGGGTAATATTTTCTCTTTAATAATATTACACTGAACAAAAAATGGCAACTAAAAATAAGAATGAAATGATGTAGCATCATAATGGTATCATTGGTGGTTTTGCTCCCGTCTAATTGGAAAAGAATCTGCGTAATTTATTTTTGAATAATTAAAACTAGGTCTAATAATTTTAGACACAATTTGTAAAATTGACACGAATTTGATACAAATTTAACAGATTTGAGTGTAGTCTTAACGGATTCGGATGGTTAGCTGGTTAATTCGACAAACCCGTGAAATAAATGAACTGATTTCATGTTTAACTCATAAGCTCGTTTCAACCAGTTTAACTCGTTAACAGTTGTATTATAATTTTTTTAAAAAAAAAATTAGGTCTCTCAGCATCTGTCTCATCTCATACCTCTCATCTTTTATACTCATTCAAATTTAGTAGTCATTTAATATTTATTTTATGTCTTTATTTTTTTGCTCAGTCATGATTTATTGTTATAGTAAATAAGTCAAATATGTGCAATATGTAGCAAGCTGTTGATTTTTCGTGTGTATTCGAAATACACACGAACATATTCTCTAACATATTCTCTTATTCAGTGGGTGACGCACGAGTTGTATCAGATAAGCCGTCTAATAAACGATTTGTGTATGAGTGTGATAGTTGAACTCGTTTATATAAACGAATGGGGGTATGGATGGAGGGTTTTTTTTTAATAATGCTACACTGACCAAATTTTGGGACCAAATTTGGAGCCCAAATAACATGACAGTATATGATTTGAAGTTTTTATTGGGACCCAAATGACATGACACCAAATAAATGAGCCCAACTCAGCTGCCATGTCATTTGGGCTCCAAATTTAGTCAGTATAACATTACTCTTTTTTTTTTATACAAACTCGTTTCATATGACACGAAACCGTTTCACTAGACACGGTTTTGAGGCCTAATTAAAACTAATAGTACTCCGTAGGTAAAAAATATTAATTTTCTATAATGTATATAAATAAAATATATCAATTATGAAAGTAATTTAATATATATACTACTTTAAAATGTCAATAAAAATGATTGACCAAAATAGCTTTGACAAAACACATAATACCATTAGTATCCATTATACATAATACCATTAGTATCCATTAACTATTTATTGCGTTCAATAAATATCTCACGTACATTAAATATATAAATTGCTCGGAATTTATTTTCAGAGGGATCTATGGGTAAGACGTCAATGCATTTTCGGTGAATTGCCTCATGATCTAGCTTTTGGATCGTCTGATGTTTCACCTTTACACTTAAATAATGCTATAAATTAATCATTAATTCAACAAAACTTCCATTTTAATTAAGACCTTACAAATTCTAAAATTAAATATCCAACCAGCAGCAGCTGATATATCCATCAGGCGACCAGTTGTAAATTAATTCCATATTATGTATTCTTTTCTAGATGTCTGATGCACAAAACGCAATAAAACTCCTTATAGACTCTTTAACTCTTTCTCTCCCTCCTTTACAAAGTATGTCTTACTATCTACGCGTGTGTGCATGGTGTGTGGTTTTCTTGTGTGTAGTCTGATTGTGAAAAAGGTGCAACATCCAAAACCGACTACCGACTACCGACTACGATAGTAAAGATTTGATGACGAAGAATCAATGGTGAGGTGTGGCCAGAATTTGCAAATAGAGTCGCAAACAAAACTGTCAACAATGGCTTCTTTGTCTGCTGTTGCTTCAAGCTCCACATAATTCATCAAGAATGTTGTATTATCAATTTTATTATAAAATCCTGTATTTTCTTAAATTTTTTTAGGAAGTCCAACCACACATGTATTTTTTTTTTCTTTTAGCTTTAATTGTTATTTTTTCTTGGTACAGAAAGAAATAGGGTTCTTTGTAAAGGGGCTCACCCCCATTATTAGTTTTATTACACGTGTTATGGCATTAAATGAACACACATGAGGATGACAAGACAGGGCACGTGACGAAGACATCAGTCACTCGGTTCAATAGACTGAGTCGAACTGAGTAATGTGTTTGACAAACAGTTAGAAAGTTCGACTCATATCAAACCTTATTGATCAAATGTGTTCGGCAGTCAATTAAACAGTTCAATTTTTACTACGACCAAGTTGATCGAAACAGTAAACGGGAAGATAAAGATATGTCTGTGACTTAGGCATTCTGCATAAACGAATCAACGAAATTATAGATATCAGGAGGAATCGTTAGAGAAATACTGCAACTTTTCAAACTGAATCGCTTAATTAAAAAAAGGTGTGCCACATTGAATCAAAGATCACGAAAACCCTAGCGGGACAAGGGTCTATAAAATGCACAAGAAGCAATGGTAAAAGGTATACTGAACTCTCCTAGTCTTGTTGAAATTTATTCAGTACCATTTACTGACTTAAGTATCGGAATGTCTTTGATCGAAACACTTCGATATTGAACTATTTATTCGTTTTGTAGGTAAGAGAAGGCTGGGGGATCAAGTTCATAAGCACATCAATCTTTCAATTACTGTATGAGGTACTCTCAATTTTTTGCCTCTTACACTTTGCTATTTTTTTACAATCCTTATTTTTCATTCAAAGTTTCAAGTAATAGATTTTTGGAAAATTATAACTATAATGCCACCACAATAATCAGAATGCAAGCCCTCCACAACTTGAGTGGATTTTTCAGGCTAATGTTGGTTGTTATTTGAAGATTGCAAGGAAGATGATCAAGAAGATCTTGGCCAAGTCTTCAAAGAAGACCACAGTGCTTTTCATTTTCCCTTGGCTTGGCAATGGCATTCTAGCTATCCTTTCTCCTATATTTTGTAACTTGGTTAGCCAGATTGCTAAAGATATGAAGATATAGAAGATGTCTACCTGACTAAGTTCATCTCGAAAGGAGGCAAAACTACAAAAATCAAATCTATAATCTTCTTTAAGAGAGACAGAGATCTTTGGCCAAAAGCCCAATGCCTTATATTTTAAGGAAGTACGGAGCATATGCTTTGAGTTGTTATATATTGAAAAGGCACTCGACCAATTTCATGTCATTTAAATTTTTAACGAAGTTTTCCTTCGAATTTCAACTCAAAGGCCAAAATAAATCTGATACGTATTACTTCTAATGTTTGAATTATTTCAAGGATCAAAATTTTATTTCAAAATAATCGAAATGGCTAAAATGTTTACTTTCTCAAGAAAACTAAAATGAATTAGTAAATTTGAGGTGTTTCAAATTTTTTCATGATGATCAAGATTTTTTCAGAGTGTTTCAATGTATTTCAAGATATTTTAATAATATTTTTGAAAAAAAAAACTTATTTGTTTTCATTTTGTTTTTAAAATATCAATCAATACATCAATTCACCAAATGGAATTAAATGCTTCCATATTCCTTAGTGTAGCTTCTCTCTCTCTCTCTACCTAGCTCTTACAGAGTTACGTGTGTGAAACCAATGAGCTACTTCAACAACTATCAAAGGGTTGTTTATAATATTTTACTTGGGATCTGAATAATTTCATTGGTTGACATGTATTTCTGATGATCATATCTTTTAAATTTCAATTTTCGATTCACTTGTTTAAAGCAAGATTATGTTATTTTGTCACTTGAATTCTATGTTTGCAATTTTTGTAGTACTGTATCCCCAGGCTATACTTGGCCAGTGGCAGTGGTATTTATTTCTTGTATTTGAATGGCATTATTACTTCTCCTCTCAATCACTGAATCTGACTGTCCATTTGGCCAAGGAGATGATGAATAAGGTTCTCCAATATATATATATATATATATATATATATATATATATATAAGTGTTGAGCAATTAAAATCTAAGCTTTCTATGACAACATGATTGGACAACAAAAGAAGAATCTGATAAGCTTTACCAAGGAAAGTAGACGGCTAATTCTGATAGTTTTTGTGCCTTCTCCTCAATTCATTTGCGGAATTCGTCGACGCTTACTTGGGTTGTGAATTTTGAAAAAAAAAAAAAAACTTCTATTATACAATATTTTCATACTCAAAATGGTTCACGTGTAAAACACATGTGCACTAACTAGTATTTAAAATATACCCACATGAATATGTTTCTGTTCATTTTATCACACTACCTATTTTTATCACTAGTTAAATTATTTAATTTTTTATTAATTTATATCTCAATATAATTTTTATTTCAGACATTGTTCATTTGTAATAGTGTACACATATTAGTATTTTTTTAGGTCTTGTATTTTGAAAAAAAAATTTTGATTTTTTTTATTTTTGAATAAAGGGTAAAAATTAATTCCAAATTAAATAATTAAAGAAAAAAATACTATATTATATTGCAGGATCAATATTTTGGGTGCGTAATATTTTATGTTGCACTATACCTTCGTATACAAATTATTGTTAGTATATCAATAATGAAGCTAGTTAATATAAGAATGTAATTACTCTATCTAACAAAATGAATTTATTCTCACTTACATAAAATTCTATTGTTGAACTACCACGTGTTTTAGCATTAGTCCCTCCACGTATTTTGGCATAGCAATCTTATTTGAACTTTATTTATTAATTTAATTTTTTTTCGGAAGGTATTTATTAATTTAATTTTTTGATCTAATTACTCACAATTATTAGATTGATAGTGAGATTTAATCTTCGTTGAGACTTGTTATCAATTTAATAGTTGTGATAAATTAAGTCAATAAAATATGTTAAAAAATTAAATTTCAATAGAGTACTATTGTTTTTATCGACCAAAAAGATATTCACGGAAGCACGCGCCTTGAGAGGAGCGTGGAGACAAGTACACGGCTCTTTGTTTTCTGATTAAACAAAGCTCAAATATGAAAGAAAGGCCAAACAGTGGCTCAAAGATTTTTCTTTGGTGCGTTGGCAAGTAAAGAGATATGTGGGTCCGCCACGTGTGCGTCTGCTCTCCTTTTAGACTTTTTTATAACAGTAATGGTATGCTTATCAAAATTAACGACTAAATAAAGGATTACATGATTATTGCTGATACGCGAAGATTAACTGTCATGTCAGCAAAAAATTTTCGTTCTCTTTAAATCAATGACAGATGGGACAAAATCTTTTCACCCTCTTCACTTTCCTAACATGTACAGACAAAAAAAGTAGATAACATAAATGACATGAGAGTTGATCTTGTCATATCAATAACTACGATGTCATTTGAATTCTTTATTTGATCCCTAATTTTAGTCAGCATAACATTATTATTTTTGCAATTAATTCAAAGATTACATTGCATTAGATCACTAATTAAGCCACCAAATTAAATCTCTATAGCACTAATCCATTAAATTAAGCCTCTGATTAATTCCCTATTGCATTGATTTAAAGTCCTTGAGCATAAAATGTTGTTTTTTATATTGTCAAGTCTTCAAAAATTAAACAAATAATTGTACTTTAATTTTTATTTTTTAAAAAAGAAAATCTTCAAGATTCGAACACACTGTATAGATTCGAGTATCTTGACACTTGTCTAACCTTAAAACAACCTAGTTATCGAACGACCATTAGAGTGTCCAAATGCTGAAGTTTTTAGTAGATAGTTGAGGAAAAGTCCTCCTTTCTTCGTACAAATCATTTCATTTCAATAGTTAATTAACATCATTGGTCACTTGACCATCAAATGTGAACTCAAATAAAGATTGTTGAGCCCTGTCTGTCCTTAAACTTTTTGAAAATTATTAGGATCTAGGCCTCGCCGCAACATTAAGGAATGGTTAATGTGGTAGAACCACTTTGTTGAGATTGTGTTACTCTATCATAACTATTGATGTCAACGTTTAGATTCTTGTCACCTTTATTTAGTTGGATCACAATCAATTGAAAAAGAAGTTGGAGGTTAGACGAGTTATAAGCATTAATTGTTGTTGAGGTGTGGAACAAGTTTTACATTGATTGATGATGAGGAAATCTTGAGTCATATTACAGAGCAGATCACCTATTAGGTGTACTTTTTGGACTGAAAACTTGTTTTAAGCAAATGGTATCAGAGCAATGACCCAAGTCATCGTGTGGATTTGACACCTTATACCGGATGAAAGAACAATGGCGATTATCCATTATAAGCCTCATTTGAGAGGGGATTGTGAATTGTCGAACAAGTCTCACATTGATTGTGAGTTATCACTTCACTTACTTAGGTATGTCTTTTGGGCTAAAAATCTATGTCCAAGAGTTCTCTAATACTTGTTTTTTTTTTAAGGGCAACGATATTTACTTCTGCTGAGTCGAGA
>CM042188.1:33028980-33051121 GCA_023539305.1 Ilex asprella | reverse complement strand
AGGGGAGGGGGAGGGGGAGGGGAATTGAACTTGCAACATACCACTCCCTTATAAAGGGACTTCACCATTTGGGTAGGACCTCAGTCCTAAGAGTTCTCTAATACTTAAGTTAATAAGATTGAAAAAGATATTGCTAGGTATGACATAAATAAATTATTCATGCCAAATAATTCCTTAAAAATGCTTATGTCTGGCATGCATATATCGTAACCAAATTTAATCTAAAAACATGTTAATATTGTTGAATAATTTATCAGAAGCAAAACCATGTACATAAGCCATTAAATCATAACAGTAAACAATTCTTGGATATAACAGTGGCATATTATTCAAATTAATATTATTGACATAACAGTAAACATAACAGTGAACATAACAATGACATGAATGTAATGTCACTATTCCTGTAACATGCACTATTCTTGATGACATGTATGTTACTAAATGTTTTTTTTTAATAGGTAAATTCAATCTTTTGACCCTTAATGATCACATTAAAATCAAACCAATATAATAAAATAAGTGGTTCCAAAAATTTAAAAATTAAATCATATAAACCAAATATGGGTTGTACATGTAAATCATTGTAGGCTTAAAATCAGGACTAATGAAATTACCACTGTAAAAGCATAACTTAGTGGCCTTAATTTGATTGAACAATATTGATCAATTTTATAACCACAAACTTGAGCCAAATACTGAACGGGTATAAATAAAATTCACTATTCTGGCCAAAACTTTCGTGTTCGGGACTTGATTATTTTTTTTTGACTGAAAATTTTTTGTAATCAACCAAAAATTTCCTGTGTGCACAAAATAAAACAAAATTCCTTCAATCATTATGTTTCAAGAAAAGGCACACGGCACGTCCCAAGCCTATCTAGTTTTTCTTTGATTATTTTAATATTTATTGTGTGGAGTAAATGTATCAAGAGAAGACATGGTTCTGTGAGTACATATTTGTGCGGATTCCTATCGTATTTAAGTCCACATATTTCAGAGGAGACAAAATACGAATTGCAGATAAAATATCTGAATAAACATCAAACATACGGTAGAAGGATTGCAGACAAAATATGATTTCTCATCATCGTAATAATTGAACATAATGGACAGAAGGATGGCTCTGATACCAATTGATAGATTTTATTGAATAATTTAATCTTTCGATTTTGCATAGAGGAATTGAATACTTACATCCTGCCATTGATGTTCAAGTTTGAATACAAGAAATTTGAATTTTCTATAGAGAGAATATTCAACGAACCCAACGACCCTAACAAGTATGAATCCGTATCACAGTCTTGACATCAACACTCAAGAACAACCTCACAAATATGTACTAAATAGAGGTATATGAGACAAGAATTTTCTGCCTACATATATGATATCTGAATACATATATGACTTAATGCAAAATCACATGCATGAAAATATATATATAGGCAGAGTCTCTTATCCAATAGAGAAACTGTAAGTAACGTCCTTCCATCAGGGAGTTATAACTGTTTTGAACTGTTCCATGATGGTCACTCCATCTGATGATGGGAGTAGTGGGTAGTTACCTTAATGTCAATAACCTAAAAGAATTTGACTTAATAGATATAATAGGATATATATTAAATATGCATAATATTTATTTATTAAAAAGATGATATAACATCTGGGCCATCTTAAGTCTCTCGTGTCCAATATTAATTAAACATAAAGTCCAATAGGATAATCATCTATTATTTGCAGAAACTCTCTCTAGGGTGTGTATGGTAGGTTTGCTTTGGAAGGCATTGTGCTTTATCCTTCAAATTTTTTACCAAATGTTAGATACCTAATGATGTAATATCAATAATCTTCCAATTATTATTCAAAAATTTAGTGACATCTTCTAAATCGACCATTTATAATAATTGAAAATATGTTATTTGGGTCTTATTTGGAGACATAATCAATTACATTTATTAGATTAAAAGTAAGATTCATCTAACATTAGGGCATCTCTAGCCTTTACCTAAAATTAGACTCAAATTAAAATTTGAGTAAAAACCCTTCCAAAAAAAAAAAAGCTTTCCAAACTTCTACCCAAACCTATACAAAATCAAGAAAAACTCATTTTTGACCCAAATTGAGAGAGCATCAAACCTTTTACTCAAAAACCAACGGTAACATGTTTTAGCAAAACAAAACCCCAAACATTGTTTCGACTCCTTGGATCCTGAGATGAAACTTCATCCCTGACAATCCTCATATGATGTTTTCAAGAGATCTATGTGAAACTAAGGGTTTGTTTGGTTTGCATCTCAAAAAATAGTATTCAAAAACTATTTTTTGGAAGAATTTTGATAAGGTGTTTTTAAAAAATTTTAGATTACAAAACTTATTTGTTTATATATTTTTGAAAATAGTTTTAAACAACAAAAATTATAAAATCTATGTGGACAATAATCAACAATTCCCACCTCTCTTTTTTTCCCGTCTTTCTGTCTCCACAAAACACACAAACCCATACACACACACACACACACACTTAGACACACACACACACATATACAAACACACACAGAACTGAATCTTTAGTTGCTGCAAGAGAGAGAGAGAGAAAGAGAGAGAAGACGCTGAAGCTTTTTTTATGATATTCGTTCTGTTTGATGGGCAAAGTGGAGAGCGAGAGAGAGAAGAAGGAAAAAAAGGAAGCCTTTTGCTGCTAAAGGGACTCAAAGGGCAAACTTCATTAAAGAGGTTTGTCTCCGTGTTTCCAAAATTTTTGCAAAAAATGACTTAGCTTGTTTTATGTTTTTATGCTTCGATTTCCCACTCTTTTTTTCCGAAAATTGAAGAACAAAAATTCAAACCAAACATTGTTTCGTTGTTTTTAGAGTTTTGAGTACAAAAAATAGTTTTGAAGAATCAAACCAAATTGATCCTAAGTTTTTTCTCATTGTTCTTGAAGAGATGTGTGTGGCACACCACTCGAAAGGTGACACGTGGACTTCACACACTGTAGTAGTGACCACCAAGTTACCTCAAACTGAGCACAAGATAGAATGCCACCAGACCGAGGAGAATGACACATGGACCTCACCGATGTACTAAACTACTTGCACACTCAAGGTACAATGTCTCTCAGGACCGAGAAAAGTGTCAGAGCATTAATTCACTTAGGAATGCTCACTCTGTGCACAGTAATCGTTGCGATGTGTAGCAGAGAACAACAATTATTCTGTCACATCAACATCGGGGCCAACAATGAATTGTGCAAATGAAAAAATAAGGCTTGACATTTGCTGACATGGATCAACTGGGTGACATCCCAAGGAGCATCTCAATAAGTGCTCGACACTTGACCATAAATGATCGATGCATTTTAATCGATGATCAGCGCGACTCAACAAATGCTTGGTAGGCATCATTGAATGCTCGGCTCCCTGAGCACTTATGAGACGTCCTTAGGTGTACTAAATGTGCGGCTCGAGGAAAAAAAATCATTGATATGACAACCTCAAAGGAGGATTTCAGCTATAGAATGTCAGACTTGTTGGCTTGATGTGATTCACAAGTTTCCCTGCCATCATCTCTCTATGTATAAATAGCCCAAAGGGTGTTAACTAGAATATTAAATCCACTTCCGTAAAATTCTCTGATACAGATTCGTTATCACCAAATTCAAATTTTGCAACAATCATCTCAGCTGGCACTTGACCTTATCCATTGTATTATCTTTATTTTGTTTCTTCTTTCTTATCTTCTTTCAGCACTTCTTGTATTTTTTGTATTTCAAAACTCATGTAATCTTATCAATTCAAGATACATATAAATATAGCAACAGAGGAATAGTTTTGGCATTGAGGCCAGAACACTTTTACTATATCTTTCATAGTATCAGAGATCCTATGTTCACGCATCTGATCGATCCTCCTCTTTTTTTTTAATGGCTGTCTTTACCTTTGTTGCTCCCAATCTTAGTGATCTTGGTTCGGCTAAGTTGGATGAGACTAACTAGCTTATGTGGTTGTCTCAACTTGTCCTGGTTCTTAAGAGTCATGACTTAATGGGCTTAGTGGATGGTTCTCAACCGTGCCCTTTCCAGGTTCTCACTGATGACCAAGGGAAACAAACTACTACTCTGAATCCAAAATACATTCTCTGGAATCGAAAGGATCAGTTTGTTTTAGGATGGATTAATGCCACCCTCTCTGATAAGGTAGCATCTTCTGTGTATGCTATTACCTCTACCCGACCTGCTTGGCTTGTCTTGGCCAACAAATTTGCTTCCCCATCCAGATCTTGCATCAACCATTTAAAGAGACTTCTTCAAACCTTGCATCAAGGCTCCTTGAAGTGTGCACCTTACCTTGATTCTGCAAAGCAACTTGCAACACAGTTGGCTCACACCCTTCCACAGTGACCTCCTCTAATGGTAATCCTTTCTTTATCTCTTTTCCTTCAAATTTTGATTATGGTTTATCTCTAACAAATATTGATTCTGGTTTATCTCTTAGCAATCCTTTCAAATCCCTCTCCATCTTATCTTGTGCCTTCCTTCATGTCACCACATAGTCAATCTCCTTCACCTACTTATTTTCCCGAATCCAACTCTACTTCTCCTATTTTATCTTCTTCTGAACACTCACCCTCTTTTGCTCCAACACAATCCCTTCTCTTGACCGTGCCTAGTGACTCTCCCTTATCCCATGCCTCTTCATCTATAATACCTCATTCCAATCCTCTTAGAACTCATCCTATGACGACTCGTTCCCAAATAGAACACCTCAAACCTCATGATTTTTTAGAGTATCAAACTTTTTATTCCACTAAACATCCTCTTAAAGCTCTATCCAGCCTTACCATGCCACTTGAACCACGTTCTTACAAGCAAGCTTTATTGCTTCTTGAATGTCACATGGCTATACGAGAGGAATATGATACCTTAATTGCAAATCACACTTGGACTCTCTGTCCTAGGCCCTTGGATCACAATGTGATTGACAATAAATGGGTGTACAAGGTTAAACAAACCTCTACTGGTGCAATTGATCATCTTAAAGACAGATTAGTTGCCAAAGGATTTGAGCAAGAATATGGTATAGATTTCACTGAGACTTTTAGTCATGTTATTAAACCTTCAACCATTCGGATTGTTCATGCTCTTGCTGTTCATTTTGATTGGAGTATACACCAATTGGATGTCTATAATGTCTTTTTACATGGGGTTTTACAAGAGGAAGTATATATGAAGCAGCCCAAAGGTTTTGTTGATCCAAATTTTCCTTCCTATGTTTGCAAGCTCCAAAAGTGCTTGTATGGTCTTAATCAAGCCCCAAGGGCTTGGTTTTTGTGATTCTCTCAATATCTCCTTGAGTTTGGATTTAAATCTTCCCCAGTGGACTCTTCGTTGTTTGTTTATCATCAAACCAATATTCATTTGTTCTTTCTTATCTATGTTGATGACATACTTGTGACAGGCACACATAAGTCTGTCATCTTTTCTCTCATTGTCAAGCTGCAAACTGAATTCAAAATGAAGGACCTGGGTTCCTTTAAAAAAAATCTTGGTATCCAAGCTCTTCGGGATTCCACTGGACTTCATCTTCGGCAGTCCAAATATATTGGAGATATTCTACATCGTACTAAGAAGATTGGGGCTAAACCTTATTCTTCTCCATGTTCTTCAGGTCTTAAACTTTCTACACATGATGGAGAACCTCTAACACCATCCCAAATTATTGAGTTTCGACAAACTATGGGTGTTTTACGATATTGCACTCTGACTCATCCTGACATTTCCTTCTATGTCAACCAGCTTTGTCAACATATGCATTGCCTAAGTTCCTCTCACTAGTCTGCAGCAAAACGGGTTCTCCGCTGCCTTAAAGAGACCATTGATCATGGTATATGGTATCCGAAAGGTTTAATTACTCTTCAAGCTTATTGTGATTCTGATTGGGCTAGGAATCCTGATCGCAGGTCTACTACTGGGTATGGTGTATTTCTTGGTTCTTGTTTAGTGTCATGGACTGCTAAGAAACAAAATGTTATGGCATGATCCAGTACTAAAGCTGAATATCGTGCCTTAGCAGTCACCACTGCAGAAATTCATTGGGTCCGCATGCTTCTCAAAGACTTGTGCATACCTCTCTCTACTCCTCCGACTATTTGGTGTGATAACATTGGTGCCTTGGCCTTAGCCTCCAATCCAGTATTTCATGCTCGAACAAGCACATCGAAGTGTATTTTCACCTCATCTATGAGAAAGTTGTTAATAAAGATATTGCTTTCCAGTTTACTTGCTCTCAAGATGTTAACCAGAAGATTAAGTCCACTTCCGTAAAGATCTCTGAAATAGATTCTTTATCACCAAATTCAAATTTTGCAATAATCATCTCAGCTGATACTTGATCTTATCCATTGTATTATCTTTATTCTGTTTCTTCTTTCTTATCTTCCTTTAGCACTTCTTGTATTTTTTGTATTTCAAAACTCATGTAATCTTATCTATTCAAGATACATATAAATATAGCAACAGAGGAATTATTTTGACATTGAGGCCAGAACACTTTTACTATATCTTTCAAAGGGTTGGGCCTCAAGTACACGCACATGTTCAACTAAACATATAATGCTTTATCATCATTGCTATTGAACGTTAACTGACTTAGACATCAAAGGGGATATACCAAACGCGTCTCCGACCTCCCTTCTAATCTTGTTCTTTGTTGCAAGAATCTCACCCCTTATTCAGCCTAGGGCTGGTCCAACAGTATGGGGAAAAAAAAGCGTGGACTTTAGGCTCCAATTTTTTAGAAGGTCCCATAATTTTAGGTTCAACACTAGCTCACATAAAAAATTAAATCCACTAAATTTTAAGCCCTAAAAAAAGGCCAAAAAAATTAAATTCAATCAAAATTTTCATTGCAATAATTTGAGCCTATAATCCAATCCATAACATTAAGAACTTAAAAATTAAAAAAAGAGTATTGCTAGATGGACTTAAAAGTAGACTTGATAATCTCAACCATTGAATAGATAGTAGGTCCTAATAAATACTGGGACCCACAATAAAATCAATAGTTGTAATATAGCATTGCTCTTAATTTTTTTTAAAAAAAATACTCAAAAGTCAACTCATATTTACTCTAAGTCTCTCTCTCTCCCTCTCCGATAAAAAAAAAAAGTAAACATTGAAATTAAACACTCTATTTCCCTCTCTATGGTTAAAAAATAAAAACAAAAATTGAAATCTCTCTCTCGACAACATTAGCACATCTTTTATTTGTCTCCCTCTAACATAGAAAATTAAAAAATAAATTATTTTTTAAAAATAATATTAAAAATAAAAAGACCTCCATTTAATATTTTTGCTTTAAACCTTAAATTGACTTGAGCTGCCCCTGGTTCAGCTCAGTATTACTATCTCAAATTGTTGACCAGGTTTCAACCCCCATAATTCCTTTTACAAAATCCTACTAATCCTTCATTGATTTTGGGTTTTTTGAGAAGAAATTCAAATGTAGCTTCATTTAATTGATAATTGCAAGTTTTTATTTCAAAACTTCTCAAGTAGTTTCAACAGTAGTGACTGAATTTGAAAAGATAAAATTGAGAGGGAAAAGTGGTAGAGCATAGGGAAACAATTTGAAGGAAAAATTAAAGAAGTAAAGCTTTGGAGAATATATATATACATTTTTTTTGAATTTAAGTTCGTCCATTAGAAAGGTTTATATCAATTTAAGTTTTTTATTCAAAATTGAGTAATCATTGAAGATGAGATGGCCTTAGAATGTGAATAATTCAATAGTTCTATTGAATTAAAATCCTTAATTAGTTCCACAAATCAGGTTGTTATAGCACTGTTCTAATTGAAATATTTTGTAACTAGTTTGTTCATAGTAGAGTTGGACTCGAAATATTAAATTATATTAATAATAGAAATAAATCTAACCAAAGTTGAGATGGCCGAGTTGGTCTAAGGCGCCAGATTAAGGTTCTGGTCCGAAAGGGCGTGGGTTCAAATCCCACTCTCAACACTACTCAATGTTTACTTTTTCAATTTCGTTTTTTTCTGAGCCCGCGCTTTTTCATCTTCCTCAACCACAAAATCCCAATCCCAGTAAAAAACCCAAATCTGCGAAACCAAACTGGTGGCGAAATGGCACAAGCAGCGAGACTGAATCTCCGAATGCAGAAGGAGCTCAAGCTCCTCCTCACCGACCCACCTACCGCCGCCTCTTTCCCTCTCCTCTCGCCCAACTCTGACCTCTCTTCCTTTTATCTCTCCTCCATAGACGCCCGTAAGTCCCTTCTCTCTCACTCACATACGCACACACGCATAGATATATGTGGATGTATGTTTGAAGTTATTGATTTAGGCATGTGCGTGTGCGTTCATGTGGGTGTGTCTATCTTTCTTTTTCTTTTTTTCCCGTTAAATTCACAGAGATTGAAGGTCCTGAAGGAACTGTTTATGCAAAGGGGGTCTTTAAGATAAAGATTCAAATACCCGAAAGGTGTAATTTACTATTCCATTTTTTTTTTCTGCTTATTCTTTTTTGGGCAAACAGCGATTGTTGTGTTGATAATCGTATGTTAAATGTTTATATTTTTTACTTTGGTTGATTTTGGTAAGTGTAACATCTCTGGGTGAATTGAGAATTTTTGTGGGTTTTTAGGTATCCATTTCAGCCTCCAATTGTGACTTTTGCTACACCTATCTATCACCCAAATATTGATAATGGAGGGCGGATCTGCCTAGACATTCTCAATCTTCCCCCAAAGGTTCGTTTTCCAATAGCAGAGATTGGCGCTTCTTTTGTGAATGTTTAGGATTATTCATTTGATTTTGATTCAAAGCCTTCACAATGCAAAAGCTCTTAACCATGATCATGTACACAATGAGTTGATACAGCTTAATTAAAACTGTGCAGTTCTGTTATTTTTTATGGAAGTTACAAAAGTTGCTGATGTACTGCCTTTAATCACTATAACAGAAATTGAATCGAAAAAGGAAAAAATATTTGATTTACATTGCTGACTTGTGCACCTATTACACTATTACAAGTACCTCTTTTTCACCCTTTTTCGACATCAGTAAACCAACACTTAGGGGATGGTTTCATATTCAGATAATCAAATCTAATTTGATAGCTTAGCCAACATAGATCTACTACCTTATGGATCTCAACACAGTATTTGCATAGGTTGATATAAAGTGTCCTCACCAGACCTATGGTATTTTTGGTAAATGGTATTAATATGCCAAAAATGAGTTGCCTTAGGGAACTCAAATGTACTTGCATGAATTCGGTCTTCTTTGTCATTATTTATATTGAGGAGCATGAGATGCAGGTGTTAGGGAATAAGCTGTCCTGGTTAAGATCAACTAATTCATTAACCTTTTGTGGTGTGGATGGAAAGTTATGGTTCAATTGTTTTTCCTGATCAGAAGCATACACGATGCTTCCATATGAAATCAGATTGCAATTTTGAAAATGACATGCACTCCTTTGAGACAATATTGTAGCATTTATTTTCTTCTGGCAGTGACTATGCGACTGATGAACCTTGTTTCATAGTAAAACGAGCGTTCCTTGATTCGCTGGTCGCTATATCTGTGTCCGTCATGAATGTTGATATAATGCAATGCACACATGAAAATAACAAAATCCTGCAACCTGGTTTTTTTTAAAGGCATGCTTAAGGTCACTTGTAGGCCAAAGATGTGGAAGTCTCAGCTGTGGTGCCTCGTCAAAACAAGGCAAGACCATGTGATTAAGGCACGCCTAGTGTGTTTAGGCACAAGGCACAAGGCACAAGTACCATATCAGAATCAAACACGCTTCAGTGAAAACTTTTTGGTTGTCTTTTTCTCTTCCAGATGCATGCAGGTTAATAACGTTTTGCAAGTACACTTTAGTGTTGGGTGTAGGTGATACACCCTAACATATTATAAAATTTAATTTGACCCAACTCACTGCCAAAATAAAGCCTTAAGAGTCTCATCTTCTCCCAATTCAGCTGTCATACTTTTCTTATTTATTTGGACTTAATTGATTGTTTTGGCTGTATTTTGATAAATGATATAGTTATGTTCCTGTGAATAACTGAATTGGATTTGTAAAATTGTTGGTTGAATGCTTTATTATTTTCATAATTCATATGGAGTGATATTGCACAAATTGGAAAGTTAACAAAAGTTTTGCCTGTAATAAAAAGTTTTGTTTATCTAAATTAAGGCGGTTCAATAATTGCATGTATTATGAAATGAGCCTATGTTTGGAATATTTGGGAACTTGGATATTTTATGATGTTTCCATTTTTTGAATATTTGCTTATATTTTGTGTTTTTTGATGTTGCGTCATATTCTGAAAAAAATCATTTGCATATTATCTATAACTTGCTCCTTAATTCGATGAGGCCCACACCTTGCCTTGTGTCTGCCTAGGCCCCAAGGGACCTTTGTGCTTTAGTACACCTTGCACCTTAAATAACCCTGCTGCAACCATTAAACTTTGCTACTTTACAATCCCCCATCAATATCACCTTTGTGTTTCATTAAGCAGCCACATTTTTTTACTTGAATAATCATCAATTTAGTCAAATGGAATTGAAATAGGAAAACAAGGATAATTTGATAATATATGATAAGGTCAACGATGTCTGTTTGTTCACTTGCTTTAGTTCTTGTTTTAGCTTCCTTGTCAGTTGGGTGGCTTCTAGGAATGGTCATTCATAATGATTTGGTACAACTTAATTGAACTGTGCAATTACTATCATTTCTCATGAAAATTAACTCAGGGTTCTAATGGAATACCACCCTCAATGACGCAAAACAAGCTGAATTGTAAAAGGAAGATGTATTAGTTTTAAAGTTGTGGAGTTATCCAGCAATTGAGACTTTTGTACTACCTTTTGTTTTCCTTTTTTTATTTCACCACCAACACTTGGGGGGTATATATGTGTGTGTAAAACAAGAGGAAAACAATTGATTGTACGATGAAAAAGTTTGATGACCAGTGGAACTCATGGGATTTTGTCATTTTTGTATGCTTGTTTCAATGGACTGGATATGTTATTCAATGTAGACTTGGTAGATTCTTTAAAGCACTCAATGCCACATTTTAATTACCTTTTCACCATAATGACTTTATTTATTGTAATAAATTATATTCATAACAATGGTAGCTTGCAATCAAAGCAGGGTGCATGGCAACCATCTCTAAACATTTCAGCTGTGTTAACATGCATTGGATTGTTGTTGAGTGAACCCAACCCTGATGATGGCGTAATGTGTGAAGCAGTAAGTACGTTTTTGCAAATTGCTGCAGCATGGTGTGATGAAGTTAGTCTTTTTATATTTTATGTTACTTTTGGATTAATGCGCAGAGCAGGGAGTACAAATATAACAGACAAGCTTTTGACCAGAAGGCACAGTCTATGACTCAGAAATATGCCAGGGCTGGAGCAAGTGAGGATCATGGTTGCAGCCAAAGCCGTCAAATTATCTCAAATCCAAGCATGGTAATAAACAGCATATGATCTGGTATTTTGAGTTGCACTAGCACTTCTTAATTCTTAACTTTTACTTGCTACAGATGGAACCTAAAGGATCGGATACATTGACGCATGAAGTTAATGAGGACTCTGTAAGTCATAAGAAGCTTTGTGGGATCAACAGGAAGTTGTCGTTCGAGTCTTCAGGGCCAAGTCAGAAAAGGGACAGTGGTAAGAGAGTCGATGAGGAAAATATTGCTCATGTCTCCGAAAACCAAATGGAAGTTAAAGGGCCAGAACAAGAGTCAAATAAAGAGTCCACCGAGTGTTATCAAAATCATGAGAAGCTACAAAGGAGCAGGAGGAAATTATCACTGGCATCGTTGAGTCCATCCCAGATAAGAAATGTTGATGAAAAGGAGAATGTTGTGGCAAACCAGTGTTCATCCATTTTGAACCCCCAAAGCATTTCTGTCAGTTATGCAGAGTCCAGACCGGCACTGCAGTATAGCAACTACCATGAGCAACAATCTCATCAAGAGCATTTTTTTAATTCAATGAGTGAGAGCAAAAGCACAGGCTCAAAGAAGCTGTTGTGTCCTGGCAGAGGGCAGTTACTAGAATCTTCATGCTCAGGCCAAAGAAGCCATGATAATAGTGAGAAAATGTGCACTTTGTCTAAACCTTTGACCTCTCATGTTAATGTATCTGATGAGACCTTGCCAATGCACCATGCTGTAAGCCATAACGAGATGCAGAATCCAATGTATCTTAATGACAGAACTGCAAGTGGTTTAAAAAATGTAGGACGTAAGAAGCTAGGTTTGGCTGGGAGGAAGCTTTCTTTGAGGTCTTTAGCCTCATCTCAAAGTCAGGATGAGGATAATAAGGAGAAGATGGCTACAAATAAAGGTTTGATGGTTGCACACCCCTACAGCCTATCTACAGCATCATCCATGTCTTCGTTGATATCAAAAGTCAGTGAATGCAATGAAGGGGAAGCAGGGAGCTGTGCCACAAATGTAGATTCTAAAAAACTGTTTGGTATTCATGGGAAGCTGCCATTGGAACCTCTCTGCCAATTGCAAGGGGGCAACAATGGTGACATCCAGATGCGCCCCTTGCAGTCTGAAAAGCCATCGGTAAAATCATCCAAATCAATGCTATTGCTGCAGGACTGCAGGTATGATGGTAAGAAGCAGCCTGAGCAAGATCATGATGAAAAATTTGCTAGAGAGATCGAACAACAGGAAGGAGGATTGCTAGCATCTGAAACAGTGATTGTTTTGGACAGTGAAGATAGTGAGGGGGAAACAGATGGATCTTCGAGGTCCAGGCTGTTGCTAGCACGAAAACGCTTACCAGGGAAGCGGAAAGCTAAAGTCTGAAAGATGACAATTAGCCATTCAGTTGTTAATTCCCTTGTCTATAATGGGTTGATTCAGAGATGATGAAATATGTTGTCTTCAAACTTTTTATCAGTAGCATTTCAAATTAACACTCTCACAATGAACTGGACCTCCAATCCTCTCGACACCTCGGGCTTTGAATGGCATATATGTCTGAAAGGTAGAAGGTAGGGCAATGGGATTGGTCTTATGTCCTTTACAATATCTTCTGTTTTCTGTGAATTTTTTTTTTTTTTGAGGAACACAAAATACAAATTTTGAATATATTTTACTTAATACCATATTGCAAAAGCAAGAGTTCAAGAAGATGGACAAGTTTTGTGAGATCTCGTATTTTTTAATAAAAGTATTGAATTTAAGTAAGTACAAGTAATGTAAAGTTTTGTGGAGGAAAACATAATTAATATTACACATTGTGACATATCTATAATTAATGAAACTAAAATGTTACAAACTATAATTGAAGTTATTCTTTTTGTTGGCCGACAATTATTAAGGTGAATGAAGGAAGAAAAAAAAAAAAAGAAAATAACAATGGTGAGATGGCCATAATGACTCATGTAATGAAAGTGTGTGTGCTGTCATGCAGAGAGAATGTTAGAGCAAATATTCTGTGTGCACTTTGGAAAAAGCGAGTGGATAGAAACTTAAGTGAAAAAATAGAAGTTTTGAAAATGAGAAGTTGTTGGCAGAAATAAAGAAAAGGAAAAAGAAATCCAAACGAAGCGATTTACAAGATAATTGAATTGAAGTTTTCGGTCCGTTGGAATTGAAGTTCAAGTATGATATTATTTGGTATTAGATATTGATTTCTATTGAGAATTATGTAAGTAGTTTATATATGATATGCATTCATCTTTGCAAAGAGTATTTTATTGATATCGTCCTATTCGTATTCGAATTGTGATATCGTTTGGGTTTGAATTTTGAAATAATGTCTTTCAATTGTTACTATTTAGATGTTCGGTCATAATTTTCGTTTGGCTTGTCATTAATTGCTATGATATTAGTTTTGGTGGAATACTTGAAATTTTTTGATTTGTACATAAGGTATACTCGGTGGTATAGTTATGATTGTGATTCATGTTCGTGACCTTGAGGGGTGAGAATTAAAATGCACCGAATGATGACTAGCTTGTTGTCAGGATTGACCGAGTGTTCAATCATAGTTGATTTGATTGTTCAAACGTTCGAGTTCGTCGACTTATTCTATATATTTGTATTCCGTAAATTATCGTATTAATTCTTTTGTCATCAAACGATTATCGATTAGTTGATAAATTATTATCCCGCCCTTTGACTTTGTATATTATGTTTTAAATTACTTGCTCAAATTTTTCCAGCTCACCCCCATTTATCCTCTCAATTGCATGTTGAATTTGGAGTAAAATTTTACAGAGAATCGTGTTGATCAATGAATGAAATATTTTAATTGATTGTAATTTAAATAGTTATCAAGAAGTTATTCATTCATTTTTGAGGTAATTAAAACTTTGAATATTGCTAAATGGATTGAGGTTGTTACAAGTTTAAGTCTCCAAACGGCCAGTTGACCAGCAAGTTTATTATGTAAGTAACCAGGAATGTATGGTGGCAAGTTCTCTTCCCAAATCCCACATTCAAACCTCATAATTATTACTTGTTTATCAAAATTTTTTACACTTTTTAGATACTAATCGATGCACACGTGCGTTGCACATAAATTATTTTTAATTATAATTGAATTATAATTATGTATATATAAGTATAATATTTTCATACATCTATAATTGATTTAACATAAAATGTAAAATAAAAATGTAAGAAGTCAAGGAAATTTAGAATAAAATGTAAACAAAGTTAAAAATGTCAAAAAATATAGAATGCAAAATAAAACATTCTATATAATGTGTTGGTCCCTTTTTGTTTTGAAAATTTCATAATCCAATCAGCATATAGACATAACAAATATTTAGGAGCTAATAGTCTTTTGGCTACTTCACTTCTTTTTTCTTTTTTTTAAAAAAGAATAACATTATAGCTTTTATATAAAGGGCACATGAGTAATTGATGGACTGAGTTTTATAAGAATTGGTTATCTACAAAAGGATTATGGTATTTTAGGTAAAACATTACTCGTTGGTAGATTCTTCTACTAACTTGGGCCAAATTTTCAACTTAAGTAACTAATACTCATGAGTTTTCCATCTTCAAGAAGCTTCTTAACAATATTCAATTTCACAATCCACTTTGCAATAGAATTAAAAACCAACTATAGGTCAGCAAATGAGTGGAGCAATGCTACAACTATGACTAAGGAATGAAAATATTAAAGAACCATTAACAAATAGATTAAAGGAGACTAATAGCGTACCAGCCATAGTCATCATTGGTGTTTTGGTAAAGTGGTTAAGTTAATGGGTTCCCTTCCCCACCTACTCAAATGACCACCATTCCATCAACGCTACTCCATGTTGTCCACGCTAATGGCCACTTGGAAATCCCTTCCATAAACCTTCTAACTCTAGCCTCTCACTCCCCTTACGACTATTTTCCACTCCAAAAGTCCTCCAATTTCACCTGCCATGAAAAAAAGTAAAACCCATAATATATCAAAATTCAGCTTAAAATTTTATTTTACTTTGACAAAGAAACAAAAATACCACCCGCAATACTAAAGCATCTTCTATTATAATATTTGAAATACCAAATATAGTAATTGAGGATTAAAAAAAAAAGACACCTCTATTACAAACAATTGAAACATCTTATTTAAAGCCACTTGAAAGAGTAGCTCAGCTTCATCATATTCTTTCCTCAGGGATCTTACACATCACAATTGATGATATGTCATCATTTTCTTTTAGGTAGTTTCGCTAGTGTCTGCCAACCGTTCTAAGAAAGGAGTTGCTCTCTAACTATTAAGGATTGTGTTCTTGGCAACTTCACTTAATAAACAATAGAGTGGAAATGATGCTGGCCCAACAATAATAGCTCTTTGTTGTCGGCTCGTATTGATAAATAATTTAACAAATTTATTATTATTCAAAGAGTTGGGAAGTTCATCGATAAACACCTGCATCCTTGAGCCTTCCACTGCAAAATTTGTTGGCAAATACTAATATTTTCAACAAAAAGGTTGGAGAAACTTCGTCTAATGGGGAAACTTCGTCTAACGGACTCTTTGGCTGAACTCGTTGATCACACTTATAACTTAATTCCAATAAATCCTAATTTCCACAAACATAAATTCCTATAAACACTAAACACTAAAATTAACACCAAATTGAATAAAATTTGTCCCAAAATATCAAAAATGCAACCAATAAATAGACAAACCCATTAAAGGTATACCGTTTGTATGGACTCAATTTGTTAAAACTAAAATTCACCTATACCCAAACAATCAAAACGTAATTCAAACGAAGATTACCATTCAATTTTCTGAGGATACCCCGGTGGGAACGAAACCTTAAAATAGGAAAAATAACTAAAAACATTGTAAAACAAATAAAAAACTTGGAAACAAAAATATTAATAGCTTAGATCGAATGAGATGAACTTAAAAATTATGGAAGACGGAGAAGTAAAACCTATTCAAGCTCTCGACTGATTGATATTGTAATACTCAAACATAGGTGATAAAAAGGGGGTGAAGAGAGAGAGAGAGGTCTTCATCTGGGATGCAAAAGGGTTTTGAACGAGATGAAAAACATGTGTACCAGTTAGAATATGAAACCCTAAAATGGATAAAAGTGTTAAATGGTAATTGATTTATTCTGTCTGAATTCAATGAATAAATCTTACAATTATTAGAACATAAAACAATGATCGAAGAGACAGAGATACAGGAGGAAGGTGAAAAGAGGGAGTTTCTGGCTGTTTTTTTAGAAAGAGTGGGGAAGAGCATTTGTAACGGTCATAGATGTGGGAAACCAATAGGATTCACGCTATGAAGCACGGATATTTCGTCAACGTTGACGTATCCGTATCAAATATTGTATCGTATACGATATTTGTCGGATACTCAATGATACGTGATGGGTCAAACCCAAAGGCCCAAAATCATACTGAAGCCCAGTTGCAATTAAAGGCTCAAACTTATGAAGACCCAGTAGGCCAAATGAAATCCCAGTCCAATCAAGTTCACCAGGGAGTTACCTCAGCTTAGCTACAAGATCTAGAGAGCCCTTAAGACCCTTCACTTTCTCTACTACTTTGGAAGCAGTCAACATTGACCGGGTCTTATGGAGAGCTCCTTAATGGCCACACCCGTTGAGGAAAATCTGCAAATCCCATCAGAATAGTTGAGTAATTGCTACTTAGTAGCTCCATTATATTGGAGACTGATTATAAAATGTAAGCCCCACCAATGCTTAGGGGGCAACACACTCTATAGAGCATAAAACTCATCTTCCTCTCTAATCTAGAACTCTCCGTTCTCATTACTCATTGGAATCAATAAAATACCGACAACCTTTTGCCATTCAAAAGTGGATGTAGGTCATATTGACCGAACCACTATAAATCTTCTCTCTCTTTTTTACTATAATTGTTATCTTAATTTCTAAATTACTTGACTATTGCTGTGCAGAGTTAATTTTGTGCATCATCAATATGTATCGGATACGCATCATTCGTATTCGATAATTAATAAAATATGTGAATACTTCGCAGATACATCTAAACATGGAGCAAAATTACAATTTTTAATTTTAAGCTATACTCTTTCTTTGGAGTTTACATACAATATAAAATATCAACAAAATTTCATTTGATTTTGAAAACATGAGTGTTTTTTAAGAATTATCTATTATTACATGTTAAGAGAGTATAAAAAAAAATGAGTTACTAATACTATACTTTTAAAAATAAATATTTGTAAAACCAACTAGTTAAATGTGGTTATGATTCCTTCAATTGGTTATACTCATTTTATGAACATATTATAATGAGATGATATTACATCATTCATGGTAAAAAATCATAATTTTACTTACTAATGTAAAAGAATTATTGAAACATTATAATTTATAAGTCATTAAATAATAGTAAAATATAAAATATATTTTATTATAAACATATCATGCCTGTATCCGTATCCTGTTTTTTTAAATTTTGTCGTATCGCCGTATCCGTGCTTCCTAGGATTCATGTTTAATGTGAAATTGATTTTAAATGATAAGAATCTAATACTTGAATTGTCGGAGGTTAAAGATAGAACAAAAATATTTTTCATATATGTTGATATTTTATAATAGTACTAGTTATTTTTCATGCCTGAAGGCATGAAGTAATAAAAAATGGTTAATAATAAGCATATTTATATTGACACTGAAGATCAAATTATAAAGATAGAGGAAAGAGAAAAGAATTTAAGCACCGATTATAGTGGAAGTAAGTGGTGGTAATGGTGGTAGATGACAGTAATTGTGGTGAAAGATGGTGATGAATGACGACGATCAGTTGTGATGGTAGAAATCTTGGGTGATAATGGTGATGGTGGTGGGGGTTAATCGGTTCTAAATATTACTTTTTAGTAAAAAAAATACTCATGAGAAATTATAAGTTCTAAAAATACTTTTAAAAAATTAACTCAAACACACCTTTAGAAGCTTTTTTTTTTTAATTAAATTTGGGGCGTTAATATTAGTCGTTGGATTAAATTTAAATTAAAATTTAAAAAGACTTCAATCGCAAAAAATAAATGTCATTTTGTTTATTTTTAAAATTTGAATTATATTACCTTTTATTATATAGATAGATAGATTATTATGAGTTTAGAAGATGATCTTAGCTATTCAAGTTTGCCTCATATTTTCTACACTGATCATTTGTCAGATGAATCAATTTAGCTCTATCATTTTAGAGAGAATTGATTATATTAACTCACTCATATATATCTCTATATTCTATAACAATGTATCGACAATTTCTCCCATCCCCATGAGAGATAGCAGTCTTAAAAAAAATTTGTATGAGGACCATTGTATCAATAATCGTCAAGCAATTTGAACCGCAAAAAATTCAAAACAAACTTTTATAATTATTTTATTATATGGATATACTATTTATTATTACAAACAAGTTAGAGAAGAAAAGAGCCACAAATCTTTCCTTTTTATTTTCTATTTTCTTATAATTCTTCTTATTTGATCACAAATTCACAATGAATGATATTATATAATTACACTTCACCATGCGTCTCATTTAACCACTCATCTGTCCTATTAATTAAATATAACTTATTATATATATATTTTTTTAAAAATAATTGTATAACTTTCTAAATTTCTGTAATAATTATCTAATCTCCCAAAATAATAGGCTAAAAATATAAAAATAATTAAAAATAGAAAATTTTTCAATTGGACTTCTTCTAGTTTATCATATCTTCAAGGACACTTCTATTGTCCAAGATATATTTTAGAAAAAATTTCATTCACACTATCTCTAAATAAACATATCTTCAATAACATCCTATCTATTTTATGATTTTTTTTGTGTATTAAAGTTCGATTCAAGTCGGTTAAATCAATTTACATTAAATTTTAATCGGTCCCAAATTTGATATGCAAAAAAATATAAATTTTAATCTACTCGAATCAAATTTTAATCAACGTTAACAACTCAAGTTGAGCTCAAATTAATTCGAATTTTAATACTTCAAAAAAGAAATTTTAATATGTTCAAATTTTAATACGAAAAATAAAATTTAATTAGCTCTAATTTTATGTAGATATATTTTTTAGGGTTTATGTAAAAGAAATTTTAATATTTTAGATATTTTTTTTTGTTAGAAAAAATGGTTTAACGACAGGGGATGTCAGTGATATTTAAATATAAGGGTTAATCTTAAATTGCATCATGAAAGATGATTCAAATCTCAATTTACATCCTTAAAGCTTAAAAATATCAATTTACACATTGAAAGACATAAATTTATGTCAATGTGCACCAAGGGTTAGCTGTCGTCCATTTTGCCATTAAAAAAGTTTGGACTAATTGTAAAATGTACCTTCAAATTTAAATATTTTACATTTATAATCCAAAAAGAATTTCATCCATTAATACTCATTACATACTTCTCAATTTTGTCGTATTGTAACATTTTTGTGTAATGTCGTATTATTTTTATATTGTGTTCAAATCAATAAAAAAATATTTTTAACCCAAAAAATAATTTTTTTTCGAGTCAATTGTATTGTGTCGTTCGATAAAAAAAATAGGATTGTGTCGTATATTTCACATTTACGACAGTTTATATAATATTATTTAAAAATTTTAAAATACCTTTTTTTCCCCTACAATACTCATTAGAATAGATATTGTCTGTCTAAAGTTAGAGACAATACGACACAATTAAAAGTTATTTAACAAACATTAATAGATGTAATTTTGTTTGGATCATGAATGTGAAATATTTAAACTTTGAGGGTATAATTTATAATTAGTCTAAATTATTTTAACAATAATAAAATGGACGACAGTTAACTCTAGGTGCACATTGATATGAATTTATGTCTTTCAGAATATAAATTAATATTTTTAAACTTTAAAGGTATAAATTAAAATTTGAGTATTCTTTTGACATGTAAATTGAGATTAACTTTAAATATAAACTAAAACGGAATGTTAGGAATGTTTTAAATAATAAAAAGATATTCTTAAAAATATGATTAGTTAAAATAAATGTGAACGAAATTTTTCTTAAAAATATTATAAATTTCGTAAATTCTACTGGTTGCGCCGCTTATCGTGCAAAACGTGGTCCCCATGTAAGAGAGACTTTTTTTCAAAAGTTGGACTAGTACCTAACCCAACGATATACTCACAGATGTATCATGTATGTGTTTATTCACACACACACACACACACAAGTTCCTCACAGCTGTACCTGCACATATTTCTTCTTCTTCTTATTCTGCTGTGTTAACCCCATTGCAATTTTCAAGTGTGTCCACGGCGGATCGAATTAGTTCATGATCTGCACATACACACACGGGTTTTTTGAGTTTTTCTTTTTTCACAGTATCAGCTAATCTCAGATTTTTACTCCTCCGATCCAAGCAAAACAGGGATCAGAGATGCTGGACGGGTTGCTTGGGAAAAACTTTAGCTCCAAATGGTCAGTTGTAATACAATCAAATTCAATCTCCATGTGTTTATGTGTATATACATTATACATATACTCACATTTTTTTCTCGGAAGATTATATGCACACTTTTATTTTGATGGAATATTTGATTTTTAATTTTTTTTATGATGAAGTAAATCGTTGATTAAGCCAACGAGGACGCGAATTGAAGTACTAAGTAGGAGAGCGGAGGCGAAACAGAGATTTTTGAAGGAAGATCTTGCGAAATTGCTCGCTAATGGACTAGATATCAATGCCTATGGAAGGGTTGGTGAAATTTTGAATTCTTTCCTCTTTTTTCTTGGATTTTTCAAGTGCATATATTTTTTTTTTGGCTCTTTTGACCTTCTTTTTCGTGACTATCTTTTTCTTTTAGTTTGAATCGGTGGTTTTGGACTGATGCAAACTATTGAGTTTTTCTTTTTCTTTTTTTGGGTTAGTTCTGTGGCGCAAATATTTTGGATTTATTCAGAGAAATTGATCTGTAGGAAACTGCAAAGTTGATCTCTTCCCCTGTTTGGCATTATATAACAATGTGGATGTGTGCACTGTACTTGAATTTCTGCGCGGAACATCAAGTTTGTTCTTTTGGTGTTTGGATTTGTTAAGACGCACCATTTAGGTAGCATCTCAATAAATTTCTATGCTATTATTTTAGGTAACCAAGGATCAAAATATTATGACCAAGGATCACCATTTATGACCCACGATTAGGCCTCACTATGCTATTATTTTATAGGTAACCAAGGATCAAAATATCATGTCGAAACGTCCGAAACGTTTCGGAATTTCAACACACCGACACGAAACATGGGTTGAATCCCAAAATTCCAAAGTTTCGGTCGAAACGTCACTGTGTCGGACCGTTTCGGTCGAAACATGTCGAAACAGGTCGAAATATGTCGAAACAGGTCGAAACAGTACGTAGAACTAAAAATTTATGTGTTTTAATCATAGTATATACAATGATTTTAATATTAATGAAATAATATTATTTATTAATTTGAAGACACAATTTAAATTAATAAATTAGTATTATACTAATATGCTGTACAAATTAGTATTATAATAATATATTTCACTTAATATTATTAATTAGTAATTAGTATTATAATAAAATTGTATTATTAATT
>CM042188.1:32960389-33028880 GCA_023539305.1 Ilex asprella | reverse complement strand
TATTATTAATTAGTAATTAGTATTATAATAAAATTGTATTATTAATTTGATAACATTCTAATTTAAATGATTTTCGTCTCATGTCAACCCTTTTTTTCCTCCCAATTTAAATTTATTCTTATATAAATGGATGTTAACCAAATAAATATGTTAAATTAATCAACTATTTAGCTTATCTTTATAAATAAATTGATTGTATTTGTATTTCTACATGTTTCCACGTGTTTCCATATTTTTTCTGCATTTCCATTGTGTTTCCGAAACGTTTCCGTTTTTTAGCTGACCGAAACGGTGTTTCGAAACGATATTTCGATCCTTGTAGGTAACAAGTTACATATTTACAAGACCTAGACAACAAAGTTAGGTCCTATGTCTTTGTTTTCAGTAATTCAATTGAAGTATTTAGTCTATTTATTTTTCTTGTTTCTTGGTTGATTATCTGGGACTTCTTGGTTTGTTTTGTTTGTCCGGTGCTTTGGGCATTTGACACTGTTTAGGAGGTGTGGTGTAATTTTGAGGAGTTTTGCACGTCTTGGTGGTGCAGCATCATGCCCTTTGTATGTGACACTCTTTGGACATATTCCCCCACAAATATAATAGCTTTGTTCAACAGTTTTGTCTTGGAGCTTTTTGTATTGAAAGGTCCAACCGTCCAAATATGATATTGTAATTTGTATGTTTTCTTGAAATTTAACCTCCTGGTTTAGACCCCCTTTTTAATGTGGTTGAAATCTTGTGTTCTCTTATGTATTTGAATTGTTTATTAGTTGACTGATTTTGATATTAGTAGAAACATATTTCGCTTATACTATACCCCTCTTCATGGTTGACTTAAGACATCTGCACTAATATATGTGTGGCTGTCTAGGGCAGGTATGTAATTCCAATATCAATATGCCTTACAAAATTGTTCTTTTTATGCGAGGAAATGAAACAGACTGAAGAGTTTCTCGCTGGATTTAGCCTCTTGTCATGTTATGAGTATATTGATCAATGTTGTGAATATATAGTGAAGCACCTCTCAAGCATGCAAAAACTAAGGTATGGGAGGATGATATTGCTATTGTCACAAAGCATTTCATCTGATGTCATCTTGCAATATGAAATTTTATGCTGACTGGTCACATGCTCCGCCATCTGTTATATACCTGTGGTTTTTATGTACATATGTGCATATCTGTCTTTGTAGTCCTTGTGGTAGTGTAAACCAAGGAACAAAGCATCAATAACATGGATGCACAGTGATAAAATATATAGAAGTCAATGCTCTCTTGGAAAAGGCACAAAGGTTCTAATATCGTGAAAGCTTCATATAATGAATATATAAGGTCCTGATGATATGAGTATCTTGATGGTACATTGTACTTAGTGATATAGTGGGAGATGAGAAATTACGAGGGAAAGCAATTTCACTTGCATATCATCCTCCCGAGTCCTGATACATGCTTCCTCTGCACCTTTACTACTTCAAAGAATAGCTTCCCATGTCATTTTACTCCTGTCCTATTTTGCAAAGTAGGCTATGCTGGTTGCCTGGTTTCATTCATGAAAGTCATCTCTCAAATTCCATGATTTATGTGTCTGGACTGGTGCGTTGTGCTATTACTATGTGCTGATATATGCTTTAATGTCGTGGAATTTGCGGGAAGTAATGTGCAAAAACATTAGGATGGAGTCAGATTTCTGTCATCCTTCTAGGTGACCTGCTTGTTTTGAGAAGCTTTCTTCCGAACTGACAGAACAAACAAATGCAAGTCCAGTAGGATTTGTAAGTCACTGATAGAGACCATTAAGAATTTGTTAATCTAAATCGGTTGTGGTGAGGACAATAGGGATTTCTACTTATCCCTGTAATTTTGCATTTATGAGCTCTGTGGGGTGAAGCCCTCCTTTGCAGATCCTGTTAAATGTATAGTACACTCTGGTTTGGAGAATTGAATTAAGAAAAATACCCATTCCTAACTCCAGTTAGTATTGGAAGATCAAAGTCTAGATAATGAGAATGAAGTACATTGACCACTTGGGAATAAAAAACAGCACATGATAGGATCCTGCATCAGAGACTGTGCTCTTTGTAACTTTGAGGCAATAGTTCTGAAGGGTCAGCAATAAGTGGAACCACGTTCTTTAGACTTTGAGATGTAAACAATTTGAGTATAATGTTGACATGCCCCTCCATGGTTTGCTTTTCCAGGGAATGCCCTGAAGAATGTAGGGAGGTTGTGGCATCCCTGATGTTTGCTGCAGCAAGATTTTCTGATTTGCCAGAATTGCGTGATCTCAGAGATATATTTCAAGAGAGATACGAAAGTTCTTTGGAAAGTTTTGTTAATCAAAAGGTAATTCTTCACATATCCACTATGAATGAACATTATTATTTTCATAGTATAGATTTTATATCTTACAGCCGATCCCGAAAATATTGGGACAAGACTTTGTTGAGTTGAAATTTTATATCTAACCAGATTAATTGCTCACTGTTAGTTTGTAGATAAGTTAGCCACAAAGCCTCCTACGACGGAGAAAAAACTCTGGTTACTGCAAGACATAGCATCAGAGTTCTCTATAAAGTGGGAGCCCATGGGTTTTGAAGAAAGGATGACTGCTCCCCCTGGTTTAGCCCAGGTATGCCCTTCATTATTTTGAGCTTGATGACTGAGGAAGAGAAAGCAGATTATATCTTTGTAATTCAAGAAAACTACCAGACCTATGCTCGACAATATTGTCTGTATATTTTTCTATGGAATGCATTTTGAATAAATTGACTTTGTCTTTTGTTTAGGATCTCACCTAGGCTAAACTGTTCCGCATTTTGTGACTTATTTGCAGGATAAATCTAAGAAATATGGGTCTTTCCATGTCACTGTGGATGGAAACAAATTGTCAAAAGCTGATAAGGAGGATATTTTATCCAAAAAGAAGTCTGAGTTTGTTGATGATGGTGGTCATGGAATAGAGAGTGGCAGGGAGGGTAATATCTTGAGAAGAGATGGGTCGGACATTAAGCACATAGGAAGGCAGGAATTCATCGGTAATGGACACAAGCCAGTCCCTAGTGAGGGGCTGAGTATCCCAAAAGGAAACAACAATGACCTATCACGCCGAAGGAGAGAACCCCTTGGTGATCAGCATGGATCATGGAATGAGAAGGATGATACTACCCTAAAGGTTGTTAGATTAGGCAGTTCATCTCATGGTAAAAAACCAGAATGTGTTGATGGTGGATCCCTTCTGCAGAATGATAAGGTGAATGTTGTGTCCAAAGGAGAAAGGAATTATCCTTACTCTCGAGGAAAATCAGAAGTTGCAGCTGCTTATGCAGGACTATCCGTAACAAATGATGGTAGAGATGTCTCATCATTGAATCGACAAAATGTTGCTAACCCAACAAGAAAAGTGCAGGAGGAAGAAACCGATAGGCCGAAAACCTATAAAAGTGCCCTCCCTCCACCATATGTGAAATCAAAAGATAATGCCATCCCTCCACCATACTTTAAGCCAAAAGATAGCAAACGTGAAGCCAGTGGAGGATCTAAGCATGTGGATTCTGACCGTGATGTATACTCCATAGATACTTCACCCCATAACAGGGGGAATGCAGTTAACAGCTCAGAGAGCATCCATAAAGTAGATCATCCTGGCCATGAGGGGCAAGGTCTTAGACCTGGTAGATTGAATAGTCATGGTCATGAGAAATATCATCATGATGAGGATGATAAACTGTTGCTAAAACCAAGATCAATGAGGAGGAAGGACTCAAAATCATCATCCAGCCACAACGATGCATGCAGTTCTGAAGATACTGGGCTTCCAAAGAGCAGTTCCAGTAGCAGCAGGAGAAGAGATCATTCAGGCAAGGGCCTGCAAATCTTGTTCGATGATCAGCATTATCAGAAAGACGCAGAGGAAAGGATGATAGATAAACTGCTGTTGCGTTACAGTAAGAAACCATCAACACATGACGAAGGAAAGTTGAGAAAAAAGTTTCAAGCTCATCCTTCACATCAGATAGCTGCTGACGCTTGTGAGTCCTCGTACAGTCAAAGCAGAGATGGGCATGATGTGAAGTCGGAAATGGTTCCTCCTCCCAGCAGATCCGTGTCTCTCCCTCATGAACAAACTGTTCCATCAGGGGCCACAAAAAAATTTACCCGTGCCAATTCTTTTCATCCAGATAAGCAGGCACCTCATGTGCATCCCAAGTTACCAGATTATGATGATTTGGCTGCTCGGTTTGCAGCTCTGAGAGGGCGATAAAAGGTAAAGAAAGAATGAAAACTTCACAAATTGTTTCTTGTCTTTTTTGCATGACCATGTTCTATCTCCTCACGTTTTTGCATGATGGGTCTCGTGTAGTCCTCTGGATTTCTAATGGTATTGGGGATTTGCCTTAACTCTTATGAAGGGCTGTACTGATGTTAGTGATGATTGAATTCCCATTGCATAGCCAGGCTTTCAGAAGACACAAACCTTCCATTGCTCACTAATACGGGTGTAGCCCTGCATTGTTTTCTTTAATGCGTAAAATTAGATGACTTTAACCTCAGTTTGTGGTGCTAGCTTCCTCGTTTTTGTAATCCATCTCTTACTTCCCTAGCCAACTGATAATTGATCTGCTTGTATTTTGTGAAGTACTTGGTTTTTAAATTGTAACATTACATGTAACGTCAAATGATCCATATGCCACAATTAATGGTTAATAGTTGACATTCAGATTGCTACTATTTTATCAGTGTTCCACTGCTAATGAGGAATGCCTGCTTGAAAGTAGTCCATTTTGAGATATTGCTGCCATTTTATTAGGGCGTGATTGAGAATGATGGCATCTTCTTTCAATTCAGCATATCTTGATGTTTTATATCGCTTTTTCCACTAACTAGGAGGTATATGAGCCTTTTAAAGCTATCGATTAATCTTTTGGCCACATGCATTTCTCGTATCTCACACGCATTGGGGGTTTAGAGGGATAGATTATGTGGATGGCGCTAAGAGACTTAAACTGAAGACGTCCAAATTTGTAGAGTGGGTTGCTGACCAACTTGTCCGCCCTTGGGTTATTGTTTTGTATCTGGTGCACTAGTGTTGAGACAGCCGAATGTTGGGAACCACATTTTGCCAAGGTAGTTTGGCCATGTCTGCTAGTTTTGTTGGCTGACTGGTTGATAGACTCCACAGTGTTGATTAAAATGACCAAATTGGCCCCATAAGTCAGAAAAGCCTCCACTCGATGAGTAGAAAAGCCCCAACCCCAAATTCCCTACAAGGTACCCTTCCTATCTCTTTGCTTGTCAGAGGTGAAGGACTCTTTCCCGCCAAAAAAGCTTCTCTGCCTTCCATATATCACAGTCCCTTTATTCAACACAGAGAGAGAGAGAGAGAGAGAGAGAGAGAGAGATGAAGGGCACGTCTAAGGTGATTATGGGAGCAACACTGATAATGGTGGCGAGCCTTGCCATAATATTATCCCTGGTGCTGGTGCTGCTCGCTGAGCTATATTGTTCTCTATTACTGCATCGACGGAAACTCCGAATGACCAGTTCCACCACCACCAACACTGCTGCCACCACCACAACCACCACTGTTGCCACCACCTCCACACAAGGTTTCGTCTCTCAACCCCAGCAGCCCTTGGACCAATCAGCTGCTCCTTCTCTCGGTAGTTTCTATGCACAAGGGGTTATTCAAGCCCCAAGAAGCTTCCTCTTCCCCCAAGTTTCCATCAATGACAAGTTAGACCTAGAGAAGCAACATTCTCAACCCAGTTCCTCCCCTCATTTAGTTGGGCTTCTCTCTGCCTCACCACCCTCTCCTTCCCTCCCACCTATAGCCTCATCTCCACCAATTACCAAAGTTCCACTTCAAGATTATAATGCCAGTACTTCCAAAAATGAAGTGTTAGCTGGTGTTTCTGATCATTTCATGTACATATCCAATCCAATTTACAACAGCGAATCTGGCAGCCCAAGCCGGGTTAACACCCCATTCCAAACCCCCGACACCTCGCCTTCCCGGTTAGAAACTGGAGATTCCTCCGGTGACGATATTAGAGACATATCACTCTCTTCTAGTCCTTCCGCACTCCCAGTTACTCCTCCATTGACTCCGATGAAGAAACTCCCGGCAGAGGCGTGTTCTGTTTCTTTGAGAGACGCTCGGTGTCTTGGCACTTCAGGTAGTGATTCCAACAGCAATAAAGATGGTGTTTCTTCCTCTTCATCAGGGTCTCCTTGCACTTCACCTTCATGGTGAATGGTTTGTGTGTAAAGTTTGACCGTCAACGCCTGTTGTTGGCTTTACTGTGAACTTCTGATTTGGTTGTTTTGTTAATAATGGTGATGGTAAAGTTTCTGGTAAAGAGTAGACTGTTTTGAACTTTTTCTCTTCAAGCCTGAGCATGGCTCGCCAACCCAAGGCACGCCTATGCCACCCAAATTTTCTTCCAAAATGTTTCTCTCTCCCTTCCTCTGACACCATTATAATACACACACATATATATCAAAATATTATATATATTTGTCTTGTTGTATTTTTTGTTTGGATTAACACTACGATACTAAAATATTATTTTTCGGTATCATACTAAAAATGTTACAATTCAATCTGTGGAGTGGATTGGTGTTGGGTTGTAGGACGCCTGCGAAGAGAGTTGATCCAAAGGTGGTGTAGAAAAATGAAAAAAATAAAAATCTCTGTTTTTGATGGACCTCGTTATTCCGAATTCTATGCGTTGAATAATAAAAAAACAAAGCTGTCAGTCACCTGTGACTCTTTTTCCACTTAGATAACAACGACTCCTGTTGGTTCCTGGGTACAGCATGAATAAAGAAACTTCCAGTTTCTGCCATGAATTGATTAATTATCATGTCTTATATGAGCTCTATCACATGGTAACTCCAATAAGGTAAACACTACTGAATCATTCTTTCATTTTTCGATATCATATCGAAATATTTTTTTAAAAAAAATTAAAAAAAGTGATAAAAAGTTTAACATCGATTTCAATGCTCACCCACACGTGCACCAGACCAGGGGCCAGGGGGATAGAGATTCAAAAAAAAAAAAAAAAAGAATTGAAACAAGGATTCAAATGTCTTTCTTTACACTTTGTGTCTATTAAGATCAAGTACTCTGTATTAGTAGTATTTTTTGACGGGAGGAACTATTAGACTTCTACTTAAAAATAGAAGTGAGATAGAAACTTATAAACAACTCTGTATTAGCAGTTAGAGAATCACTTATACATAGCAAGTTGTTGAATTCATGGTGGGTGATAAAATTGACGAGCTGTTGGTACAATTTATTGTATACCTTACATGTAAGTTCACTTAGAGTATCTTCAATCCTAATTTAAATTTAGACTTAAATTTAAATTTGAGTAAAAATTACTCTAACCTTTGATTCAAACTTATATCAAATCAAGAGATATTCATTTTTTTTACTCAAATCTTTAATGGTGAAATTTTATCCTCTTTAAAGATCTAATAGTCATCTTTACTCTCTTTTAAATTTGAATTTGCCCTCATTTAAATTTGGGTTTGCCTTTCTTTAAATTTGAGCTTGTCCGTTAGAGTCATTGGTATCAAATCAAGTTTTTTATTCAAATGTTAATTTAAATTTGAATAAAAATTTGAATCATAGTTAAAGATGCTTTTAAAGTATTAGTGGTTGGTCAGATGGCCACCAATTCTGTTGTTGAATTTTAAATTCACGGGTTTCAACCTTGTCATTTGGTCTAAAAAAACGTGTTGACAAAAAAAAAAAAGTATTAGGTATCTACATACATCTGTTGTGTGCTTTGGTTCATGGTTACTATCTATTTAAGAAAATATTATACAATTTAAATGGAATTTAAAAATTATCATTTAAATGCATATCATCTCTTGAATAAGTGAATTCCAGTGAAAAAATTAATAGAATCTGAAATAATATACATTTAAATTATAATTTTTAAAATTCTATATAAATTGTGTAACATTATTTATTCATTTAAAATGTAGTGTTATTCTGGGCCACAGGCCCACGTTGTCTATTACCAACAGTGGGCCAAGAAAGCATGAAAGACAAGGGTATAGAAAAGTGATCCAAGTTCATTCCTTAACAGGAATGATCTCCACCAGGATCAATCTATGGACTTTCATAATTGGCTCATTAAAAATTATAAAGCTAGAAAAGATATTTGCTGGAGAGGAGTGAAATGGTCTATTCTTTTTACTTCTCTAATATGGAACATCTGAAAAGATAGGAATTAAGAATAATTAGGTAACACAACCCTCCTCAAAAAAAAAAAACCATTGCTAAGAAAGTTTTAGCACAGGATTCATCGGATATGCTTTCCCATACCCACGTTATTCCCAATCACCCCAAACTCATTGGTTGGTCTTTCCCTCCTGCAGGATGGACGAAGATGAATATGGGATGGTAACTCGAAAGGGAATCCTGGCTCAACTGCAATTGGTGGACTGCTAAGGAATTATCAAGGAAGATGACAACTAAGTTTCTATGGGAAGCTTGAGGACTCCACGAGCCTTCAAGCTGAATTGTGGGCTCTCTATCAAGGTCTCAAGATCATGTAGACACAGAACCTCAAGAAGGTGATCATGAAAACTGACTCTTTGGATGCCCTCAACCTAATCACTGCTAGGTTAGAGGAACTCCAACCCGAAAGGAATATCATTGCCAACTGCAAGCATATAATGGTGTTGACTAATACCCCAATTCTTCACACACTGAGAGAAAGAAATTTTTGTACTGACAAGATGGCAAGCTTAGGAGGGCTGCAACAGAACTCTTTCGTGTTTTTTGATGTCCCACTGCTTGTGTTGGGACAGTTCCTTTTGAATGACCTTACATGTATATCTTTTGCTAGAGGGTTCAGATAACCCTTTGGTTTTTTCTATGTACCAAAAAAAAAAGTGATCCGAGAAAGAAGATTTGTGGTTCAAGACGATTTGACTTATTTATTTGGGTCCTTTGGAAGCCAATTCCTTTTAGTAGACTTATTTGAACTTAAGTACACTCATGAAACTTGTTTGGAATAAGTCCATTTTGATCTCTTTTATCCAAAATACTTTTAATAGTTATATTTAATCAAAATTTATTAGAAAAAACTAACAACTCCTAAATTGGGAATTGTATTACTATTAACAACTCCTAACTTGAAAATTGTGTTAGTATTAAAATTATGTTTATATATATATATATATATATATATATATATATATGTATGTATATATTAACATTAAACAGTAACACGCTCAACAAAAAAATAGTAACATCAAACAGTAACATGCTCGATAAAAACTTAACTAAAAATTTAATCATTGTAATAGAGTGACACTCTCACAACATTATAAATACTCACACATGGTGTCACTATATCGTAATGATTAAATTTTTAATTAAATTTTTTTATTGAACATGTTATTATTTGATGTTATTATATTTATATATATATATATATATATATAGAGAGAGAGAGAGAGAGAGAGAGAAATAATTTTAATGGTAGCACAATTTCCAATTTAGGAGTTGTTATATTTAAAACATTGAAACTAGAAATGATAGACAATATTTATGGTAAGGGTAATTATGGAATACATTTCAAAAAGAATTTGAAATATTTTAAAATGTGTACTTATTGACAAATATTCAATGAAAAAGATGACTTAATGAAATATAAGTTTGGAGGGGGTACTTAAAGTCAAATAAGTTCTAAAAAAAGTACCCACAACCAATTATCCATCCAAAAAAATAAGTCCTATTCTATTTTGGGTCCTTTGAAGGCCGGTCCTTTTTTTGTAAACTTATTTGGACTTAAGAACACTAAAAAAACTTGTTTGAGGATAAGTCTATTTTAATCTCCATTGTCCAAAATACTCTCAATAGTTGTATTTAATCAAAACTTATTTGAAAAAGCTAACTTCTAAATTGGGAATTGTATTAGTATTAACAACTTCATATTTGAAAATTATATATATATATATATATATATATATATATGATGCAACAAGAGATTTCTTTCAGTTAACTATTTGTAAGTTACTTTCAGATATTGTAATTTCAATTTAATTTTGGATATAGATTAGTAAAATTCATCACCACTCCTTATCTATTCTATCATTTGTGCATATTTCTATGTCTTCCGCATCTTGTTGTATTTTGGTATTAGACCCATTTGACGACTTGGATAGTTAATAATTGAGCTATATTTGAATCATCTCACTTATTGTTAAATCTTTGATGTTTCAATCAGTAAATTTCTTTAAAGTCTTATCTTCTTTGTCACCTTATCTTGACCACTAAAACCTAGAGAGTCTAGATCCCTGTTGTAACTCCTAGTGAGAGGCAGTAAAAGGGAAGAAGACAAGAAATCTAGGAGGTTTGTGTATAGGAGGGGTATGTACAATGAAGTCAGAACTTCAAAGTAATTTACAAAATTAAAAAAAAAATTAGATTTAAAATGAGTAAATTATTCAGATCTAATTCTATGACTAGCTCATCTAGATCTTCATTGAATATTATACCAAATATAGTAAATGAAGAAGAACATGAATATCATGAATCACAAGTAGATTGGAGTGCATGGAATATCCCTAAAGTCCCCCTTAGGGAAATCTACAAAACTAGTTGGATCCCAACAACCTTTAAATCAGAATGACAAGTAAAAATAATTGAACAAGTTTATTCTCTTACAAAAGACGAAGAGACTTGCCAATTACTTAGTAAAGAAGCTATAAAAAGACATAGATCAAAAGGATATAATTTTATCCACCTTGCTCTAGTACAAGTAGCTATCAAGCCTTAAGTAGGAAAAAACGTAGCAACTCTGTTATCCCTATGAGATACTAGATTGATAGATTATGAACTCAGTATCTTAGGAATAATGGAAACTGCTCTTTATAACGGACCAGTATATTTTAATTGTTTCCCAGACTTTACTCTAAGTCTTGAAGACCCAACAATATTAAGAACATTAACATTACGAATCAAACTTACAGGAGTACTTACCAAAATGGTAAAAAATGCAAGGTCTCTAGTATTTATCTATAGGATTTACTACAAATGCATAACAACTAACCTGAATGTTCATGCATTACAGAAAAGTCCTAAAGATAACACCCTGTTAATACAAGGTAGTACAAGTGAAGCAAACATACAACTCCTTAAAAGACTCTTATGGAAAGATGTTCAACTTTCAGACTCATAGACGGTTGAAAATGAAAGCTACAACAAATATAGTAAAAACACCACAACAAACTTAGAAAATATCCAGCAGTTTTATGATGGATCAGTAAGAATCTCTTTTGATAGTGCAAGATCTCATCGATCTAGTCTATCATTTAGAAAACCAATCCAAATTAGTGAAGGAAGAAAATATGAGTTAGCATATTCTAGTCTAACTAAAAGAGACAAAGAATTAGCAAATGAATTGGAGAGAAAGTAAACTAAAAGGAATTGACACCTCTTTAGCACATGTTAGCCAACCATGTTACACACGACAATCAAGTCTTAATCTCCTTCTGCTACTGGCCTGGAGAGTAACCATCCAGTAAATAATTAATTACTTACAATAAGTAAAACAGATGATCTATTTCTCATTGATGAAGAAAGATTATATGAAGAATTTAAATCTAAAGAAAATAAATCCAAAAGATGAGAATTTAACAAAAAAATACAGTGATAGTAAAAGAGATAGGATAATAGAAAAATGGTAAAGTTTATGGGAGAAATAAGATTAGAGATCTTTTTCTTCGATTATTTTAAAAACCATTATAAATCAGTAAAAATTGTAACAAAACATAAATGAAAAAAAAATGATGCTTCAATAGTATCCTCAAGCCATCCTCCAATAGAAACCATATTAGTTAGCCATAAAAATCAAGATGTAAAAGCTTCACCATTCAAGATTCCTACTAATGAATCTGAAAGGAAAATGATTGAGCAAAATAATTTTACCAATCATTCTTTAATAACAATTGGTAAACAGTTAGATAAAATTGAAACAAAGATTGATGAAATCTACCTAGTTAGAAATTAGAGAAACCTCTAATTAATCTACCAGAAGATAGAAGTAAACTTGGCATCTCATCCAAAGATGACAAGAAACTTAAAAAATTAGATGAACTTCTTCATAAAATGGAAGCTAAAATAAAAACAGAACCATCCCAAGTAAATGCTATCAACCAAACTAATGAATCAACATCTGAAGACGATCAACCTTTAGAAGAAAGTACATTAGAAAGTTCTACTAGTTCTGATATTAGAAAATTAGAAGAACAGTTTGATAGCCAACACATTAACAAATTAACTTTCCCAAAAGTTAACCAAACCAGCACCCTAAGAAACTGGTATCTCAGAACAACACCACCTGATCTTCAATTTGAAGAAAAAATTATTAGTAATCAATTCTCAGTTTTATCCAGTAAACTCTATGAATGGAACATAGATGGATTAAGTGAGCAAGAAATAATGAATAAACTCCATCACATGTCTATGGTTGTCAACAGTTATATTAACAATGTTGATCATATTGAACCAGAAATTGTTGATCTTATTACTTCTGGCTTCACAGGAATGTTACAAAACTGGTGGGATAACTATTTTAACCAAGACTCTAGAGACTACATCAGGTATGCTATTGAAAGAGATGATGAAGATATACCAATATTTGATGAAGCCATTGGAAAAGCAAAACCAGATGGGATTAATACTCTCATATTTACAATTATCAAACATTTTATTGGAACGCCTAGTAATATAGAATCTAGAATCCATGAATAGTTAAGTAATCTAAGATGTCCAACACTAAGTGATTTTAGATGGTATAAAGATGTATTCGTTTCCAGGGTTATGGTCAGACCAGACTGTGACAAATCATTCTGGAAAGAAAAATTCATTAATGGCTTACCTAATCTTTTCGCCCATAAGATTAGAGAAACACTTAGCAAACCTAAAGGCATAATTGAATACGATCAATTAACTTATGGTGATCTTATCGGTACCATTCAAAAAGAAGGTATGAGAATGTGTATTGACATGAAGATTAGCAAACAAATGAAAGATGATAAAAAAATTTAAATATGAAATAGGTGATTTCTGTGAATAATATGATCTTCCTCCAGTAGTACCATCTCGCAGAAACCGCAAGTCACACAAACCTTATAACAGAAGTAAGCATTATTACAAATGTAGTAAGAAGAAGCTTCCAAAGCAAGAATACTAAGGAAAATCCAGAAAAAAAAAAACATAAAAAATCTTATAAGCCTAAAACTTATAAGAAAAATTCGGCGAAAAAGTATAACAAAAATAGCAAAGAAGTTGAATGCTATAACTGTGGCAAAAAGGGACATATCAACCCAGAGTGTCCAATTAAAAAGAAAATAAAACAGTTAAACTTAACTAAAGAAAATGAAGAAGAAATTCTCAATATCTTTAAGTTAAGTAACCTCAGTTAAACTGAATAAAGTTTAGATGATTCAAGCAATCATGAAAGTTCTTCAGATTATCAGTCAATGTCTAACAATTCTAGTGAACCTAATATTAAGTTAGGTTGTAAGGATAATTGTTGTAAAACCGTTAAAGTTTTAACAAAGCAACTTGAAGAGGAACAAGACCTCATTGACCTTATTAGAAAAATAGAAAATCCAGAATTAAAAATTAAATATACTAAAAAACTTAAGGATCTGTTAGTCAAAAAAGACATTAAACAACCTTCTAGTGAAAAATAGTTAATTAGTTTTAACAAAACTATGGAAAGATTCAGTAAGGATAAAAAGAAAGAAATAATCTTACAAAATCTCCAAGGAGAAGTTAACAAGTTAAAAAACAAGAAATAAAATATTTAAAAGCACAAGACAAAAAAAGCTAGAAGACGATTTTAATGTTTTAAAGGCAAAAAATAAGTTTACCAAATCAAAGAGCCCAGCTCTTAGCCAAGATCCGCCTGAGGCTGATGGACAATCTAAAGCTAATAACTCAGATAGCTCATTTAGTTCATGTTGGAGTTATAGCAGTCTAGTTTATAGGCCTAGTTTGTTAGGTTTCTTTTTCTCTTTTTACCCTTATTATGACTTTTATATTTTGCCTAAACTACCAGGATGTTTAGGTTAATTTGTAATATTATTTGCCTATATATACGGGACTCTACTCTTAGTTTGAGTATCTCTTTCACTTACATCTATCTCAAGTTGGTATCAGAGCCTAACCCTAACCCTAACCTTCTCCATCATCCTCACTGGTAATCACTCAGCAGCCCTCATCACCTTCAGCAGCATATCATTGACCACCACAAACCGACAACCAACATAAACACCACCCACTGACCAGCATAAACGCGACCCACTCCATCAAGTAGAAATCACACTAGCACCGACCAATAGTCATCGACTCAGCGAGACAACATACCCTATCGAACCCAACAACAATAATACCCCACATAGAACCACCGACCAGCAACATCAGTACTCTAAAACCAGTCCCAACACAACCTAACCACATATCACTATCGATAATACCCAACAACACCGACACATCAGTAAACCCAAGCAACTGACAGACAACATCCACCAAAAAACAACTCAGTCCACCGACTGTCAAACTAGCACACACAACAAGCATCAACTGCCACACCATACCTAGTAGCACCGACTGCCAAACCATACCCGGAAGCACCGAAACATCATACCCACCGATATCAACAAACCCAATAAAACTGACTGCCCAGATAATACTTTACCCACTGCCCATACTGAATGCCCATATAATAATACTAGACCACCCCCGATTCAACCCAATAAATCGAACTCCTATTGTTGGGTCATTGTCTAGCCCACTGCCGGGTAACGTTTTTCGTTGTGGCTTCGTTCTAAGACTTTTTAAGGATGAAGTGGATACTCTTTTCTGTTGATCTGCTTTTGATGCAGTAGATCACTTAAATATTTCTTGATTTTTTTAGCACTGTGACCTGATAATTTGGGAGCTTTCTGGAACTTCTTTATTTGTCGTTATTATTCGACTGGATGTATATTGTTCTCCCTTATTTTATCCCTTTATTTATCTTAGAGTTATTTTTTTGTTACGGATGCCCTAGTATTGTTGTTGATATAACTATTATTGAAGGACATGAGATCTCTACTGTTGAGACCTCTACCTAGGGGTGTTCACCCTACCCTACGGGTAGAAAATATGTTCTTCCGCATTCCTACCCGATACTTTGCGGAAGAGTTTTTCCTTGGCCTACCCTACCCGACAGCTTTAGTATTCCTACCCGTCTTCCTACCCGATTAATCGGGTAGGAAGTCGGATAAATATTTTTGTAACTATTAATTTTTGGATTATTTTAATAATTTAATTAAATAACATCCACTAATTTAACAACACCATAAATCAATAACATTAAAATAAAAAATAACTACAACAACAATTATAATAAAACACAAGAAAGTATGAACATCAATCCACCATAATTGTTCTACAAATATAATAACAATTAATTTAAATTTAAACAATATGAAATAAAAAATTAATGCGGGTATGGTAGGGTAGGAATGCGGAAATAGATGGTTATTCCGCATTCCTACCCGATTTAATCGGAAGAATAAAAACTCTTCCGCATTCCTACCCGATTGTTGCGGCTAGCCGATTTTTAGGGTAGGGTAGGGTAGGAACTTGCGGCCAATCGGAAATTTGAACACCCCTACCTCTACCGCTGAAACATCTACAATTAGTACTTTCACTTTTATGTTTGACCAGTATACAGAACCTACTAGCATAATTGCATTACCAGCAATGTCGAGCATGATCTCTCAGAAAGCTATGACACAGTTGTTGAATGGTTGTAATTTCGTTGAGTGGTCTCGCTCATTCTAACTTTTCTTAGGTCGTGTAGGGAAGCTTGGTTGGCTGACGGGATCTTATCCCTAACGGGATCTTATCCTAAGTTAGTTGATGATGACCTTGGATATTCTACGTGGTTCTCTGAGATCCGCGTTATTCTTAGATGGTTATTTGGCTCAATGGAGCTATCTATTTGCAGGATTCATCAGTTTCATAGCTTTGTTCTGAAGCTATGGAGCGCATTATCATAGATGTATTCCAAGTCAGGATAGGGAGTTCTTGTTTATGATCTTTCTCAGGAGCTCTCATATTCTCAATAGGAAGATTTGACCGTTCAGGATTATTATGGATATTTGACCCAACAGTGGCTGGAATATGAGACTCTACGTCCTCTTGCTGCCATTCTGAGGATAGAGCCCGAGGGAGCAGCATTCTTGCATACTTGAGAGTAGGAGGATAGGATTCACAAGTTTCTTATGAGGCTTCGTGATGAGTTTGAGGGACCTCATTCACAGATCTTGTCGATGATGAGGCTTCTGTCTCTTTATGAGGTGTATGCGATGATTAAGCAGCATGAGCGCCGCGCTTGTATTGCATTTACTTCTAGTTGCAGCCTTGACTCCTCTGGCCGACCAGATGGCCCTTACAGCTACTATCGGGTCTCGTTCAGGATCCTCAACCAGAGATGGACAGCGCTCAGATCAGCGCCATCAGGGCGCCCCATATCAGCGTAGACAGGGGAATTCTCATCAGTGTGATTATTGTGGCCGACCAGAACATCTCAGAGCTGCTTGTTAGAAGCTTTATCCGGAGCTTAAGCCGTCTCCTCGCGGTCGTACTACTGTTATTGCTGACATACCACCACCTATTGTCGCTACTCCTGTTGTTGTTTCTACTGTTCCTCCTTGGCAGAATGATATGTATGCTACTTCTTCCCGATTGGATATACTTATGTCCGCCCTGACTTCTGCTACTGCCACCACTATAGGTATACCTCATGTCTTTCATTCTCGTACCAGTCTATCTCCTCTTTGGATATTGGACTCAGGTGCGATGATCATATGACAGGTGAAGCCCATCACTTCACCACTTTAGATGAACAGTTACATACATGTTTAGCTAGCAGATGGGACACATGCCCTTATTGTTAGTAGCGATACAATCTGCCTCCCAAATGGCTTTACATTACATTTAGTTTTTCATCCACCAAAGTTGGTCATGAATCTATTATCCGTACATCAGTTAGCCATAGATTTTGACTGTGCGATTGTGTTCTTATCTAATTCGTGCTATTTGCAGGACCTGAGTACTAGAAGGATTATTATCAGGAGACATGTGAGAGATGAATTATATTATCTAGGCGATTCACCTCTAGTTTCACCAGCTCCTCCACCTACATCACATGCACCTACTTTATCTTTATTTATTCCTAACTTGCATGCTAGTATTTTATCTAGTACTTGTCAATATGATTTTTAGTCACAAACTATTCAGTTGTGGCAAGATCATTTTGGACATACAAATTTTAAATATTTATGTATGTTGTTTCCTTCTTTGAGCAATGTTTGTATTGGTGGTAAACTTGACTGTGTTATATGTTCCTTATCAAAACATGTTAGGGCTAGTTATATTCCTCGCATGCACCAGTAACCCAAGTCATTTGACCTAATACACTCTAATAGTTGGAGACCCTCTCATGTTACTGTTTTGTCAGGTGCTTGATACTACGGGATATTTATAGATGACCATACTCGTTGTACTTGAATCTACCTTTTACCTATAATCATTCATTTTCTCGAAATGATTAAGACATAATTTGATGTCATTGTTCTTGTTCTTTGATCGGATAATGCCAAAGAATATATGTCTGATGCCTTAGTGTCTCACCTTTCTTCTCAGGGTGTCCATATACTCCTGAGCAAAATGGAGTTACTGACAGGAAAAATAGGAGTCAGATAGGGATAGTACGTTATATGCTTAAAGGTATGGAGGTACCAAAATCTTATTGGTATTTTACTGTTTTGACTTCTACCTTTATATGTAATAGTACACCGAGTCATGTTCTTTAGCATAGGGCTCCCTTACAGGTCTTATTCCCTGAGTGGACACTTTTTTTGGTCCTCCTTGTATTTTTGGCTACATATATTTTCTTCAAGATCGGTCTCCTACTTGTCATAAGCTTGATGATGAAGCGATTTGTTGTGCCATTGTGGGCTATTGTTATTAGTCTAAGGGGTATCGGTGTTATGATCCTGTCAGTTGACATATATATCACAATCTAGATGTTACATTTCTTGAGCATATTCCTTATTTTTATTTCAGTCTTGTGTATGTCCCTCCAGTTGATGATACTCTATTTGATTTTTCATTACCACTTGAACTAGAGTCATTGGTCACTATCGGCCCAAAGTCACCGGTCTATCTTCCTTTGCAAATTTATGTTCGTCGGCCTCGTTCTCATCCCCCAGCTAATGTCCCCTCAACCTCAGGCAATGCAGGTAATACTTCTCAGTTCGTTGCACCTGTTATTCGTACTGATGAGATTGCAGGTACTGAGCCATTTATTTGACCTGATGAAACATTATCCGAGGAGGATGATGATTTAGGGCATCATTTTCCGCGACGTGATTGTCGTCCAATTGTTCGTTATGGTTGGACCGTTGGGACTTTATATCTGATATCTGCTTATGTTTCTTGTGATGATTTGTCTCCTACATTGCGAGTTTATCATATGACCTTATCAAATACGTTAGTTTCTCGTTCTGTTTTAGAGGCTATGCGAGATCCCCAGTAATTTTTTTTCATGCAGACGGAGATGGATGCCCTTCAACGTAAACATACGTGGGATCTTGTCTCTTTACCTTCAGGGATGAAGCCTATTGGCTGTTGTTGGGTTTACACCCTGAAGTTTCTTGCGGATGGTACTTTTGATTGTCACAAGGCTAGGCTTGTGGCGAAGGGGTTTACTCAGGTACCTAGTCGTGATTTTGGTGCTACTTTTGCCCCTGTGGTAAAATTGACTACTATTCGATTGATTATTTATCTGGCTTCAGAGTACTCTTAGCCTCTTCATCAGTTGGATATGAAAAGTGCATTTCTTCACGGTGATCTATATGAGATTATTTATATGGATGTACCACCAGGCTCTCATGGTGAGGGGGAGTATGCTGGAAAGGTATGTGACTGTGTAAGCCTCTTTATGGACTGAAACAGTCACCACGATCCTGGTTTTCTCGCTTTAGTGGTGTAGTTGTACGTTTAGGGTTCACCAAATGTCATTCTGATCATACCTTTTTCATTCGACAGAATACTTTTGGACAGTGTGTCATCCTTTTTGTATATGTTGATAATATTATTATCACTGAAGATGATGTTTCAGGGACTGCACAGATCAAGGTAAACCTTGTGAAGGCCTTTGATGTGAAGGACCTTGGATTTCTTTGATACTTTTTTGGGATTAGGGTTGCCCGTAGCAGCAGTGGTATTGTTCTTTCTCAGAAAAAGTATATTCTGAATCTTCTTTTAAACACTGGGATGCTAGGGTACAAACCGGCATCATCACCCATTATTCCAAACCTAAAGCTTACTGTTGAAGGTGAGGAGTTAAGAGATCCGACTGTCTATCAGAGGTTGGTAGGTAGACTCATCTACCTAGCCAATACTAGGCTAGACATTTCATTTGCTGTCAGCCGAGTTAGTCAGTTCATGTACAAACCATGTCAGCCTCATCTTGATGTCATTTATCATATCCTTTGGTACCTCAAGTCTTGTCCTGGACTTGGGTTGTTCTATACATCAAGATCTCAAACTGATTTTCTAGCCTATTATTCTGATTCAGATTTAGATTATGGGAGAACATATGACGGTCGATCTACTACGGGCTTCTGTGCTTTTCGAGGGGCTCATCTTATTTCTTCGAAGAGCAAAAAGCAATCAATTATCTTTCGCTTATCAGTAGAGCCAGAGTATCGAACTCTTGCACTTGGCACATGTAAGATTATCGGGTTACGATCGATTCTTGGCGAGTTAAAATTTTCAGTGTCTTCTTCATCTACATTATATTGTGATAATCGATCTGTTATTTAACTTGCTTCTGACTCTGTATTACACAAGAGGACGAAACATATAGAGATCGATGTTTACTTTCTTCGGGAGAAGGTTAGCAGTAGTATTGTCACTTGTAACACCCCACCCTCCACATGGCATAATATTGTCCGCTTTAACTGAGTTTAACTGAGTCATAACTGAGCATAATATTGTCATTGATTTAACTGAGTTTCAGCATTTATTGGAACTCACTACCAATTTAATTGTTGTGATCTTTGAAGTCAGCAAATGATGACTACTTTTGGAATCCTAATAGCATTTTCCATAACAATAAAATCTGGCAATTATGAACGTAATTTGTCCCCTTGATGTATTGGGTAAATTGGGATTATAATTGGATTAACCCATTTAACAAATGGATTGATACAAAATTCAATTTATATGATTGATACATGACAGAGCTAAGAAGAGACAACACGAACTTGATTATGCATAACTAGACAGAGCACGATTGTTAATACTAACCATGATCATTAGAAAGCAAAACATTAAAGAAACAGAAAAAAAAAATGATTCTGTTGCAAACGGTTGGGTGTAAACATGTTATAATCAAAGGAAACATATCATATGATCCAGTCATACAAACCTATAACGAAAGAGATTGACATTTTAAAAGACAAAAATCATAATCCTTCCTTTCGTGTAACTTAGGAGATCCAATCTAGTTCCTTTTCACAGCAGCTTGGTTTTTTGTCCCTTGCCAGACGTACAAAGCTTTATGGTGTCTGCACCGAAACGACCCCGGATGCCTTGTGGGTGAACAAATGCACTGCTTCAATCTACCACCCCTTCCTCCGCTGCCATCTGCAGCTTCAACCACCACTCTTTCTGCCACGGGTGGCAGCGTCTCAACCAACTCAGCCACCGGAAAAACGTACCTCCTACTTCGTTCTTCCAACTTGCCATGGTTTACTAAAAGATTATCAGGGTAACACATTTTTTTCTTGAACTTATTCCTCTTTATTTTTTTGTGGTGTTGGAGGGCCAGAGGAATGGGTTGGAAGAAGAAGAATCTGAGGTTTTGGACATTTTATATAGGAAGAAAAGGAAGGAAATGAGAGGTGGGTTGTGGCTAAGTAAAGCTGGGTATAAAGAGCTTTGAGATTAGATTCCCACAAAGGGATTGCTTTTTCTACAATGTGTGTGTGTGTGTGTGTTTTTGTTCTGGTTCGTTAAGCTGACGAGACTTGTCCAAGGACCTGAGTCACACGCACCTCACTTGCCTAACCATGGCCTGATAATTTAACATAATTTATGTGTGGTGTCCCACCATGATTCCCTGTAATAATCTGGTTTTAGCACATAGGGTAGGGTTCATAATGCCATGTGTTGTATTGACTCATACCATATTTAAATTGCATTGTTTTAAAACTTCTTTATATCATATTCAATTGATTTATAATGTGTATAAACAGATTCTGGTTCAAATACACCTAACCGTTGAGGAAGAAAAAAAACATATTCATATAGTGTAGGGTTTCTGTCGAGTTTGTGTTGTTAAGTCAAATTCATATGAAATTCAATCGAATTCATATTGACCGATTTATTTGACACTTATACGATCAATTAGGTGTTTACTATTCACATTTGCTCAAAAAACTCAAGTTTATTGATTTGATATAAATTTTTAGTTGCTTTCATAAATCGTATCTAAAAGTGCTTGGCTTCTATAGAGGTATGGTGACATATGATGTTGCAGCACTAGTTATATTATGCCGAATCGCTGCCACTTGTCATAATTCATAAACTAAGTGAAAAGATCAAAACCACCATTTTGGCCCGTTGGTAGCACTATGGTATTTGTTGCTTTTTCGTAGCCACTGGTTTTATTAGGTGTTTGTATGGTTTGTTTGGTATAAATAAGACTAGAAAAGAAAGTCTGCATCCTTGGACTATGTTTTAGTTCTTTGTCTGACAAAACTTATTTTTTTCTGTTTGGGTACATGTTTTTTGTGTACAAGATTGTTTGTGTATGGGTGGAGCTAAGGTTAGGATGTTTGGCTACCACACACACACACACACTCAGAGAGAGAGAGAGAGAGATGATGATGATAATGATGCTTGTGGTGTTTTTATTCAGATTCTTAGCAGAACTTAGTTTTCTTTGGATGCTAGCAGAGAGGTGTGGTGCCCCGGCTGATGGAGGCAGTTATTTGTCTTGTTAGATATTTTATTGGGCTTGGACTAGGTTGCTCAGCGGCTCAATCCCATCCCAAGTCGGCCTAGATGTTGGCTCGATAGAGCTTTGAGCTTTAGTTCTAGTTGTCATGTGTTCAGGTTCAGGCTCTGCCTGAAAAGCCTTTTAGCCAAAAGTTGCTTCCCTTCCTTGGTTGGTTATCTATCAAAAGATTGACAATTTACACCAGCAAATTATGTACCGGAAATAGGGGTGATCAAATTTCTGATTCATCGTAATTTCTTATCTTATTCGATCTTGCTTTACCTTACTTAACGGCTAGCCGCAAAAAATGGGTAGAAATACAGAATACTCATCAATTTTCGCATTCCTACCTTATCCTACTCGCAAAAAATATATATATTTAAATTTTTATATATTTTTTAGTAATTATAAGAATAACATTGTTATTGTTGTGGATGTTTGAGTTGTTAAAACATAGACGTATTTTTTGTGTAAACTACATGATTTGTGGTGAACTGGTGATCTATTGGAGTAGTGATGATTTTAATGTGTTTCAAATGGTTTAAACTTAAAATAATTTTTATTGTATTTGTGTAATAATTATGATGGATTGATGTTCATGTTTTCTTGTATTTTATTATAATTGTTATTGTAGTTGTTTTATGTTTTAGTATTAGTGTTGTTAAATTAGTATATGTTATTTAATTAAATTATTAAAATGATCCAAAAATTTATAACTATAAAAATATTTACCCAAATTCCTACGGGAGGATTGTACCACTTGTCTACCTAATGAGTTATCTTGAGAGGCCTTGTTTTTGAGCCCGTTGGACGCAACGAACCAAAAACCATATTCCATGGTCTACGGTTGGGATAGTGGACAGCCCAGATAATCCAATGTGATTGGCCTTGCTGACTCGTGACCTAGTGAACTAACGAGCTAAAGGCCTAATCCGTGGGCCACGAACAGTTTGCCCAGCCTAATCGACATGTACAACTTGTCAAATTTCGGTTGTACACTGTTACTTGAAAATCTCATATAATCTTACTGGATCCCTCTTTTTTTTTTGTTCAAGAGATATTCGAGTTAACTTATGTACATCTCAATTAATCATCTTTTTAGTTTGGTCAAAGATAAACTATTCACGTCAAAACTAGAATATTTATGAGGGATAAATATCTTATTATCTAATCTTAAAGAATTAACAAGATTCGAATTCAAAATATTTAAGCTTACAACCGATTCCTCAACAATAAATGATTGAGAGGATCCCAATTCCCGATGTAATGTTTTCAAGACCACAACTAGTAATTGTCTCCCAAAATAAATAAAGGTAACTTTTTACCTCCTAATTTGAAAGTACGGCAAATTTGCATTGAAAAGGACCAATCAACTCATATGCCATCATTTTTTTTTTTTGTCATATCAAAAAATAATTTATAACTGTAGATCTTGTTTTGAGTTGTTGGTAATTGTTGAAATTGAAAATAATAAATCAAAGTAGAACAATAAAATGATAAAAAAACTTTACACGAAAAAACTATTCTTGGTTACCAATGTCTTGTCCTTTCGTTTTACGATTCTTCTAATATTCTCCGTGGTCATCTCTCTGTAAATGTCTCCATTGCTTTAAACTCCTATTTGAACACCACCTTTGTTAATCAATCAACAGTTATATATTACATAATTAAAAATTTTGTCAAATTAATTTACTAAATTATTTATTTATTAATAAACAATTACATCATGTGAGATGTAACGGTAACCGGTTCCCCCGCAATATTTTTTCCAAAATATGGTGACCGCCAACCAAGTTCTAGAAATTCTTGTCAAAAGGACTTTTCACACACGTCACTTTCTCACTCGTCCACGTCATAACTTCCTTAGACCAGTCAATGAGCCACCAACCGAGTTAAATTAAACAAACTCGTGTCATGTACGCGTAACTTCCCCCTACTCTACTCACCCTCTCTCTCTTTCCTAGAAGATTCAAAGCTTTGGCCTAACCCACATATATATAAACCCAACACCCTCTTCATCCTCCTCCCATCTCCTCTCCTCAATACCCTTTGCCCCAATTTCTCCGATTTTCTCTTTCCTTTTCCTTTTTCTTTTCCCCCACTTCAATTTCCTGTGAAATTTTTCTTGAATTTGATTCATAGTTTTGTGGTTTGAAGATGATGAACTCCATGAGATTGTTTGCCCTCCCAATAATCAGTTTCGTGATGATGGCTCTTCTCCAACTTAGCCATGGACAAGGCCTTGCTCCTTCGCCTGCACCAACTGGTCCACTCAATGACAGTAAGTCATGACTTCTTTATGCCTCTTTCTTCTCCTCATTATTTTCATGTAAGCAACAACATTATTAGGTGAATAAATTATCTTTATGGTCAATAATTAAAAATAATTCAAATTAAAATCTATAGTTGAAAATTATTTTTTTCCACAGACTTTTCTTTTCTATATCAATTAAACATTGTTATATGGAGACATCGGTTTATTTAAAATATGGTGACGAAAACTTTATGTGTTGTATATTGTTTAAAACCTATCTTACAATAATATTAGTTGCCTAAACAAGCACCATATAAGAAAAGAATAGCACTATGGCACTGATATTTTTTTTTTTTTATTTTGTGTCATACCATGAAAGAATTTTAGGTCTTAGATCTTCTTTTTTTTTTTTTAATTTTAATTGTTAAAATCATAAACTAAAGTGTAATAATAATATAAAATATTTACACTTGTCAACTTTTTAGTAAAAATTAAAAAGAAGAGAATTGATACTAAAAAATTAATTTTTGGTATCATTAAGAAAAATACATATCTTCTTGCTTGTGGGTAAATGTGTTGGGGAAATTGTTTTAGTTTATATAGTCAGTTTTTTTTTTTTTTTTTTTGAGATGGAAATTAATTAATCTTTTTTTTTGTTGTTTTATTATTGGATGCAGGCACAAGAATTGATCAAGGAATTGCTTATGTCCTCTTGGTTGTGGCACTGGCGATTACCTATCTAGTCCATTGATTATTTATTTTTGTATATTTTTATCAAATTCTTTATTTATTTTCTCCTTACATTTAATTGGAGAAATCAATAATTGTATTTCTGCTACCATTGAAGAGAGAACAAATCGCATATGAAATACAAATTTTACATTTTATTGACTTCATCATTATACAAAATTGTGTTTATTGGGAAAAAAAAATGGCAATTTCAGTGCTGCTTCTGTATTGCTTGATTGATCAATGATAAGTAACTTCCTAGAGAAATGTAGTTAGGTGGCTATGCTGATCAAAAAGTACAACATTACAATCCATCAGGGTTGTGAAAGCTTCTGTCATTAGAATCTTGAGCTCCCAAGTTTGAGTAGGACTAGAAAACATGTGGTTTTGTAAGTAATCTTGTCATAAATTGACGAATCAATTGTTCTATAGATATACATCAACATTTTACTATTTTTCTTTCGATTACTTTTTAATTAATCCTTTTGAGCTTTTGTGTTAATTTGTAAATCTTCAAGATCTATGAACCTGTTTGTCACAATATCTGAAAAGTTCGTGACCTTGAAAAATAATTTTATCTATGTTTTTGAATGTTGAAAATTTGACCTCCCGATAAACTTTTCAACCGTGCATTGAACAAACTCGAGGAAGGAACAACCGGGGATTGAACATACCAAACATACCAAATAATCTGCCACACAAAAATTTAATCAAAGAAAAAATCAAGGAAGAAGAAAAGCTCACGGCAAAACAATTTAACTAATAAAGATATTGGCTTTAACGTCAAACTCAAAGAATCGTGGATGTAGGTACGATGTATCAAGGTATATATATTGCATCGAACCATATTATATCTTTGTGTCATGTTTATATTATTTTTTTATCTTTGAATTCTTATCTTTAAACAAATATAATTGGTGTTAATTATCCATTGTGCAAAACCAACAAGTGGTATCAGAATTAGATTGATGATTTTAGTAGAACAATCAGAGCTAGATTGGTGATCCTAATAGAACAATCAGAGCTAGATTGACGATTCTAGTGCAACAATCAAAACAAGTTATTGGTAATTTAATAATCAAGTTGGTGTTCATGTTGAAGAAGACTCTCTTGCCACGTATGTACAATTCATATTTTTGTTTAGACTAGTAATGCACGACGTGCGTTGCACGTAAACAAATTTAAATAATATTTTTTTATAAAAAAACTTGAATTATATGAGAATTAAATTAAAGAATAAATTAAGTGCCTAATAATTAATTCGTATTATTATTACTACTAAATTTAATTATTCATTTATTTTATAAGTCTTTAAATAATTAATCTGTCATTTATTTAGGTATCTCTGCAGTCTCTTTAGTCATTTGTATATCTAACGATATTATAGAATTATTAATTTTTCTTTTGTTAAATAGATTGATTAGATCATTTATAATATTATTATATTATTTCATTCTTAAAAATAAAATAAAATAAAATATATATTTGACCGTGTAATTCAAATTGGTAATTACCCGTGTATATTAATTTAACATATATATGATTTTACTTTTTTATATATATACTTATAGAAAATTGTATGTAATTGTACTACTAATAAATGAGTTCAAAAGAATTTAGAAGTCTTTATAAAAGAGTCCAAAATAAGTTAAAAGTTATATAGGAGTAAAAGTAAAAATTAGATGAAAGATATAGGGTGGGTATAATTGATTTTAATATAATAATTAGGGATAAATAGGGAATCAATTTTTTTTTACAGATACTGATATTTATAAGTAGATTTACAAGAAAAAAATTAAAGTTGATATGAAATCAAACGAAAGACTAAGTTACTTTCTGATTGGTTGGATTTCAAGAATTATCACACATGCTGTGTTGAAGATATTTCTTTAGAAATTTTGGCTCTTTGAGTTGAAGTCACAGTATTCCAATAGTTTGGAAGCTATTTGACGGGCATAAACCTAATCATGATGATGTAGTGCCGCGTGAGTTACGAATCACTGGCCTTTACTTTTGTATGGTGAAGCATTGACCATTAAGACCTTCCAAGAGCAGATAAGACACGGGCAGAGATGCTCTTATAATGCAGGCTAAGATGTAGGCTCTTGAAAGACATATGATATTGTGGAGACTCAAAAGAGCAAGTTTGCACTACATGCTCGAAAAAATTAGTGAATCAAAATCAAGGGTGCTAAGCCCAATCTTGGGCATGATCAAATTTGAATAGTTTGGATCAAGGGAGACTGTTAGAATTTGATTCAAACTCTCTAATTGTTATGAATGAGAGTTTATTGGGTAATCAATGTAAGAATCATATCTGGAATAGAATTATATTAGAAGAATTTTAATATACCATGAATGGGTATATTAGACAAACATAAAGATCAAGTTGTATCTGAATAGGTTTGAATTACAGTATTTTATCCTTATAAATAGGGTTGAGTATTATGCAATTAGTTACCAAATGACTAGGTTTTTCGTGAATAATACCATGGATGTGGGTACGATGTTGAAATTTGACACAAACTTTGTAATTGGTATGAAAGAGAATTTGTTGGGTAATTAGTGTGAGAATCATATATGGAATAAGATTATATTGGAAAAGTTTTAATATATCATGAATAAGTAAATTAGACATGTGATAGAAAACATAAAAGATCAAGTTGTATCTAAATAGGTTTGGATTACAATATTTTATCCCTGTAAATAGAGTTGAGTATTATGTAATCAGTTACCAGATAACCAGTTTTTTAGTGAATAATACATCGACATAGATTTTTGGTCTGTAGATGTAGATACGATATGTCAAGGTGGGTATACTGTATCGGACCACGTTATATATTTGTGTTATGTTTATATTATTTTTCTATATTTGAATTATTATCTTCCAATAAATATTATTTGTATTAATTATCTACGGTACAAAATTAACAATTTTACATATAAACGAGTCAAGTTTTACGAGTTTAAAGTCTCATTTTTCTAAACGAATCTAAAAAATTATTCAAGCTCGACTCATTTAAAAAAAAAATTCGAACCCAAGTCAAACTCGAGTAATTCGATTTGGTTATCAGCCCTACTTTCAAGTCTCATATAATCTTTGTGGATCTCCCATCTTCAACTGCTGATGATTGAGAGGATCCAAATCTCCAATGTTATGTTTTCAAGACCACAACTATTAATTGTCTTCCAAAATTAATAATGGTAGCTTTTTTGACCACCTAATTTGAAAATACAGCAAATTTGTATTGAAAAGGACCAAGCAACTCACATTGCAAATGCAAGTACGAAACCCCTCTTTTTTTTCCTTGTGATATGCCATCAATTTTTTTTTTTATCATACCAAAAAATAATTTATAATTATAAATCCTATTTTTGAGTTGTTGATAATTGTTAATATTGAAAATAATAAATCAAAGTAAAACAATAAGATGACAAAATGTTACACAAGTCACTTTATAATTAGCTTAAAAAGATATCTGCTACTGAAAAATTATTTTTTGGTACCAAAGTCTAGTCCTTTTTTGTTTCTTACGATTCTTCGAGTATTCTCAATAGTAAGAAATGTCTCCATTGGTTTGAAACTCCTATTTGGGCACCACCTTTGTTTTTTGGGCACCACCTTTGTTAAGTCGTGCCTTACAAGGTCAACAAATGTGAATCCATCACCGAGGGCCCCAGTATCAATACCAATCTTTGTCAAAACCAAATTGTGGTCTAACTTTGAGCCTTCAATAAAAGGTGTTCAAAAATTCATGTTGAAAATATTCATATTATATCTAGATGTGATGATAACTCGTCTTACACAACATTATATTTAAAATTTTAATCCCGTCGATCAAGTAGCCTATAGACCCCCAACATTTTTAATTACTATGCAAATCTAGAGTATCTGATTATTACTCTCATACGCGTTTAACATCACCTCTTCACATCCGTCAGATAACTATAAATTTAATTTTTAGAATTTAATTTGTAATAATAAATCCAAATGGTCTAACTTCCAAAATTTTAGTCTTTTTTTATAAAAAAAATAACCTAGAGTATAGCAAACTTAGCGGGCTCGTTTGGTAGATGAGAGGATTAAATATTGGATTGTACTATTTCATATTTAATCGAGCCTAATACTTTGTTTGGTAAGTAAATTTGATACCGTATTAATTTCAAAAATGTATACTAATCGTATACTTATCGCATATTTTTTATACGTTAGACCTGTATTATGAAGGTATTTTAATACCATCAAAAGAGGTGGTATTATAATCTAACTCAAACGTATTATTTTACATATTTACTATTTTAATCCCCCAACTGATAAAATCAAAATGTCATCAATGTAACAAACATTGATTGAGGTTATTTTTATTAATTTAACATTAATACGATCAAATAATTTTCTAACCAAACAACGAATTGGACTAAATAACTATTATCCAACGCTTATATTGTGTATACCAAACACTAGATAAAATTACATATTATTCTAATACTTTATTTAATCTTATATTTTATCCATCTGTATTGTATTAGCCTGTATTATTTTACTCAATTTGTCCATATCTAATACGACAATCAAACGAGTCAGGTGTGAACAATACTCTTGATTAAAAAATATGAAAAATCTTGTTTAAAATAATTTTGTTGCTTTATGCCTCTGTCAACACCTACCCTTAAACGGTTTAGACTTGGCAAAGCCCAACATATGGTGACAGCGGCTAACGAGTTCTAGAAATTCTTGTCAGAACAACTCTTCAACGACACGAGTCACTTTCTCACTCGTCCACGTCATCAGTCTAATTGACGGTCAATGAGCCGCCAACCGAGTCAAATTAAACAAACTCGTTTATGCACGCGTACCTTCCACCCTACTCACTCTCTCTCTCTCTCTCTCTCCTAGAAAATTCACAGCTTTGACCTAACCCTCGTGTATAAACCCAACACCCTCTTCATCCTCCCCCCATCTCCTCTCCTCTCCTCAATACCCTTTGCCCCACTTTCTCTGATTTTCTCTCTCCTCCTCTTTTCCCTCAGTTTGTCCCTTTTCCCTTCCTTTTCCTTTTCTTTTTCCTTTTCCCTTTTCCCTTTCCCCCACTTCAATTTCCTGTGAAATTTTTCTTGAATTTGATTCACAGTTTTGTGGTTTGAAGATGAACTCCATGAGATTGTTTGCCCTCCCAATAATCAGTTTCATGATGATGGCTCTTCTCCAACTTAGCCATGGACAGGGCCTTGCTCCCTCACCTACACCAACTGGTCCATCCAATGACAGTAAGTCATAACTTCTTTGATGCTTCTTTCTTCTCTTCACTATTTTCATGTGGGTTAGAATTTGTAACTTTTTTATACTACACTTTTTTTTTTTTGGCAATTACAAAGTGAAATTTATATTATTTTATTTTATTATTTTTATAATCAACAATTAAAAATAATTCAAATTAAGATCTATGGCTAAAAAGAATAGCACGCTATGGTACTGAATTTTTTTATTTTCTATTTGAGTGTCATACCGTTAATTTTAGGCCTTAGATTTTTATTTATACATGACTGCTAATTGTTAAAATCATAAACTAATATAAAAAATATTTACATGTGTCAAGTTTTTATTAAAAATTTTAAAAAAGAGATATAATATTAAAAATTTACTTTTTGGTACCATTAGGAAACATGCTACACGAGGAACTTCTTGCTTATGGGGAAATTGTTTTAGTTGATATAGTTAGTTTTTTTGAGATGGAAATTAATTAATCTTTTCATTTTTTGTTATCATTGGATGCAGGCACAGCGATTGATCAAGGAATTGCTTATGTCCTCTTGGTTGTGGCACTGGCGATTACCTATCTAGTCCATTGATTTTTTATTTTTGTATATTTTTATCAAATTCTTTATTTATTATTTTCTCCTTACATTCAATTGGAGAAATTAATAATTGTATTTCTGCTGCCATTGTAGAGAGGACGAATCGTATAAGAAATACATATTTTGCAATTTCTTGACTTTATCATTCTACAAAACTATTTTTTTTTTTTGGTAAAAAAAAAAAACTGGCAATTCCAATGTTACTGTTGTATTGCTCGTTGATAATTAACTGCCTGGAGAAATATAGTCAGGTGGCTATGCCGATCAAAAAGTACAACATTGCAATTTATCACTAAAATAAGAGACGTAAACACTAAATTTAAATCCTAAGAAAGACATATAATGTTATTGAATTACCGGCTGTTAAATTGAAACTAAAGGGAAAGATGAGAACACAAAGGGAGGGAGGGAGGGAGGGAGAAACATTTGATAGTAGTCTTTGTTTGGTTTGCAGTTTGGTAGTGAGGGATACAAAACTTGGATCTATTGAACTGAAGATAGGGCAAATTAGAGTAATGTTACATCCTATGAAACTTTTGAGAATTTCAAGGTGTATTTTTATTGATTTTGATATCACTTTGACCCTCATCTCAAATTTTGCCCCTCAATTGAACGGAAACGTAAGCATTATCATATTTACGAGAACAAAAATAAAATACTAAATTTGTCCTACTTTTAATTTTTTTTTGATAATATAACGGTATTGTATGCTAGAGCGGACTGGGAGTGGAGCGTGGAAAAGGGTTCAAAACTACAACTTATCGTTGTCTTTAGGTAGGAAGTTTGTCGCTTCGGTGAACCCGCAATTCTGTCAATTTTGTCCTCCACCCCGACCACTATCATCCCATTCTCTTTGGATCTCCTTGGAGATCACTCTTTGTTGATGAGCTCCCCTTCCTGTTTCTCGGGTACCAATTTACCAGCAAGGAATGCAAAATAAGATTCAAAATTGAATAAGTAGTCAATCTATAGGGCAACATATGCTGTTGGAAAAGAAACCAATAGCTAGGTTACTACTTACTGAGATTAAAAGGACATTCACTGTGTTAGCTCTTAGTAGCATTAACATTGTTATGTTGGATTTTTTCTTGCATTAGACTTTCCTTAATTGATAGTTAATTTTTAGTTTGTGAAAAACGAACTGAATTTATTGTCCAATGATATGAGTCTAATGTTATTAAGTGATCTATTTTAATGAGTTTATTTACATCTTTTTAATTGATGTAGTTGAAGCGACTAATGGTCTGTTTGGTAAGAGAGATGAAAAATAGAAATGATGGAAAAATATGATAGATAGACTTTTCATCCGTAGAGGAAGAAAAATCAGTTTCTCTCATTTTTGTTTGGTACGATGGACGGAAAGTTAGATGGATTAATTTTCTATTGTTTGGTATTGGAGGAAAAATGAAAGGAAAGAAAACACAGGAAATTTTAATTTACCATTATACCCTTTCTAATAAGAATTATTTTTTTCTATTGCAAGTAGACTTTTCAAGATTTGAAAATGTTAAAAATCCCTCCAGTTTACTATAATTAATAAATATGTACAAAAATATATTTTTTTTTCATCTACTTTCTTGTGGAATCAACTAAATAAATGGTTAAAAATATAATGTTTGTGTATTTTGAAAAATTTATTGAAATTGATTAGTAAGGGATACAATAAAAAATTATCTAATATATAAGAGTGATGATTATTGATATGGTATGATAACATAATATGAACTCGACATGTAATTTTGATCGATTTAAGGTCAAAACATGTTACATAATTTTTTAAATTAATTGGGTCGTAATCAATTAGTTAGATCACATTATATTGAGTTTGTATTGTATTAATTGTTTTTGGTATAATGGATGAAAAAAATTAGGGATAAATTTTCCATTATCTTGTAAAAGAAATAAAAAGAATTGAATGAAAAAATATATAAACTCAATCTAATATTATACCACGGAATATAAATTATATTTTTTTATTATAAATTCTAAATTTGCACTTTACAAAAGGATAAAATATGAAGTCTAAAATAAAAACTATTTGTTACAAAAAAATTGACTTTGTGATATGTTTCTAGAAAAATCTTGCCCATGTAGAAATAGCACCTTGTGAAGGGCATAAAAATAATTTACTTAGATTCATCAAATTTAGCAACACTTCTCTCCCACTTTCTGCCTACTTTTGGAAGGAAAAAAAATGATGGGCCGAATGGAATCACTTTTCACCCTATTTTCCATTTCATTTGATTTTTCTTTGAAACCAAACAAATGATACTATTTCATTCCTCTCCATTTTCCATCATTTATTTTTCATCCATCCACTTTTCTTTCATACCAAACAAGGCCTAAGTGTAGATAGTAGCGGAACCAATAAATTGTTTCAAGATGGGCACTGTATCTTTTAATAAGCTTAATTTTTTTCTTGTAATTGATAAAAATAGAATAATGCATTTATATTTAATTATATCCTATTTGCTTCTTAAAATTTCATTAAACTTAAAAGACGAAAATTGCTAAGTATAGTAGATACAAATGACAAAAAAGGTTAATTATATCATTTTACCAATTAAAGGCTAATCAAAACTATTTAGAATTGATTTCGATAAATTTTTATACGTTGAAAGTCTTATATTAACTTTATTATTATTTATATCCACAATCATATTATCACTTGACTATTTATCATTTATTTGATTATACAATAAAATATATTTTCTATCGTCAGTGATAATTACTAAAATAAATATTAAAATTATAAGTAAACTCATTAATATGTAATGTCTTTTTTTTTCTTGATTAAAAAATATGGCTGACACAATTTAAAATATTAAAAAATACTTAAAATATATATAAGTAATTTTAGAAAAAAAAAATTGAGGGTGGACATGTGCCCTCTAGGCATAAGGTGGCTCTCCCTTTGAGTGTAGACCTTAATTTAATTGTGGTCTGTAATGGAAGAGCTCATTAAATTCATTATAAATAGCAAGCTAGTTCCCTTCTCCACTTCATAACCCTAATTTGGTTTGTCCCATTGAGAGCCGCTTATTGCTTTGAAGAAGGAGAAAAATACCTTACCCTTCTGCGAAAAAAATTCAAAAATTGAGTATCATGACTCATACAGATATGTTATAAATCTTATATATAATCTAAATCTTAAATTTAGAATCTAAATCTTAATTTAAGTGTTCTAAATTTCATATACGAATCATTAAAATTCTTATATATGGTATCAGAGTCTATCGTACATAAATTTAAAACTCAATGGGATTTGTTTAATATTTTAATTCATATAATTTTGGAACTTTAAAACTATTTTTTATGGTGTTGGCGACACCAATTTTTTCTCAGGGTCGAATCACACCGTCATCGTCGATGGCAATACTGACCGTCTTTTTCATTCAAAGCAAAATTACTACACTTTTTCAACAATAAAAAAATTAAAATAGGTGTAAGCATCATGATGGCAGCAAGTACGTCACAAGAAAAAAGAAAAAAAAAGTGGCATATGATGGCTATTGTTTTTTTTTTAAAATTAAATTTGAAAAGTTTGTCATCAAAGTCAATTTATGTATATAATACATATATATATATATATGTGTGTTAAAACTTTTATAATTAATATATATTCTCTTCTACTGGATGACTTGTGTTAATAATATGGGATCATATTGATGAATAGATATAAACTTTATTCATACGATTTATTTTCTCATGTTGATATAACTTTGATTGAATTGCTATAATTTATAAAAAGTGTTTGTACAATTCTAATTTTAGTTTCTAGTGATTTATACGATGAAATCTTTTTTTTATGATTTATATATTATTTATTAAATGTTGGTAGATTTGAATTTATATTACTTAATTTTAATAGTAAAAATAGAATTGAGACATGAATGCAACAATTGATGATGTGTGATCTAAAGAGATATATGTTGGTTAGTACCTCATATTGATTGATCACATGATATTTAATTATGAGTAATTTATTATAATATCCCAGTTTAAAAAATTCTATGAGTTAAGATGAATGGTTGCCACCAAAGTGGTCCAAAGGGGGTTGTTGTGTATTGTAACTTGAAGATGTCATGAAACATTGTAGTAGAGGTGCAATAGTCTAGAAGGTTTATCTGCTCAAAGGGGGTAATTTTTCTAAAACTTGAGCATTCTCATGGATTAGTTTTCATGAAAGAGATGACCTATAGCATATTGTATCTTCTGCCTAAAGTGACATTTGTAGTAATGTATTTGGACTCTCTTAATAAAATGTGACTTATTATGTTCAAAGCATATTTTATTTATTTATTACCCAATTTTACTAACTATTTATATTCTCGTTGTCTTGAACAATCTCTTTTACTGTGAATAATAATAATGTCAACATTGAAATCTTGACTAGTTCCAATTATAAGAGATGGAAACAATATATTGAGTTTGCCTTAGGGAATTGCTGATATAGACTTTGCTTTGAAAGATAATGAATCTACTAAACTTACTAGTGAGAGCTCCCATGAAGAAAAAAACGTTATACAAAGTGAGAGAAATCTAACTAGCTAAGTATGATTGTCATAAAAAGGTCTATATCTGAATACCTTATTAATGGCTTGCCTGAAATCAAGAAATGTCAATGAGTTCTTTATTATTGTATGAGAGAGATACAAGATATCCAATAAAATTGAAATTGGGGGTCTAATAAATGAATCAATGAGTATGAAATATGACAATGAGGGTGGTGTTAGGCAATATATTCTTAGAATGGTCCATATTCAAACCAAACTCAAAGCCTTCAAAATTGTTATTCCTGATAAATTCATTGTTCATCACACTCTTAACTATTTACCTCCTAAGTTTAGTCAAATCAAAACTACGTACAATACCCAAAATAAGTCCTGGATAATTAATGATCGTATTTTCAAGTGTGATTCTAAGGAAGAAAAACTTATAAAAGAAAAGAGTGTAACTGTCTTGTTTGTTTCTCAACATAAATCTAGTTTCAAATGTGGGTATTAGAGAAATAATAGAAAACTTAATTATAATGCTCCAAAGAATGATCGAAATTTCAAAAGACATGCTACTAGTCAGAATGTGGGAAGTCCTAAAGCTGTCATTCAAAAAGATGTCAAATGTTATTTTTGCAAGAAAAGAGGTCATAAAAAAAGTGAGTGCACTCGATTCAAGTCTTGGTTAAAAAAAAATAAAGAAGAATGTAACTCACTAACATTTCTTTACTTTGAATCCAATTTAGTTAATGTCCCATTAAATTTCTAGTGGATTGATAGTGGAGCTCATGTTCATGTTGTCATGACTTTGTAGGAATTCACAAGCAAATAGAGACCAAGTGAAGGGGAAACCAAACTTAAAGTAGGAGATAATAATGAAGTCAATGTTGAGTTCATAGGAACTATTAGGTTGAATTTAGACACTAGTTTTCACCTTGTTTTAGAAAATACTTTTTATGTACCGTCATTTAGACGGAATTTGATTTCAGTTTGCTTTCTTGATAAATTGTATATTGTTTTAATTTTAGTAATAGTAAAACTCAATTATCTTTAAATTCTAAAATTGTTAGTCATTGTATTTTATTAGATAGTCTATATAGTATATGCTTGACTGTCAATAATGAATATGCTCTTTCAAATATTATGAATATTGTATCTAAGAGACCTCTCATTAAAAAAAATTCACAATTGTGGTATAAACATTCGTGTCACATTTTTAAAAAAAAGAGTGGAAAGATTAATAAAAAAATGATATTCTTCCTTTTCTTGATTTTGGAGACCTTGAAACTTGTGTTGACTGCATTAGAGGTAAATTAATCAAGGTTAAGAAGAAAAATGCAACTCACAGTCTAGATCTTTAAAAAATCATTCACACGAACATCAGTGAGCCTTACTCTCGTACCTTGTGTGATAATAAATATTTATTACATGTATTGACAATTTCTCTCGTTATGGATATATTTATTTAATTAATGAAAAATCTAATGCTCTTGAAAAGTTTAAAATTTTTAAAATCGAGGTAGAGAAACAATTAGGGAAAGTCATCAAAATTGTTAGATCTGACAATGGTGGTGAGTATCATAGCAAACATAACGTGTCTATGCAGCATTTGGGACCGTATGCCAAGTACTTGTAAGATTATGGGATTGTTGCCCAATATACCATGTCTGATAGTCCTGAGTCAAATAGTGTGGTTGAGAAGCGTAATTGCACCCTTAAAGACATGATGAGGAGCATGATGAGTAGGTGTAACTTACCTGATTATCTTTTGGGAGAAACCATTAAAACGGCTTCATACATTCTTAATAGAGTTCCTAATAAATCTGTTCTAAAAATATCTTTTGAATTATGGACTAATAAAAAACCAAGTCTTAACCATATTCGAGTCTGAGATTGTCCTACTGAGGTCAAAATCTATAACCTTTTTGAGCAAAATATTGATCCTAAAATTATTTGTTGTTTCTTCATAGGTTACCCAAAACATTCGAAAGAATACTAGTTCTATTGTCCTACACGAGTAGGGGTGTTCAAATTTTCGACTGGCCGCAAGTTCCAATCCTACCTTACCATAAAAATCGGCTAGCCACAAAAATCGGGTAGGAATGCGGAAGAGTTTTTGTTCTTCTGATTAAATCGGGTAGGAATGCGAAATAGCCATCTATTTTCGCATTCCTACCCTACCCTACCCTACCCGCATTAATTTTGTATTTCATATTGTTTAAACTTAAATTAATTGTTATTATATTTGTGGAACAATTATGTTAGATTGATGTTCATACTTTCTTGTGTTTTTATAATTGTTGTTGTAGTTGTTTTTTATTTTAATGTTATTGATTTATTGTATTGTTAAATTGGTGGATGTTATTTAATTAAATTGTTAAAATGATCCAAAAATTAATAGTTACAAAAGTATTTATCCGACTTCCTACCCGATTAATCGGGTAGGAAGGCGGGTAGGAATACTAAAGCTATCGGGTAGGATAGGCCAAAAAAAATTCTTTCGCAAAGTATCGGGTAGGAATGCGGAAAAACATATTTTCTACCTGTAAGGTAGGGTGAACACCCCTATACACGAGGTACTAAAATTGTTGAGTCCTTAATAACAAAATTTCTGGAGCTTAATATTGTTGATGTTGGTTGCTTGCAGCCTATTAGTGAGCATGAGAAAGATAAATTTGTTTCTATTCCTTTACCTATTATGCAAGAAAATATTATACCTGCTACTGATGTTAACTTTTCTGTTCCAATTGTTAATCCTCCTGTTCTTGCAATTGACCATTCTATTCCTATTGAGGTTCTTTAGCCTTTAGAGCATACTACTAAAATTTCCTTGAGAAGGTTTACAAGACCAAGGAGACATTATTTTTTATAAATATTATATATACCCTAGAGAAAGTGATTATGATATTGTTGATCCTGAAACATACCATGATATTATTACTTGTCCTCAGTCTAATATGTGGGTAAGTGTCATGAAAGATGAGATGCATTCTATGATGCACAATGAAGTGCGGGAGCTTGTAGATCTTCCTGAGGGATGTAAACCCATTGGCTGAAAATGGGTGTTTAAAACTAAGATGGACTCCAAAGGAAATATTTAAAGATTTAAGGCTAGATTGGTAACAAAAGGGTATAGCTAAAGAGAAGGTATAGAATTCAATAAAATTTTATCACCTGTCTCTATTAAATATTCTTTCAAGATCATTTTGATTTTAGTGGCTCATTTTGATCTTGAATTTCACCAAATGGATGTGAAGACAACTTCCCGAATAATGAGCTTAGTGAAGAAGTTTATATGGTACAACCAGAGAATTTTAAAGAGAATGAGAAAGAACAATTAGTGTGCAAGTTGAAGAAGCCTATACATGATCTCAAACAGGTTTCTCGTCAGTTGCACTTGAAATTTATTGAGATAGTAACTTTTTTTGATTTTGTTGAGAACAAGCTGGATTAATGTATATATCTTAAGATTAGTGAGAGTAAATTTATTTTTCTTGTTCTTTATGTTGGTAATTTTTTTTGCAAGTAATGATTTGGGCTTACTCCATGAAATTAAGCAATTGTTGAGCAAACATTTGACATGAAAGATCTTGAGGAAACATCTTTTGTATTAGACATTCAGATTCATTGAAATACGAGTGTGGGTTGTTGAGACTTTCTCAAATGGCATTTATAGATTGTGTGCTTAAAAGATTTAATATGCATAATTGTAAGTTTTGGGATGTACTTGTTGTACAAGGTAATAAATTCAATCTAAGTCAATGTTCCAAGAATGATCTTAAGGAGAAGTCTATGAAGAATATACCTTATGCGAGTGTTGTTGGTAGTTTAATGTATGCATAGGTTTGTACCAGACCTGATATTGTTTTTACAATTAGTGTTCTTGGCAGATATCTTTCTAAACCAGGATTAGATTATTGAGTGACAGCTAAGAAAGTTATGAGATACTTGCAAAAAACAAAAAAAATACATGATTGTTTATAGGAGAGTTAATAGTCTTGAGGTGATTGATTACTCAATTCAGATTTTACTGGGTGTCAGGATGATTTAAAATCCACTTCATGATATATTTTCATGTTAGGTGGAGGAGCAATAGCATAGAAGAGTGTTAAACAAACTCTTACAGCTTTTTCCACTGTACAAGCTGAATTTGTATCTTGTTATGGAGCTGCAACACAAGCTATACAATTAAGGAATTTTATTTCAGGATTTATGATTGTTGATTCCATCTTTAGACCACTAATAATTTATTGTGATAATAGTGCAGTTGTGTTGTTCTCAAAGAACAACAAACATTCCAGTCGGTTTAAATATATGAAAATTAAATATCTTTATGTTAGGGATTTTGTGAAGAAATGTGACGTTGTGATTGAACATATTGATATAGAATCAATGTTTATTGATCCTTTAACCAATGGACTGAAACATGTAAATTTTAAGATATATGTTGACAATATGTGCATTTTGGGGTCTTTTGATGTACTTGGTTAGTGAGAGTTTATTTATGTGTTAAGAACTTTAGCATTGATTTAATTTCATATGTGATATTCGATACTGATTATGGTTAAGATACATCTATTTGATGAATAATAAATATTTGGATGATTATCTTTATTGTTAGCACGATATTCTTACTATGTTATATGTGTAACATTTATGACATGCCAATTTATTTAGAATCTTAAGGTTTGATGTATGTCTTAAGTATGACTGTTTTATCAATGGAGTATGTCTTTGATTACACCATTTAAGAAAATCTTGAGATTTTAAGTTTGGAGACATATTAACTTATTATTGAGCCTAATGAATTTTTTTATCTTATTGTTGAAACATGTTGTCAAAGAAAAATCATTTTGAGAATTGACAATGAAAATAACATGGTTATCAGATCACATATTGAGATGTTATTTTTTTGTTACACTACTGCATCTTGATTCATGTCAATAGGATTATTATTTTCTATAATCATGGATTGGTCTTATATCAATAAAAGATGTAAAGGCTGTCATGGTTCGAAAATAGTAGTTTTATTGGACTGGGTCGTGTTTGAGATGTTGTCTCAGCACTATATTATTTTTTACTGTGGTCACATTGAGTTTTGTTTGATTAGCTCGAGAGTCGCTTTTCAAATATATATACATATATATATATATTAATTGATAGTTAATTTTTAGTTTATGAAAAACGGATGAATTTATGGTCTAGTGAGATGAGCCCAATATTATTAAATGCTCTATTGTGATGGACTTATTTACGTATTTTTAAGGGTTTTTTAGGTGTAGATATAATTTTTTAGACTTATTTAGGCAAAAGTGTATGGATAAGTTGTTTATTCCATTAAGTACAATTTCTACAAATTTTTTTTTGTGTTTAAGTACAAAATCCAAATGAATTAAAATCATTTTACCTAAACACTGTTCCATAAATTATGCAGTCATCATTGGTAATTATTTGAGGAAACAAATAAGTAAAGTTTAACAATATTAATGAGAGGTAAAATAGGGGCATTAATGATTAAAACTCTTCTTCTTCGGCAACATGATTCTATGGTAATGAGATTTGATTAGAATATCACAAATTATATGTGAATAAATACTGAAAAAAAAAAATTGGTCAAGATGTTTTGTTAGATATTATGTACTTTTCGTTGTTAGGATCTAGGAAAAAAAAACTTCTTTGTTTTTTTTAATGAGTGTAACTGTTTTTTAATGGGTGTAACTATTTTTTTAATGGGTGTCACTATTTTTTAATGGGTGTAACTATTTTTTAATAGGTGTAACTATTTTTTTTAATGGGTATAACTATTTTTTAATAGGTGTAACTACTTATTTAATGTGTGTAACTGTTTTTTAATATGTGTAACTATTTTTTTAATGAGTGTAACTTTTATTAATGGGTGTAATTAGTGTAATTGTATTGTTGTAATATTAATATAAATACAGAGAGAGAGAGAAAAAAAATATGTCCCCATTTTATCTTCCATTGCTTAATTATAGCCAAAATATATGGAATGAATATAAATGATTTCAATCCATCAATTATTTACTGAATGGTAATATTGACATTTTTTAAAAATATGCACTTTAGCCTAAATAAGATTTTGAGCTGTACTTTTGCCTAAATAAGTCTAAAAAATTATACCGGCTTATAAATCATCCTATTTTTAATTGATGTGGTTGAGACAGATAAGTGTAGGTCTTAATCTAATTGTGGGCCGTAATGGGAGAGTCCATTAGATTCATTATAAATGGCAGGTTAAATCCTCTCTCCACTTCATAACCCTAATTTGCCTTGTCCCATTGAGAGCCGTTTATTACTTTGAAGAAGGAGAGGAAGACTTTGTCCTTCTGTGAAAAAAAATTAGAGATCGAGTATCATGGCTCATTACATGTATATTCTAAATCTTGTATATGATCTAAATCTTGAATTTAAGTGTTCTAAATTTTATATACAAATCATTAAAATTCTTACATGGTCGATAATATGTTCTTCAATAAAATGGAATAAAGTAATGTTATGAGGTGAGAGAGGTTGTTGGGAAAATGGTTTTTAAATTAGTTATTTTAAGTTAACTTTAGGCTTAAATATGAGTGGGATTCATATCTTAAAATTGATGGGATCAAGTTTAAACGCGTTTTCCTCGGCGATAAGATTAACGTGGTATATTTATTTGTTTAAAATTATTAAATATTAAATAAAAAATTATGTCTCAAAGTGACCCTCTTGAATAAATTAAGTTTAATCGGTGTGTCTCTTTAATCCAAACAGATTCAATGAACAGTGACATCTCATGTTTTTTCAAGCAATTCGAACAGCCACCAAGAGTCTATAAATAGATTGTCTCACAACTATTTTCATTACCAAAAAATATACAATAATCTTTTGCATATTACTGCATCCACTCTTTCTTTCTATCTTATATTTTTCTGTACGGTTCAAGTATAAAATACAAAATTGTGTACATTGGAGTCTTGAAGATTGAAGTGATATATCTTTAAGAACGAAATTCTTTTTATCTTGGAAGACAATTGCTTATCAACCTTAAACATCCAGAAATGACAAATCTACCTTAAAGAAATTGTGATTGCACACGGTTCGAAATGATTCTAGATTTTTGGATTATTGTTTTGTTAATTGTTATTTTGCATCACTGTAAATGTATTTATGTTTTAACATTCTGCTTTATTTATTACTTTGCATATAACACTAAATTTAGTGATTCTAGAATTGTTACAATAATTTTAATTATATATGTATATATTTCGGATAACAGTATTCTTCATATACATGTCATGTGACACATGAGGCCAATGTGGTGGTGGCTTAAGGCATTTACAAGAGCTTTATATATGTTGGAAGCCGGGGGAACATTGGGATATAGGCTGTTCGGGTCCTTTTAATTTCGAAAGAGGGAAGGGATTGATATTTTTATGTTTGGAATGAATAAAAAAGTATAAGAAACACAAATGTATACATCCATATTTTACAATTATATCCACATATAAAATTAACATATCTATAACATTTAATAGATTAAGAGATTATATGTCCATATTAAGAGATATAAAGATAAATAATCTACGCGTCAACGATTATATAAGTAATTACCTTTCCTTGCACTTTTTCACCTAATTTTGAGAGATAGATATCAGTATATTAGAAGGAAAACTAATCCCTCCAATTTTTTTCTTTCCTTCCACTTTTCCTTTCTAACTAAATATTATCTTTTTTGTTTTATATCATTCCGTTCTTTCATCGTGATTATAATGAAAGTAGAAAGTTTATTTTGGGGAATAAATAGAAAAATTGAAGTAGTGAAAGTTAGAGGGATCAATACTATTTTTATCTTCGTAAGAAAATAAATAATTTATCCATAATTTTTGTTTGGTAAGGGAGATCGATCATTTATGTTTGAGATGAATGAAAAAGTAAACGGAAGTAAAATATACCCATGTATATTTTATCATTATATCCTCATATGATGTAAATTTATCCAAACATATTTTGTAGACCAATAGAAAAATTATTTATTTTTTGATGATACCTAAAAAGAAATTCAGCTAAGTACGCGGTCAGGATCTAAGCCCAGATCGGGAAGGCAGATCTGGAGGTCAGGTAAGACTTGCTGAGCTCAGAGGACCGGAGCTAGAGTTTCCCCTATGCGAATTAACAGAAGGGATGATAAGGAAACAACGGAGTGATAGCAAACACTCTCGAAGCAATGGAAAGGTAGAGTCAAGGCATGAAACTCTCAACTAACCAAGATCCACTCCTAAAATCAAGGAGGATTCCACACATGAAGGGCAAGGATCTCGGCAGAGAACCCACAAAACAAGGAATAGCTCAATAAATACTGTATAACGCCTCCATTGTAGAGGCAGAATCCTAATTTCCTTCACATTGCACTGTAAAACATCCCAATAATCAATAAAAAAAAAAGAAGCGAGAGCTTCCATTGAATAGTGGACTAGCCTGGCTCCTATGCCGGTGAACCATTACACTTCCATTGTGTACGTCCCCCCTTCTTTGAATTCCCTAGGTATTTCCTAACCATCAACGCGAGCTTTGTCGCTCAAATTCATATTACCTCATATCATCCACACCTTCTACTCATTCACGTTAATTTACACCATCATTTTTAATTCCTTTCAGTTTCCTTTCTAATCTTTTTCATTTCTCGTATATTTTTTTATCCCTCCACTTATTCCTCGTGCCAAACCAATCGGAAAAAATACCACCTAATTCAAACATATCACAAACATAAACATTAAACTAATTTTTTTTCTTTTCAACGGTCAATGGTATGCATGTCAATTTATGCACATTTTGACTAATTTTTTTTTCGATCTGATTAAAGGCAGGCCATCAACGTCGGAATTAAGGTATTTATGAGGGATAAATCTCTCATAACCTAACTCCAAGTGATTACCAAGTTTTGAATTTAAGACGTCTGAATTTATACCTCGTCTATGTTATAACTTAAAAACCATTAGGATTATTAAACTAATTTCTCAAAAACGGGTTAGGAGTCGGTCAGAGCCCTGGGCCATCCACTATGAAATACCACGGCCTATGGAAGGGCTTATCGATTGAGTGTTAGGCCGCCAACCTACTCGGATTAGTATATTGATGGGTCAAGGCTCGATCAGCTGGCCCATGTCCAAAATTGATGTATGTGCATTTGTACCGTCTCACCCGTCAGAGCTTTCGAGCTTCCACATGGAATGTCGTCGTGCATTGAAACAGTCCAACATATCGTCCTCTCAGTCACGTGCATCACATGCTTCTAGTAGAATAAAGAAAGACATCACAATATTACTTGCATTTTTATGTAGAATAGAGCTATATTTATCCCCCAAAAAAAATTACCAAAAAATTTATCAAATCAATGTAAATGATTGCATTAGTGGGTCAAGTTAACCTTTTCTAATGAAATCCACTGCTTCAACATTCACATTGGTATATTTTTTGGGTAAAAGTTTTTGAGCAATGTTATAATAAGGACTTAATTTAGAGACCTAATCTGATATCTAATTTAATATAGTTATTGAATTAGTTAAGAATTATAATATTAGATGGAAGTCGCATTCAATTCAACAACTATAATTGATTTGATTATCGAATTAGGTTCAAACTACATTTTTCAAAGTTTTATGTTAAGCAAATATTATTATTTTTTTGTCCGAGGGTCAAAGGTGTTTGAGTCAGCATATGTGCACTTTGATTAATTCTCTTTTTTGTCTAGTCAAAAATAAGTCATTCATTCCGGAATTAGGATATTCATGAAGGATAAATCTATTATAACTTGACCCCAAAAAATTATTAAAATTTAAATTCAAGACGCCTGGATTTATAACTCATTTACGTTATTACTTGAATTGCCTCTATGGTTAATTTATTTATTTCTGCCTCAATAAGATGTGAACAACACTTTTTGGTTGCATCACTTTACTGCTAAAACTTAACCCAGCCAACTCACATACTTACACCTGCAGCAAGCCGATGTAGACTGTTCTAGTCTTGAAAAAGCCATTCAACCTCTATTAGTTTGGGCTATATACATGATGTGGTGGATTTGGTGTGTCAAGTTTCCACTCGAAGTTTAAATGATACAGCCTCTAATATGAACTATTCAAAGGTCGGGACACATGTTAGGATTGATTAAGATTGACACCACAAACCCACTAAATTAATGTCACATTCAAATGACTTTTACTTGACACCATAAACTCACTAATTTAATAATTAGGTAAATTTCATTGACATTTCATCTGATTTTTGAAATATCACTGTACACTCCTGTAATTTATATAAATGTTTCACAAATTACCCTTGGTGCGATGTGATGATTTATTCTCTTATGAATTACCAAATTTACCCTTGGCCATATAAAATTAGTTTAAAGTAGTAGTAAACATCCTTTTAATATTAATTTAATTAAACTAAATACTAATTGGATTAAATAGAATGTTTCCTATAAAAAAATGTATCAAACAAAATGTTAAGTTAAAAAATTATATTAATTTGATAAAACTAAATATTAAATTCAAAAAATTGAATATTAATTTTATAAAATTGAATGACCATTGGTATTAATTTGATGAAATTGAATGTTGATTTGAAATTCAATCAAAAAAAATAATGTTAGTTTGATAAATTTGATGTTAAATTGATAATATTAAATGTTAATTTGATGAAATTGAATATTAATTTGGTGTTAATTTTATAAAATTGAATATCGATTTGATGAGATTAAATATTAGTTTTCTGAAATAAAATGATAATTTTATAAAATTTAAGATCAATTTCTCGTTCATTTGGTAAAATATTGTATTAATTTGATGAAATTTAATGTTAATTTGATAAAATTGATAGTTAATTTGGTGTTTAATTAGATCACATTGAATATTAATTTGTTAGTTAATTTGATGAAGTTTAATATGGTTTTGATAAAATTTAATGTTAAATTGGTATTAATTTTATGAAATTGAAGGTTAATTTGGTATTAATTTTATAAAATTGAATATTAATTTGGTATTAGTTTAATAAAACTGAATGTTAATTGGATGAATTAAATGCTAATTTGATGAATGTGAATGTTAATTTAGCAAATTTTAATATTAATTTAGTACTAATTTGATGAAGTTGAATATTAATTTGGTGCTAATTGGATAAAATTAAATATTAATTGAATAAAATTGAATATTAATCAAACAAAGTTAAAGGTCAATTTGATGTTAATTTGATAAAATTATAGATTATTTTTTGTATTAATTTGAGCAAGGCTAATTAAATAAAATGGGAATTCTAATAAGGGTAATTTAGTAAAATTATGTATTCTGTTAGGGCACAAAAATTGACATGCAGTGATATTTCAAAAACTAGAGGGGTTGTTAGTGAAATATAAATTAAATTCAAGGGGTGTCAGCCAAATTTATCCAATAGATATTTGTTTTGCCTTTTATATTCTTTAGATCTGATATTGCATTAACCTGATTGAATTAGAAAATTTTTACTTGAATTTTCAAGCATCAGGATTGAGTATATTTTTTGATCATAGTCATAGGGCCCTCTAATGATGGGTCCTGGTGGGAGATAAGTGGATACCAGTTCTGCGTTTTGCAGAATATTCGTCTTTTTCTTTCTCTTTTTTGTTTGAAGTGTTATTCATGTCTCCTTGAATATGGTACGGGTAGTGGATAAGTCCGAGAATAATATTATTATAACCTAAAAATTTAACTTGGTTTTGTAAACATGACATGGTCTAATAGAATTATTGTAATTTTAATTATTAATTTTTTTTATTTAGATTATATTGCTTAACTTATTAAGTGAACAAATTATATTTGTTTTTTGAATAAAAAATAGATTAATATTAATTCATCATTTCATTTGATTTTAATGTTGACTAATATCTACCAAAGACCCTGTTTCTATAAATGCAATGCCTAATTTGTATTGGTCAAAAATGTAATCCGAAGGGCACTTATAGGACTGGGGTCCCAATCTCCACTGGCATGAGACTTTGGTTCCCTTGTGCAATGGACGTCAGAAACTGGTGTTGCTCCGGTGCTAGAGCCATCCAACTGGGCTGCAACGCCAACTACGATGAGCTGGAAGCCCTGAACGGACCATCCACAACCACGGGATCGAAAAACCAGATGTGGAAATTGCTACGGAAGAAGCTCTTGAAAGATCAGAAAAGGAAGCATGGTCAAGCTCAATTCTCATATGATGAGCACACTTATTCTCAGAATTTCGACCAAGGCCTGACTTGGGTGGTACCGGAGAATCTCTCCCGATCCTTCTCCGTTCGCTTTTCCGATCCGTCCAGCAAGTTTTCAAAGAAAACGGTGGTGTAAGATATGATATGTTATAATCTTATTGTTGTGTTTATAATTTTTGATATTTCGTTGTGGAAGTTTTAATAGAAAGTCACATTCATTGCTTAGTATATTACCTCTCTCTCTCTCTCTCTCTCTCTCTCACACACACACACACACAGAGCTAAATTAACTTGCAAACTACATATTAGTACTTACAGAACTCTTATCTAAGATGCTATGGTTTTGCCTGGTTCAATTCTTTACTTCTTCTTAGCTTGAACCGTTCCTTCTACTTGTAGTCCAATCCATATTGGTATTTATTTCAAGTTGTTTCTCACCCATATTCTATTTAGTGGTGTAAATAGGAGGATAACTATGCTGTTGGTAACCTATGTGTGTGTATGTGAGAGAGAAGAGAGCATTTGATGGAATTTCCTTGTTTCACTAAGCATTTTTCCATCCATGTTTAGAGCATTTTAATCTAATTAAAAGGAATGTGGAGAATTTTCTATTTCCTTTCCTTTTATGGGTTAATTACATTTTGTTTAAAACAAAATTATAAACACCAAAAGTATGTATCAAAATGTGCATCAAATCATTTGTAGTCACTGAACAGCTGCAGATGATTTGGGGCACACTTTTGATGTACATAGCATTATTTTTTTTTTCATATTTACAGAAAGTATTCAAGAGCAAACCAATTCACAATTGTGAATTACGTTGTTGTGATTAGAAAAGTCTTCAGAATTCTATTATGTCTCTCTGACGTGAGTTAGATTTTAGAACAATCATGAATCTGTAAGAAATATAGACTTGTATGAGATTTGAACGTTGACTTGATACACTATAAATTACCTACTCAAAAAACTTATGTTACAAAAATATCTATGTATTTTCAGCATAATAAAACATACCCTGATATTATAGTACTGGGAAATGCTAGAAGCATATGGAAAACTCCAGGACTTTGAAGTCATAAAAAACTACGACAAGTAGGCTTCTCATCTGGTGGATTTGTAGCTAGCTAGCTAGCTAGCATGATGTGTGCAGTTTAATTGGTGGGCCACACTAGAGTGCTGAAAAGCCAACAATTAGAGAACCATTCACTAATATTGACAACTTGGACTGATCAAAGCCCTTCCAATTTCCCACATCAACCCACTTTCCCAATTCAAGGTCTTGCAACCGACATGCATTTTGTTCTGGAACCACCAACTTCTTTGATTTTTATTAAGAGCAATGTTACATATTTTAAATTTATATCTCAAAAGTGCATCCCAAATTAATGGAAACAGTTGGATGAGTGGGTCCTACCAATTTTTTTTATTGGGACCCACTCATCCAACGGTTCCCATTGATTTGGGATGCACTTTTGGAATATAAAATTGGGATATGTAGCATTACTCTTTTATTAATGCTTGTAAGGTGTGTGGATCAGAATCATAAATAAGCTGCCAATAGTGTGTGTATATAAGCATACATATGTAACAGATTTGTGCGATCTACGAGATTCATAATCTTTCTCCTTTGTTAACAACGCCCCCATTCTTCACCTTTCCCCCTCTTTCACCCAACCATTAGGAAGTGGAAGTTCGAAGATGATAAATTGATTTTTTTTATAAAAGAAAAAAAAAAATTGAGTGAGTGATAGTTTAGTTTGAGAGCCGAGTGGAGAGATAAGTACTTAAAAAAATCACTTGGTACGGTATGATGAAACATTTTATTCTAATCAAATGAATCAAACTATTGTGGGAATGTCTTAAGTCGTCTATTCCCCAAAAAAAAAAACGATTGGTAAATATGTAATCAAAGTTAGTTAAATCTAATTTCAAGGACTAATACATGCTAATAATATTGGTTTAACAGTGAGTTTAATGGATTTTCAATCATAGTGTATTATTAGTATGAGAGAGAGAGAATTTGTTTGTTTCAAACAAGAAATGAGTATTCCATTGATCAACATGTTTGACAAGAACTTGGAGAGAATATGCTTAAAGATGCCTTTTGATTCTCGGACCTGAAGTGTGCGCAACATCTAACATATGAGTAGTAAGTAATGGAAAAGCAACGTTATCCAATCTCCTTCATTTGCTTTTGCTTTCCAACACATTATTCTCCGCACTTTCGGCGGTCCGTCGATGCACCTTTCTATATTAGATTAGATAGGACACCAACACATGATGACCCAAGTTTACCCGACCCGTTAATCGAGGGCCTAAATCATCTGGCTAAATGGTTATTATCCTGTTAAAACCATTCCACGGCAATCTTTAAAATCACTCCCAAATAACTTTAAAACAACCAAAAAACATAACTCAAGACTCCATTGAAAAAGAAATGTTCGTTTTCTATAAACATTATTTCAAAAATTAAAATTCACTTTAAACTTAAAACTCAAATTCGTACCACTACACTAGAACCTTAAATTCAACTGCACCGATGAACTCCTTACGAAAAATAGAGCATTACCAAGTTGAGTTTGCAGCTTCAGATGGACTAAGTCAAAAACCTGAAAGTCCAATTCGTTTTCTTCTTCAACCTTTCTTTCCTTTCTCTTTCTCTCTTCGTTTCTGCTTGTTCCCATCCACTCCAGATGATTTAAACAACCTCAATGGGCACCTAATGTTGTGATGATGGCTTTGCATGCCATCTTTTACCACCAAGTGCCACATCTTACTTCCTCCATGTGAGGTGATTGTGGGAGGGGCAATTTCGTAAATATATGTATATTAAATTTTATGTATATATATATTTAATTAATTTTTTTAATTTTTTTTATGTACTATGCATGCATGCTCGAATTTCACAATATGAATATAATAGTCATTCAAATCAGAATTGGACTTTTACACAAAATATTTTTCTTAATAAACTTTGTAAGTCCTATAATGTATACCCGACCTTCAAATTTTCCTAAAATTGTTTATCCCAACCCAACCCAATTGGGCGCCGAAGTTACGAATAAGATTTATTCATAACCAGTCACTTGTTTGATAATTGTAATTGAAATTTTGTGGCCTCCACTGATTACTCGATGAGATGAATAATTTGAAGGCTTTTAAATTACAAATTTACCATAATGCCCATTAAGAAATCCTAAGTTGTAAGAACTTTTGGGGGGAAAATGATAATTGACATAACTTATCCTATTGGCGGCAAACAGCTTAGATTTAACCCACCAATTGGATGAGTTAAAAAAACCCAAATAGGTAGGACAAAATCTAAGGGCTTAGAGAGGCTGGTCCTTTTTTGTAGACTTATTTGGGCTTAAGTACACTCAAAAAACTTATTTGGAGCTAAGTCTATTTTGATCTCCATTGTCCAAAGTACCCTCAAATGTTATATTTAGTCAAAACTTATTTGAAAAAATTAACAACTCCTAAATTGAGAATTATATTAGTATTAACAACTCATATCTTGAAAATTATGTTTCTATCAACATATATATATATATATATATATATTGAACAGTAACACACTCAACAAAAAAAATAGTAACATCAAAAAGTAATATACTCAACAAAAAAATAATTACATCAAATAATAACATGCTAAAAAAAACTTAATTAAAAAATTAACCATTGCAATAGAGGGACATCATATGTGAGTATTTATTCTGTTGTGAGGGTGTCACTCTATTACAATGATTAAATTTTTATTGAACATGTTACTGTTTGATGTTACTACAGAGTGACACCATATATGAGTATTTATTTTGCTGTGAGGGTGTCACTCTATTACAATGATTAAATTTTTATTGAGCATGTTACTGTTTGATTTTACTATTTTTTTGTTGAGTGTGTTACTGTTTGATGTTACTATTTTTTTGTTGAGAGTATTACTGTTTAATATTACTATATCTATATACATATATATATATATACATATATATATATATATATGAGATAGAAAAATAATTTTAATGCTAGCACAATTTTCAAGTTAGGAATTGTTATATTCAAAATATTGAAATTAACAATGATAAACAATTTTTATGGTAAGGGTAATTATAGAATACATTTCAAAAAAAAATTAAAATTTTTTAAAATGTGTACTTATTGATAACTATTTGATGAAAAGATGACTTAATGGAGTATTAGTTTAAAGGTAGTACTTAAAGCCAAATAAGTTCTACAAAAGGTATTCACAGCCAATTATCCCCAAAATCTACTGTGGCATTTGGGTTGAGATTGGCCCAAAATATTTATCCAGTTACAAAATTGCTTCCCAAACATGGTACATGTGGAGCCCCAAGTTAAATTATGTTATCCGACATGTGATATCCCCACTTATTTTACTATCTAAATGTAATCTTTATTTGATCAAAAGAATCAATCAAACCGTAATTCCAAGAACTAGAACTAACATAATTTTTACATACCAATTATGCGGAATTAAATATCATAATTTACATACTTGAAGTCATTGATGCAAATCTTCAGTTTCTTGAACAAGAAGAACAGTACTTTTGTGTAGCCTGAAAACACAGTTTCTCTCTCCTAACCTTTTAACGTACAATACACAAATCAATGAGGCATATGCACATTTATAAGTAGAGAGAGGACCAATTTCCTAGATCAATATGAATTTCACTTCCCATCAAAGTAGGATATCAGGAAACTTCTACTCTCATTGACCAATCGAAAAACATCAGTTATCCGGTTAGTTTGGGATTGACAATCTTATCATTATCTTGACCCAACCAATTCACCGATTAATTAATCATTAATAAATATCATATGTACCAAAAATCACGTGGGCCACATTTAAGTCTTACATCAAACACAACCAAATCGTGTCAACTGGGTTTAAACTTACGTCCTTGATACGTTGTACTAATGAAACTTTTTTGTTTGACATATGCCTTCCATATGGGGGTGTGAATTCGTGTCAAGTTATTCGTATATTGATACATACAAAAAAAAAATTATTTAATGTGTTATAAGTGTCAAACATTAATTCCATCTACTTTTATCCTTTTTTTTGTTAATGATATCAATTTTAAAGTTGTATTGATTTTGTACTAATGATGATGAGTATAGGTCTGGATATGGGAGCATGGCATAGGGCCAATCTGCAAAAGTTACAGCATGATATGTGGACAGGGGATAATGAAACATTAGTTGATGACTCTGATGAAAAAAAATCCACAGGCAGTGGAAACGGATCAAGTACTGCAGTCGGCAAGTAGTGGGTATAGAAAAGCATTAGGGACCACAACTCTAGGACAAAGATAAACACACAAGGGACCACAAAAATCAACCAAAAGGGACCAACACAAAACCCTAACTACCTGTTATGTATAAATAGTCAGCAATGTTATAGTGCACAAAAAAAAAAGAGGGCTATTCGGCATGCCACCAAGTGGAATCTAGGCAATACCCTGTAAAAGGCCTCAGGCAAAAAATTCATGTAATAGCATTTTTTTTTCCAAGTAATACAATCCCCAAGGAGCAAGAGTTTCCCTTATAGTGGACGTAACCTTAGTCTTTCAGCTAATGTGAACTACTTATACTTAAAGGTGTTCACCCTATCCTACGGGTAGGAAATATGATCTTCCGTTTTCCTACCCGATACTTTGCGGAAGAATTTTTTTTGCCTACTCTACTCAATCATGTGTGGTATTCCTACCCGACTTTTGACCAAATTAATCGGGTAGAAAATCGAGTGAACACTTTTGTAGTTATTAATTTTTGGATCATTTTAACAATTCAATTAAATAACATGCACCAATTAAACAACATAATAAACCAATAACAATAAAATCTAAAACAATTACAATAAAACACAAGAAAAAATAAACATCAATCTATCATAATTGTTTCACAAATACAATAATAATTATTTTAAGTTTAAACCATATGGTTAGGAAATTAAGATTTTTAGTTTATATATATATATATATATATATATCAATAAATAAATTAATTAATGTGGATAGGGTAGGGTACAAATATAGAAATTAAAGGCTATTACGCATTCCTACTTGATTTTTTCGGCTAGTCGTTCAATAGGGTCAGGTAGGGTAGGAAATTACAGATAATCGAAATTTTGAACACCGTTACTCATACTATTGTCTTCCCCTTGTATTTTTTTTTATTTTTTTTTTAAAAAAAGGGTGCAACACGAGGACTCCCCAGGGGCTCACCCATCCTAGTACTACTCTCGCCCAAACACGCTAAACTGCAGAGTTCTGATGGGATCCGGTGCATTAGTGCTGGTACGATCGCACCCCCTTGTATTATATACATAGCATACACTCACATTCTCTCACGCATACAGTCACTCTCGTTGGGCTTCGCCCCAAGTTGTTTTACAGTCCAGTCCATTCGATCTCAAGCACTATCAAATATCATATTCATGTTGATGGCTCAAAGTAACACTCTACGTCCATCGCATTATGAACGAGAAACTTCAATGAATTCTAGGGGCTAAACAGCTCATGATGAAGTCACTATTGGAATTAACATGATTTTTTAATCAAGAATTAGTAGGATTAAATGATGGTTGGAGACGCTCAGTCTTTCTATTTATTGATTTGTGTGTTTATATAATTTTTTAGTTTTTTCTCGAGTTCATCTATTATGGATCCCGTTAATAAAAAAAATGTGTATAAAGGAGTATACGAACACATACCTACCACTCTACTAGAGATTTGAATCAAGATTCTAATACATATTGATACAAATGATCCAATCAGAACAAGAAGTTTGAGGGACATTTAAAATAATTTATTTTTTAGCGTATGAGCTAACTTCTTGGGGCCTGTTTATTTTGTGGGTTTGGGAGGATTGGTGTCCAAATTTTGAGAAAAAACCTTCAAATTCCATGTTTGGATTAAAAATTTAATCCTGAGTCCTTAAACTCGGCCCGCTGCTGGCTCCGATATTAAACTCATAATCATGAGTTTTATAAAATCTAGGGGGTGGGTTTGGAAAGATGGGTTAAGGGGTTAAGGATACAAAAGATAATTTTACCCTTTAACATGGGTATGAATTTGATTGATCAAGGAAAAAATAGTCACTTACAGGATAATGGTTGTTAATAATTATGATATATCCTTGGATTCTACATGTTTATGTGTTGCATACCAAATAAAGGTGTGGACTAGATTCAATGCTAAATCTCATCTTTGTAAAGAAAGGTTTGAGTTTAAAAAGGTTTGATGGAACCAATCCAAACCCTCTCCAAAAATCCATCCAATAGTCTCTGGCAGTAGAGTAGAGACAACGATGAATTTTCTATTAATCATGATATTCATAACTATAATGATAGGAGTGGAATTTTGATTCACTCTAACAATTTTCTTCAATCTATACTAATAAGATAGAGACAATTTCAAACTTCCCAAATTGAAATCACCTTGCCCAATTTAGAAAAGCAAAAGAACGGTTATGAGTTAATTGAAATTTAGATATACGGTTCAGATCTCATCTAAACTCACCTAATTAAATCCAATGGCTCATAATCTATTCCATAGAAAAAGCAAATCACGCCACCCAAGTCAAATCCCTCTCGCTCTCTCTCTCTGCTTGCTAGCTCGCTCCTCTCCCTTGGAAGACGCCCAAGCCTAAGTACTCTTCTCTCTATCTAACGACTTTCATACACACACACACACACATATAACGCTCTCTCTTTCTCTCGCTCCTCTGCCAGGTACCCCTCATCTCTCTCTTCACACACACACGCACAATTGAACACACAACACATACACGCATAGCACCACACTGCCCAATTACACACAATCGAACCACATGTTGTGTGTTCTGATGATGCACAAAATTATCTTCGTGCAAGATCAACAGTCAAGAATGTGTAAGGGTGTGATTAATGAGTAATTAACAAACAATCAATGGCAAAACAGTAAATAATAGATCAACACATAGATTTATAGTGGTTCGGTCTGGATGACCTATGTCCACTCTCGGGAACAACAGCAGTGGTCTGGTACTCTTTATTGATAAATAATAGTCACCGGATAGTTTACTCTTGAGAGTTACAGTGCTTTGAGGGAGGGAGAGGGTTGTGTGTAGAGAGATGTGTGTGATCTCAAGGTGTGGAGGTCTCAAGGAGGTGATCATCCTGCCCCTTTATGTGGAGAGGGGCTTACATTATATAGGTTCTCTAAGGCAATGACGTGAGGGAGAGGACTTCCACCATTTTGGTAAGTGTAGTTATGGTAGGATGTGATCTCCGTATTCCGTCATTCTCTCCCTCATGCTCTTATTGAGTTGGAGGAGGACTCTCAGCTACATTGGACTTGGTCTTGTCTCTAGACTTGTCTTGAGTAGGCTTGGACTTATATTGGAGTCAAGTGGCGAAGGAGAAGACCAAGGGGCAAGCCAACGCCCATTTTGAGGAGGCATGGGCGACGCTCACTTGGGCCTTGGGCGGCGCCCCTTGGACCTTAATGCGGGCCTTTTAGTTCCTTTGGACTTCCTGGGTTGACCCAACTTGATTGGACTTTCTTGGTTTATTTAAATTGGGCTTGAACCAGTCAAATTTATGCTCATCATGTTCGATTGTTTTTAGTTAGATATAATTTTATTTCAAGTTTTTAATCATTTGGGGTGATTAATTTGTTTGGGATGATTAATTTGTATTTTTTATTATTATTGTGCGTTGTTGAATTGTGTAATTCAATCACCTATTAGTGTCGCCCACCAACTATTTATTATTATGCTCCATATGACTTTTTTTCTTGGTGGATTTTGTTGTAGGTAAATGACAGTAAAACTAATGGCTAACAAATTCCTAGCTTCTGAATGTTGAAGGTAATATCCATGAGATTTGAAATAATTTTTGTGGATCTGGCTCAATGATGCCATTGAGTATCTTAGGTAGAAAGCATAAATCTGTAGCTTGCTATCAAGTTTGGGGCTTAGATAGCTAAGAAGTGGTACTTTCTTTGCCTTCAGTTAATTTAAATTATGGGTCTATCTTTGAGATTGAACATGAAATTCCAGTTTTGGGTTTTATGTTAAAACTTTAAATGGTGTCAATTTGTGCTATTTAATGGGAAAAAGAAATAAGGGTTTACTTTTGAATAGACATAGAATGATCATATGGGTGTGACAAGATGGGAAAAATATATGAAAAAACTCATTTCACCAACCCAATTTTACTATTATTGCTAGCGTTGTTATAGAAAATTTGGCACTACCTAATTTATACCGATTTTATGAGTTTTGCTATATTCAATTATACTCAGTTTAATCTTATTTGGGTCATGGATTACATCCTTTTGTTTTTTATTGTTAAGTTATGAATTGACTTTTATTTGTAACAAGAAACCAGGTAGATTTGAAATGCTTTCAAATTAGTGTGTTTTATTTTTATTATGAGATTGATATTTCTAACATTTGGACAACTAAGGTTTTTATTTTTGTTTTGTTCTTGATTAAATATGGGACTTTGATAATTTCCGTTTGTTGTTCTAGCAAATATTTGATTTTAGGATAAGGTTCCACTTGATTGTACGTACTACAAGTAAGCATAAAACTCAAATTTTAATTGTTTCATTCTCATTTTCTTTTCATTAGGGTTATGCATAATTTTTTTTTGGTTGAAATTTCTATAGGCACTTTACGTTTGTTCTTTATTTATACTACGTAAGTTGTTAGTTTATGTAGTGACTGGATAATTGATAAGAGTAATCATCCAATATATTTTATTAACAAGATGTGTTTGCACTTTGTCTATGAAAGCAATGGATGTTGCATGTACATAAACAGAGATCTCTTAATATTTTTTCAATACTTTAGAATTTTTATATTGTGTTGCTTCCAAGTTGTGTTTGTATTTTGTCACTATACAAACACAACTTTTTGGTAATTTTTTTTGTATTACACCATTTACAGGCACGTGCATTAGTTGAATGTTACATGTTACGGTTATTTTGATAGAAGTGGGTGGTTGAATGATAGTGGTTTGATTGGATTTGGTTTAACAAATTTGGTTTCATTTTCCATTTTACTCTCATATCCAATCAATTTGATTTCTTTATTGAACTACCTTGCAGATTTTTTGTTGTAAGATTGTAATAGGAGATGCTAGGCAATAACGGTTCAAAGTAAGAAACACTTCCGGATGGTAAGGCAAGGGTAAGTTCTTATATGCAGTGCAAAATCCTTGGTCTTCTTTGTATATTGCTTTGTTGCGGTTATATTTATTGTAAAATGCATATGCGATTTCATGTGATCCCTGCAAAAGTAGAAAGAAAAATAAGTAAGTTGGACGTTTTAAACACATTGGAAGTTCGATTAATAGATCTATAATAATAAGATAGAGTACTTTATCCTTCTTTCTCTTTGTCTCCCTCTCTCTCTCTACCACTAACGAGCGTTAAATCTAAGATATTTGATTTAACGCTTTGTCCAAGACTAACTTTTTCACTGGGAATATCACGTTCTCTCTCTCTCTCTCTCTCACACACACACACACTTGAACAGACACATGCAACAGATCACTCACCCTCTCTGCCATGACTCCTCTGTCGTCACCCAGGTACATCCCTCCCCCCTCTCTCTCCACTCTCACCCTCTCTGCCTCACAACACACACATAGAAAGTTACACACACACACACACATCACCCTCTTTGTCTCGTGACACACATACACATACAGTCGAACACAAACACACACACATCACCCTTTCACGACTCTCTCACCATCTCTGTCTGACGCAGAGACACACTCACACACGGACACACATCGCACATACATACACACACACCAAAGCACACACATATTTCCCCTTATTATTTCCATTTCATGAATTTCATCTCAATTCACACACACCACCTTTTTCGTTGTTTGCTTAGGTTGTTTTTTTGAATTGTTTTAGTTGAATATGAATCTTTTTGTTCACTTAAAATTTTGATGCTTGGATTAATGTTTGATCAATGGGTTAATGTTGATTTTTTTCCTAAAGTTAATTGTTATGATATTAATCTTGCGTTGTTTGGAAGAAATCCACTCACTGGCCAACTATTTGAAAATTTTAGATGCACATCTTATCGGGAGGTTGGAACCCCCTAGGTAATATCTTGAACCTTTTAATCTCTTCCAATTATAAGTGTTGCTCCTGAATTGATACTATATGTTTTTAGTTCTTTGGCAAACATATCAAGTTCAAGTATACATAGGATTATGATTAAAATGTTGTATCGGTATGAGCATTTACTGCCATCATAGCTCTGGTAATGTGACTGTTGTGAATTTTGGTTATCAAGGAAAAATATACAATTTATATATTCATTGATTAATGTTTAGGCATTTAGATATCTCATTTATGGTACTAACATTGTTAATTTTTTAGTTTTTCATGTAATGATAATTATTTTATATTTGACTAAATTGAATAGAGAATGACAGGAGGGCTCTTGCTAATGTTCATGTGTTTTTCAAATTAGTGAGTGTTGTGGTTACTCAGTGCCTTTATGTATATATGTAGGTGGGAAAACAGTTGTGTGGGTGAGAGAATGTGTTATAGAGAGTTGTTGATCATGTTTAGATTTTTGTAGGCCTTAATTGGATGTGGAAGCTATGGAATTTGGGCTGAAACTTTTGGGAATTTTAATTCTTATTTCCCCCATTTTTCCCCACATTTTTTTTTTTCTGTTGCTTAGATATCAAAAATCTTATTGACATATAAATTTTGTGTTTGATGAAAAATATATTGAACTGGGTAGTTCATGTCATTTTGAGCAAATCTTACTTAGCAATTCCCTATGAGTAAGTTTATTATGGGTGAAATGTTGTGGTGGTTGTGATTTTTGGATTTGCATTGTTAAATTCATGCTTTGGAATGTAGTTTGATTTAAGGCCATTGTTTGATTTGACTTTTCATTTGATAATCAGAATTTAGTATTGTTTGATGATATTGAAATTTGAATTCCCTGGATCACGATACATGTGTAGGAAAATTTAAGAAATTGGAGAAATTGAATGCTAAATATGTGTGCTTGAATGAATAGTGGAGTTAACTATTGTTAAGTCGTATCACTTGCAATGCTTCATAACTATAAAAAAACGTGTAATGTGGAAATACATTGAAAAAAAGTTTAACTGTTTCTTAAATATTATCCTATATTCTTTACATTATAGCAATCACATTTATATGAAAGTTCTAATAAAGAAGCATTGTTTATGTTTAACAAATCTGTTGCCTATAAATATACAACATTGTTTCATGTATTATATATATTTGATTTCACAGACTCATGGAAGACTAAAAAGACTCAACAGTCCTCTTGGTAGATAGGTGAAATGACTTGGTTTAGTTCTATTGGTAAAAGTTACAATTTCATTATTAACCGATGTTTCAAAATGTGGAATGTTCAAACCAAAAGATTCTTATTTATGTAGATTTAGTTCTTTGGTTAGACTTTATTACATATGGCTATGACTTTTGTAATTATGATATAAATGTTATTTTGGTTTGGATTATGTAGTGACTAAAAGTTAATGTTGTCTTTGAGTTAGGTTGAGTAATTTATTCTTGAGATTGGTTATACAATGACTTGTGTTGGGAGATTGAATAGTTTGTGTTGGGCAATAATGCAATTGATGTCACTATAGACAGATTAAGACTTTCTTGGGTTCCTTTCAAAGAAAATTTTGTTGAAATTTTTTGAAAAAATAATAGAGGTTATATTTATATCAATTTTTTTATAGCAAATGAAGAAAAAATTATTTCAAATTAAAGAATTTTTTAAGTTACAAAGTGCCTTTAGGCACGAGTTATTACTAGTGTTTTATATTATAGATGTCTCATTTATTTTAGGACTACTCGTATAAATTCTTATTTTTCCATACATTTAGAAAAAAAAACATACTAGTCAAACTAAATTTCAATTATGTTTCTCTTTTATCTTAAACAAGTAGTGTGTATCATTTTATTTGATCTCCGTATTTGACTTCGATTAACACAATTTTTATTTATAAAATTTAAATTTAAAATTTGAATTAGTATGTTATATCTTAGAAGGCAAAACAAATAATTTGTAAATAAACATATTTTAATAAGTATTTAGTATTATTATTATTATTGAATAAATATTTATAGGGTCTCATATAATTTTTTTGCCTAGTGCCCAAATTATGTTGGGCCGCCCTTGACTAACATAGCCCAATTGCATGGCAAAATTGTTCACTTTGGAAACCTGAGGAAAACCTAGGGTCTATTTGGATAGTGTTTCAAAAACTATTTTTTGTTCTCGCAACACTAAAAACAAGGCAAAACTTGTTTGGTTAGAATTTTTATTCTCTAAATTTTTCAAAAAAAGTGGGAAATCCAATCTAATTTTAGAGAACAAGTTGGACTTGTTTTAGGCTGTTTTGGAGATAAAAGATAGGAAAATGGGAAACACATGAAACAACACAGCTATTAATGAGGTCTCCCCTTCGAACCTCCTTAGTAGCAAAACATGTTCTAATATAAAAGGGTTTTTTTTGCCTTTCTCTCTCTCCACTTTCGCTCTTAGACAGAACAAACACACACACAAGTGGATTTAGATCTGTGTTTGATCTAGTTCAATCGGCGAGATCAACCAGCTTTTAGATCTAATTTTTTTTATTTGATTTGATTTTTTGGTTTAGATTTGATCTAATTCAAGGGGCTTCATATCTGATTTGATCTAGTTCAATCAGCGGGAACAATCGACTTTGATCGTCGAGAACAACCTTCCCTTCAAAAGATTCCTTCAAAGGGCTGATTGCGTTATTTGTTTTTTTTTTTTGAAAAATATTATTGGTGTTATGTATATCTTTTCTATTGAATCTGTTTGGTTTTATTCCAGATGAAGGCCACTGATCTATTTTTTTATATTGATTTTATTTTTTTATGAAGACCATTGAATCTGTTGGGTTAATTTTAAAGTTTGATTTTTTGAATTTTTTTCATGAAACTGTCAATCTAAATAATATATACCGATATGTACCTTAATAGGGAAAACCCTATTATATAGATTTAGAGGGACTGAACAGAGAGAGGGACTAAATAGATAGAGAGAGAGAAAGAGGGGGAGAGACTAAATGATCAACAACAAATCAAACAAAAATTTATCAACAAATCAGCAATCAACATATGTAGATATGTAACTCCAAGGGCTCAATAAAATGCACTTCTTTGCTATTTTAAAGAGGAAAACCTTAAATTTTCTCTCCAACGGGCTAGCTATCTCACTAGCCATTTCTCATAACCTACATTTCACTAGCTATCCCTGGAGAGGCATAGAAGCTCGCTATTGAGGTTGTTTGTGCCAATTTCTTCATTGTCTTCACTCCACAGAAGCTCGCATTTTTAGCCTCCTTTTGTTGTTATCTTTCTCGATCGTTGTATTCCTCAACCAGCCAGAAGGTTCTTTGTCCAGTTCAGGTATAGAGTTCTCTCTCTTTCTCTCACTCTAACTCTCGTTTTCTCTATCTCTATCTATGTGTGTGGGTGTATATATGGGTCACAAAAATCCTACTAAAACCTTATCTTTGTCTCAGCTCCCACTGAAAAACCCACCTGAAAACCTAAAAGTTCCACCAAAAAACTCACCAAAAATTCCACTAACCCCCCCCCCAAAAAAATCCCACCGACTGAATTTGTGAAATTATAAATAGATGCAACCCCTCCCACATTCGATTGTTGCCTTCTTTCCAAAATCAACCCACTCATCTTAATCCCCCCTTCGGCATGCAGATGGTGTTGTAAATGGGCTTCAGCTATCTACTAGTGATTGATGCTTATAGTATATTTGGGGATGATGTTGACTCTATGGTGTGTTATTTGTTGGAAACCAGCAGTAGCAGTAGGGGCAAAGACAAGGCCACAAAATAAGCAAAACCAGCACTGATGCCTAAAATTATTTATTTTGGTGTGATCTAATATTATTTATTTTTCAGTGGAATTAAATGAGTTTTGATTTTGGTTTTGGTAGAACATAGGTGATCAAGTATATTTTTTAGTTTTTGGGCAAGCAATGTGTGATAGCTATGTAAATTGAACCAAAAAAACTTTAAAACCAATACCTCTCAGACACAATCTAGATATTCTAAATTGTGAATTGTGGTTATAATGTGAAATTTTGGATTTAGGGATTTGTGAAAATTCTGAGTAATGAATTTGAGAAATATATTTTGTTAATGAATCTTGACATCACGAATCTAGAAAATTTGCTAATTCTGCCATGGTGGCCATGTTGAATTATAGGCATTACTCATGGAACCATTCCAACATGGTGCTTCATCAATCTCAAGAATGATGGAACAAATTTAGATGATGAGGTTATAAGTCAATCTTCACCAATATCTTCTCAAGTAGAATCCACCGCACAAAAAAACGAGGTGACAATTTTACAGTAGAGGAAGACATTATGATAATCTCGGTGTGGTTTTTTGGATGTTGTGCAAGGAACTGAGCAAAAATCAAAGACATATTGACAAAGGGTTTGAGAGTTCTTCAACAAATACAAACCTAAGGCAAGCCAAAACCGTAGTCAAAATTCTTTGATGAATCGTTGGTCTGCAATTCAGCTAGCCACCAACAAATTTTGTGAGTGTTTAGCACAGATTGAAAGACTGAATCAAAGTGATTTGAGAGAGAAAAACAAGGTATTAGTGGATATTTTCTTACAAAATAGTGTACTTTTAATGACATAATAATGAGTTTTGTTGAAAGATTTTTCAGATTCATGATGCCAAGAACTTGTACAAGGAACTCTATAAATCTCCTTTTCAGCTTGAACATTGTTGGAATGAGTTAAAATATCAACCCAAAAGGATAGAGGATTCTCGATCAAAGAAGCAAAAAAAAAAAAAACATTATGCAACTCATGACAGCTTTGTGTCTTCTATAGCAGACTTGGTAAATTTAGGAGATGACGGTGGGTCCTATGGATCCTTAGACAAGCCACTTGGAAGGAAAGTTGAGAAAGCGTGACTAAGAAAATCAAAGAGCAAAGAACCTAGAGGACATGCAACAAGTTTTGCACTCGTTAATTTGTTAGCAGAGATGGAGGAAGAGAAAAAGGTAAAAAATGAGAAGAAACTTGAAATGTTTAAAAAATGTTATCTTCAAGAACAGGAATGTCTAGTGCAAGAGAAAGAGTGAATGCAAATGGAGCAACTAAGAGAGGAAAAACGAATAATGTCGATGGATACAAGTGGCATGCCTCCGTTGCAAGCTGAATATTTTCAGAGGCGTCAAATGAAAATCTTGGAAAAGAAGATGTAGTTCTTTTTCATTAATAGAAAAAAATTTTGAAGTAGTAGTAATGATGTTACAAGTATTGTAATAACATTTGCTTAAGTAGTACCTAAAAGGTTCCATGTATATTCCACTGATGCTTGACAATATCAGCTTGGAGTTTGGAATGAATCTCATTGTCTCTAATGCAATGTTGAATATTAATAAATTAGAGCAGTTTTGAACTCTGCTCAAGTATGATTGTAGTAGTGAGACTCTCATCCATTGTATCATAACTAAAGTTCAACTCATTAGCGTCTCACTCATCCTCGACAATTGCTTCAATTTTAATTATATAAACCCAAATGCAGGTTGAGCGAAGTAATATATCTCTTGAAAGATCGAGGTCGAACCCTTAGGGAATTGTAAAACAACAACTATCACACTAATACTATAACAAACTTGTGAAAATGATTTGTTTAAAAGATTTTTTTTAGTTGTAAATATCGATTGAAGTAATTAAAACAGTATAATAAAAATACTAGAGCATCAGGTACTCCCTCTCAATTCTATACAATAATGATTAAAGACTTAATTCTTAATTCTAGACAATAATCAAATGTTGGTTGATTCAAGTTAACGAATTAAGCAATAAAACCTCAATTTATAATCAAAAGATTATTAAGGAACCTGAACAACGACCATCTAACTAATTATTCTGTGAAATAATGATAATCAACTTAAGAGTGGAATAACCAGTTATTTACTCGCAGAGAAATTCAAGCAATCAATGTACATCGCACAATGACCCAAAAAATTTTACAGAGTAAAAACTTTGCCAAGAAATCAAAAGTTGAATTAACATAATATCACATATCATTAAACTCAAAGTCAAAAACATTACCGTATTTCATTGAGAGGTCCTCCTCTAACTCTAGCTTAACCTTCTAGCTAGACATAATTAACAAAGACTAAAAATAAAATATGAAAGGACTCTTAGCACAAGGTAGATTTTACAAGTTCTTCAACTCCTACTTATAAAAGTATTTTGGAAAAGATTGAATTGCATTAAAACTCTGCTCTGGCGTTGCCAAACCAATAACGCGTGTGCTTCAACCGTCCGGACGCAACTTCCAGTATACTCCTCTTCTTTAGCTTCCACTTTCTGCCTCTCGCATCCGAACGCGTATCCTTTAACCGTCCGGGCACTTATTCCAGTGTGCTCCTTTCTCAGTTATGCTTCATCATTCCACAACGAGACATTTGAACCATTACCAATGAGCCATTTTGTATTCTCCTTCACAACATAACTGGTTTTTAACAAGGCACTCCATGTTGGCGAAACATTAGATTTAAATGGCCAATCTTTCAAGGATGGATTCATGTACTTATTTTTAACAACTTAAACTCATAGGGACTTACTCTCAGACTACAATTTTCAACCCAGTTTAGATAAGACAGCAAGGTTGTTCTCCCTACATGTTCTCAAACCCAGTCCCCAAACTTCTTAGGGGAGCAGACAATGTCCCAAGTAATCAAGTGAACCTTTTTTCTCACGTCAGTATCCCTCCAAAGGAAGTTCATGTTTAACCTATCAATTTTATCACAAATGGACTGAGGCAACCAAGAGGTTTGCATAGTGTAGGTAGGGATGGCAGAGGTGACAGCTTGCACAAGAGTATTTCTTCCTGCCAGTGAAAGGTTCTTAATTTCCACCCACTTAATTTCTTTGGAATATTATCAATCAATGAGTTATAGTGATCCTTACTTACTCTCTTATGAATGATAGGAGTGCCTAGATTCTTTCCTAGGTCTTCTGTGCTTGTGATGTTACTTCTCCTCGCAAGGTATAGTGCATGGCTTTTATTAATGTTAGGAGAGAAATAGACTCTAGACATGTAATAGAACAAATATCTTTATATTATAGATAAGACACATTAATGCTGCCACATGGACGTGGGTTCATGGATTTTCCTTTCACTAAACCCCCAAAGTTCACGTTATTAAAGTCAAAAAAATATTTAATGTGATAGTGAAAAATCACGTTGTTACCGAGTCACAATGTGCAATAAAATTTTTTTTACACAGTTCAATAGCTACCATTCAATCTTACACAGTTCAATATCTACCATTCAATCCAAATCATGTAAGGGTGGGCCATCACTAACGTTTGATCCCATTAAATCGCTTGGTTAATCAAGACAAATATGTACATATAGGGCTCGTTTGGTTGCCGTATTAGGAATAAATGGATTAGATATAGTAATTCAGCCTAATACATTACGGAAGGACAAAAGACAAGATTAAATAGAGTATTAGAATAATACGTAATTTATCAAGTGTTTGGTTATACACAATATAAGCGTTGGATAGTAGTTATTTAATCAAATCGGTTGTTTAGTTAGAGAATTATTTCATCGTATTAATGTTAAATTAACAAAAATATTTCCAGTCAGTGTTTGTTACATTGATGACAACTTAATTTTATCATTTAGGGGTTATAATAGTAAATGTGTAGAATAATACGTTTGAGTTGAATTATAATACCACCTCGCTTGATGGTATTAAAAAATCTTCATAATACAGAGTTATCGTATAAAAAATATATGATAAGTATATGATCAATATATGTTTTTGAAATTAATACGGTATCAAATTTGTTTGTCAAACAAAATATTAACCCCGATTAAATAAAAAATAATACAATCCAATATTTAATCCCCTCATAATATGTCTACCAAACAAGCCCATAGATTAACCAAAATATATATAATTAGGATAATTCGTGTCTAAAAATACGATAAAATGTGAATGATTTTGAGAGAAATGTTGATGATCGTTGGATAAATTTAGTTGAGACCGTTGGATAAATTTATTAAAATCTGCTCGATTTTATATTATAAATTTGGACAAAATTATAGTAGCAAAAGAAATATTTTATCAAAAATTACAATCGATTCTAATATGGTATACAATTTTTGAGATCAATTTATATCATTTTGGGAGTCAGTTATAACTTTTTACAATATTCGGTATCAATCCTAAATATTAAGATCAATCTCAAATACTTTAAAAAATTATAACTTGACCTAAAAAAATGTTTTTCTGCAATACAAAACCAAAAAATAGGTGTTATTTACACACTTGATCGTACATTGTTCTGGATATGCTAGCAAATTTAACCTTTTATTCCCAATGACAATAAGAATGCACTATTTAATAACAAGCACTCACTAAATTAATTATAAGTTTTATGCTCTATTCGGTAGAAATGAAAAAAGTAGGAAGGATGGAAAGTATGAGGGATACACTTTCTATCTTTCAAGGAAGGAAAGTAGGAATGATACACTTTCCTTCTTTTGTGTTTGGTTGGATGGAAGAAAAATATAAATGACTAATTTTTTTTTTTGTATTAACTAAGATTAGGAGTGACAATCGAATTGTATCGTGTCAGATTCATGTTGAGTCGTTACGGGTAGGGGTGTCGTGTCGGGGTTGGTCATTTTGTGTCGGATTTGTGTCAAAAATTCCTAAACACAAACCTGACATGTTTAATAATCGTGTCGAGATATGTAAACACTAATCTGACCTGGCTATTAAACGTGTTATTCGAACCTGACATGTTTAATAAACAGGTCATTTTTGAGTTAACACATAACACAACATACTAACTTGTTTAACCTGATCTGTTTAACCCACATATCAAATTCTATTTATTTAACTACTTTAAAAAAAATCAAAAAATTTTATTGAATAAAATTTAAAGAATTACAAGAAGCAAAAGGAAACCAATTCCTAACATCCATTTCCAATTAAATGGTTTTAATCCATCAAAAACATAAAAAAAAATCAGAAATTTATTCTATAGACACTAAAAACAGTCACTTTCTTATGTTTTGTTTTTTTTAAAATAGATATTAGGAATTGGTAGAAGTGGGCTTAGGGTTATATTTTATTTTGTTGTTTTTATATATTTGGATAAATAGGTTAAGCGGGTAAGAAATGGGTAGGTCGGGTTCGGGTTGAATTATATTAACCTGTTTAAAATATACGGGTTAATCAGGTCAAAATCGGGTTGACATGATTTTGACATGAATTCAACCTATTTTTTTTCGTGTTTATACGTGTTGACCCGTTTTTATCCATTGACCCATTTAATTTCGTGTTCGACCCATTTATTTCATGTTCGGTTCGTGTCGTGTCGAAAATTGACAGCCCTAATTACGGGTTTGTGTTGAATATTAGTCACACCTAACTCAACTCATTTAACTAATTGTGTCGTGTCGAGTTACGAGTTAACATATTTATTTTCGTGTCGTGTTCGTGTTCTAGTTAATCAAGTTGGTGTCGAGTTCGTGTCATAAAATTTGTGTCGAGTGCGAGTCGTGCCATCGTTTAAAAATTTTCACCCATAATTAAGATGGAAAAAATATTTTTTAATTTTATTTTTAATTTTTTTAATTTTAAAAATATATATATATAAATACATATTTTATCATTGTATTTTTATATGAAATTAATATATACATAATATATGTATATATAAAAAGA
>CM042188.1:32930003-32955389 GCA_023539305.1 Ilex asprella | reverse complement strand
GATAGTTGCTTTGTATTTTTCACCTCTATTCAACACTTTTCATTTATAGCACCCTATTGTTAATCTATAGCACCTTATTGCTTTTGCAGAGATGTATAGGGAGATGATTGGATCTCGCCTTTCTAGTAGGAGCTCTCCTCCTCCTAAGGTGGCGAGGAAAGGAGATGCCCTCCAGGTGGCTTCTCCCAATGTGTCCCCTGAAGTGAACCCCCCTCAAACAACTTCTCCATTGGCTCCTCGGGGGTGCCTCCATCAAGCGCCTCCTCGTGCTACGACTCCCTCATCAGTGTCTGTTAATCTGGTGACCCCTTTGACTCCACCTTCCTTTTCAGGTGCCTCGACTCCTCCTGTGGGAGTTCCACAAGGTGCACCGTTGATTAGGTCCATGTTGGGTAATGCATCAATCATAAGGGATTGACTAGGGCGGTTTGTGCTTTCTGATGATGTTGTCGGGATTAATGCCTTGGGTACGGAAGGAATTGTCAGTAATTTTCTGGAAGGCCTGGGTCAGGTAGGGGTCGGTTGTTCTCCTTTTTCCAGTTCTTTCTTAAGTTTCTCCTGACTTTTGTCTTTCTCCAGGCTTGTACTGCATCTTTATGCTTGCTTTCAAGGACTTATAGTTACCATCAGATGAAGCAAGATCGTGATGCTATGCATAATGAGCTCCTTTCAGCTCGGGAGAGGATTGCTGAATTCGAAGCTGCTAGAGGGGCTTCTCATGCTGAGCTTATGGCGTCCTGTGAGAAGGCAACCAGGCTCGAGGCTGAGCTTAAGGAGGCTCGTGAGAAGATAGTTGATCTTGAGTTTGAGCGTTCTGCGACCAGTGAGAGGGAGGCGCTCAAAGAGGCTGAGCTTGCGAAGGCCCGTGAGAGGGCCACGCTCAGTGAGGCTGAGCTTGTAAAGACCCATGAGAGGATCATGCTCAGAGAGACTGCTGTGGAGGCAGAGGTGAAGGCAGCCCATGAGAGAGCTCTGCAGGCTGAGGAGAGAGCTGTTACTGCTGAGAAGGAGCTACTGAATGGCCTTGCGGATGCCTTCATTGATGGGTATGAGGAGCTCCGAGGGAAGATTTCAGCTGCCTACCTTGATATTGATGTCTCAGGCTTTACGCCCGCTGAGGCGCCTGACGCTAGTGATGGAGGCTCGGACCAGGCTGAGGATGATGAGGAAGGCGAGGAGGAGGACGACGACCATGAGAGTGACTAGTGTGTTGGGGACTTTTTGATTTTTCTTTTGTTGTTTTTAAAGAAAGACGGTTTATAGTCTTACTTTTGTACCAACACTCCTTTGAACTTGAATGACAAATGCAAAATCGTTTTGGAGTAAAATATGGAAAATTTTATTCATTCATTGCAATATTGGGTGATACCCCAAAAAGGTACATTGAATGTTGGGTAATGAGCCCAAAAAAGGTAGAAAATAAAAATAAGTCCCCACTTTATTACTTTTGACTTTCTCAAGGTGTCATTGGTAGTACCTCTTTAAGTGTTCAGCATTCCACGGATGTAGTAAAGCCTTCCCTTCAGAGTTCTAAATTTTGTAGGTACCTGGCCTTACTACTTCTGTTATGAGGTAGGGTCCTTCCCAATTCGGTCCCAGTTTTCCTTCACGTGCATCCTTTGTGGCGAGGATCACTTTTTTGAGGACCAAGTCCCCTGGTTGGAAGGAGCGAGGCTTCACCCTCGAATTGTAGTACTTCGTCATGCGTCTTTTGTACTCGGCGTTGCGGACTGTAGCCATCTCCCTTGCCTCCTCCACCAAGTCGAGGTTGATGCGGAGTCCTTCCTCGTTGGTGATGGGGTTATGGTGTTGAACCCTTAGAGAGTGTACCCCTATCTCCACAGGGATGACCGCCTCCGTTCCGAAGGCGAGGGAGAAAGGGGTTTCCCCAGTAGGAGTTCTTGGTGTGGTTCGATAAGCCCACAGTACGCCTGGTAGCTCGTCCACCCAAAGACCCTTCGCTCTTTCAAGCCTTGTCTTTAAGTTGCGTAGCACCGTTCTCACCATGACCTCCGCTTGGCCATTTGCCTGCGGGTGTGCTGGGCTAGAGTGAGGTTGTTTTATCTGAAGGTCGGAGCAAAAAGAGTTGAGCAATTTATTGTCGAATTGCTTTGCATTGTCACTGACGATGGCATGAGGTATCCCGAAGCGGCAGACTAGGTTCTTCCAGATGAAGTCTTTTACTTTTCCATCTGTTATCCTTGCTAAGGGTTCCGCCTCTACCTACTTGGTGAAGTAGTCGACTGCTACCACCACGAATTTGCACTGCCCTTTGCTGAGGGGCAAGGGACCTAGGATATCAATGCCCCATCTGGAAAAATGCCACGGACTTGTGATGGCTGTTAGCTCCTCCGGTGGTTGTCTAGACACAGTTTCGAAGCGTTGACACTTGTCGCACTTCCTGGAGAACTCCTGGGCGTCCTTTGCCATGGAAGGCCAGAAGTAGCCTTGTCTGAGCGCTTTGTGGGCAAGGGAGCGCCCTCCAGAATGGTTTCCACAGATTCCTTCGTGAATCTCTCGCAAGGCATAGTGAGCTTCCTCTGGTGTAAGGCACCGCAACAATGGTAAGGAATAGCCCTTCTTGTATAGAATGTCTTACAAGATGGTGAACTTGGATGCTTTCATCCTCAGCTTCCTGGCTTCTAAGGGATCATCTGGCAGCACACTTTCTTGGAGGTATGCCCTTATTGGGGTCATCCAATTCAACTCATCTGACGCACAATTGACATTTGCGGTCACCATGTCCAGCTTGCTTGGCTCGAATTGGTGACTGACGAATGTTGGTCCTCCTTGAGGGGCCTCTAAGGCTGAGGCGAGTCTTGCAAGTGCATCAGCCACCATGTTATCTTCTCTGGAGATATGGCAAATCTGGAAGTAGTGGAACTTTGCGATTAAACTTTTCACCATAGCCAGGTATTCCTGCATTCTTGCTTCCTTTGCTTCGAACTCACCTTTTACTTGATTGACCACCAGCTGAGAGTCACTGTATGCGGCAAGATGTTGGGCTTCCATTTCGGCTGCCAACCTTAATCCAGAGAGGAGGGCTTCGTACTCCGCCTCATTGTTGGAGGCAAGAAAGTGAAGTTTTACCACATATTTGAGAGTGGTGCCATTTGGGCTGATCAAGACTAGGTCTGCTCCTCCTCCTTCGTTGGTTGAGGAGCCATCGACGTAGAGTTTCCAGAGTGATGGAGAAGGTTGCTCAGAGGTTTCTGGAAGAGGTAGGTCTATAGGGTGAGTTGCCTGGGTACCATCAAGGGTGGCTGAAGGAGCATGGGCGCCTGAGGGCTTTGCTGGGGCGCCAGCAGGGGTACCTAAAGACACTTGGGCGTCAACAGGGGTACCTGAAGAGGCTTGGGCGCCGGCAGGGGTACCTGAAGAGCCTTGGGCGCCAGCAGGGGTACCTGAAGAGCCTTGGGCGTCAACAGGGGTACCTGAAGAGGCTTGGGCGCCGGCAGGGGTACCTGAAGAAGCTTGGGCGCCGACAAGGGTACCTGAAGAGCCTTGGGCGTCAACAGGAACTGGCTGGGCGACATAGGGGGTTTCTGGTGTAAGCTCAGCAATGAAATCCGCCAATGCTTGTGCTTTGATGGCTGTTCTTGGTTGATACTGGATGTCAAACTCCCCTAATTCTACTGCCCACTTGAGTAGTCTTCCAGATACGTCAGGCTTTCCCAGAATTCTCTTCAGAGGCTGGTCTGTGATTACAATGACACTGTGACTCTGAAAGTAGTGTCGTAGGCGCCTTGCTGCTGAGATCAGGGCGAGCGCTAGTTTCTCAAGTTCAGAATATCTCACTTCAGCCCCCTATATGCTCTGCTCACATAGTAGACTGGTTTCTGTACTCCATCACTGTTCCTGACAAGAACTGAGCTTACTGCCGATGAGGAGGCAGACAAGTATAAATACAAGGTTTCTCCTAGAGTGGCATGTGAAAGGAGGGGTGGTGTAGCTAAGTAAGCCTTAAGTCTTTGGAAGGCTTCCTCTGCCTCCTGTCCCCACTCGAAAGCCTTTCGAAGGATTTTGAAGAAAGGTAGACATTTGTCTGCAGACTTGGACACGAACCTGTTAAGTGCTGCAATTCTTCCATTGAGGCGTTGGAGCTCCTTGGTCGAGGATGGTGACTTCATGTCAAGGATTGCCTTGATCTTGTCAGGGTTCGCTTCAATTCCCCTCTGGTTGACCATAAAGCCTAAGAATTTTCCTGACCCCACGCTAAAGGCGCATTTATCAGGATTCAGCTTCATGTGGTATGCCCGTAGAACATTGAATGTCTCTTGGAGATGGTCAACATGTTTTGCTGCAGCAAGACTCTTGACCAACATATCGTCGACGTATACCTCCATTGTTCGCCCGATTTGGGACTGGAACATTTTATTCACCAGTCGCTGGTAGGTTGCCCCTGCATTCTTTAGCCCAAAGGGCATCACCCTGTAGCAGTAGGTCCCCTTCGAAGTGATGAAGGATGTCTTCTCTTGGTCTGGGGGATGCATGCTGATCTGGTTATATCCAGAATACGCATCCAAAAAGGTGAGTAGTTCATGCCCTGCTGTGGCGTCGATGAGGAGATCTATCCTTGGTAGCGGATAGCTATCTTTTGGGCACGCCTTGTTGAGCTCGGTGAAGTCCACACAAAGGCGCCACTTTCCATTAGCTTTAGTCACCATCACCACATTTGAGAGCCAATCTGGGTATGACACTTCCCTGACTGCCCCATTTCCTATTAGCTTTTCTACCTCCTTATCCATTGCTTTAGCCCTTTCAGTGGAGGTGCCCCTTAGCTTCTGGCGTACAGGCTTATAGCGAGGGTCCACATTGAGGCGATGGGTGGCTACCTCAGGATCAATCCCTTCAATGTCTGCATGCGACCATGCAAAGATATCCATGTTGCATTTCAGGAAATTTATTAGCTGGTGAACCAGTTCTTCGGAGAGTGACGAGCCAATGTATACCTTCCTGACAGGATGCTCCTCGTCTAAGACCACCGGGGTGAGCTTTTCAACTGGTTCTCCTCTTTCGGTGGAGGCGTCATCCCTGGGGTCAAGGGCCTCCACTTGCAATGTCTCCTGTGGCTTCCTGGTCTTCATTGAGGAGACATAGCATTCCCTTGCTGCTACTTGATCTCCTCTCACCTCTCCGACTCCATTAGGGGTTGGAAAACGGAGGATGAGGTGATAAGTGGAGGGTACAGCTCTTAGTGTATTGAGAGCAGGTCGCCCCAGTATGACGTTGTAGGCGGATGAACAGTCAATTACCAGGAAATTGACCATGACTGTGGAGCTTCGGGGTGCAGCACCGGCAGTGACTGGTAGGGTGATGGACCCTAGTGGGTATACCTTCTCCCCTGAGAACCCAATGAGGGGTGATCTTATGGGTTGAAGTCTCTCTCTACCTAGATGGAGCTTGTCATAGGCTTCTACGAACAAGATGTCCGCAGAACTGCCACAGTCCACTAGGATCCTTCGTACCTGAAAGTTGGCGACGGTCATGGTGAGCACTAGAGGGTCGTCATGCGGGTGCTGGATTCCTTCTAAGTCCTTATCTGAGAAGGAGATGACTTCATGGTTGCCATGTCTAGGTGCCTTGGATGGTCGCTCCTCCTCAAGGTGCCTGGCTTTCCTGGCATGAGCCTTCATGGCGGAGAGGGACTCTCCTCCTCCTGCAAGTCCTCCTGAGATAGTGTGAATTTCTCCAATGGGACGTGGATCCTCCTGATTGTGAGGTGGTGGCGGCGCCTGTCCCCTTCCGGCCACATACTGGCGAAGGTGTCCACGTTGGATGAGGTCCTCAATTTGTTTTTTGAGGTCAAAACAGTCGTCGGTGTCATGGCCATGGTCGCGATGGAAGCGACAGTACTTGCTTGGGTTCCTGCGGTTTGGGGGAGACTTCATCCTCCCAGGCCACTTTACTGCGGGGTCGTCCTAGATTTGGAATAGGATATGCCCGACAGCGGCGTTAAGGGGGTGAAGGCTTGTCGGTTCCTTTGAGGCGCAGGACCAAGCCGGTCCTTGACAGGTACCCTTTCTGTCCTGTTATGTTTGTTGCTGGACTCTTTCTTGTCATCTCTATCTCTTTCCTTTCTCTTCTCCCCCATTCTGGATGACTCACCTCGTCTGGCCCTCGTAATGTCCTCTGCGTTCATGTATTTCTGGGCTTTGGCCAGTAGCTCTGGCATGCTCCTTGGTGGGCGCTTCATCACCGAGAATAAGAAACTCGACGAGCGAAGGCCTCCCAAGAAGGCAGTCATTGACACCTTGTCATCAGGCTCTTCGACCTGAAGGACCTCCTCGTTAAAACGAGTGAGGTAACTTCTCAAGCTTTCGTCCTTGTCCTGCTTTATGCTAAGCAAGAGTAACAGGCTTCTGGTGACGACGCCCTCCAATGAAGTGCGACACAAACGACCTGCTCAGCTCAGCAAAGGAGGAGATGGAAGCTGGGGCAAGCTTGGCAAACCACTGTCGAGCGGATCCTTTCAAAGTGGTTGGGAATTCTCTGCACATGATTTCGTCGGGGACACTGTGCAGCTGCATTAGGGTTTTGTAAGTCTCCAGATGATCTAGTGGATCCTTTTTCCCGTCAAAGGTCTCCACCGATGGCATCTTAAACTTGGAAGGTAGGGGATAATTTGCTACGTCTGGTTTGAATGGCGTATCGGTTCGCCTAACAAGATAATCCACAGTCTCTGGTCCTTGCACCTTCATGGCGTTAAAGACGTCGCCTAGCTGATTTTGTACTTCTTTAATTTTTTCGTCCCACTGATTGGGGGCTCCCTTAGAATTGTCATGGAAATAGCTCCCATGATCCATGCTCTGGTTTTCATCCTCGTCCTCTTGGGGAAGAGGGTCTTCACCGTGAGGTGCACGAGCTGGAGGAGGAGGAGGAGGAGGTCCCTCGTAGGGAGCTCCCCCATGGTTGGCGCCCAGAGGGGCTCCTAAGGTGGCGCCATGATGGGGATAGGGAGCTTCCCCATGGTGGGCGCCCAGAGTGGCTCCTAAGGTGGCGCCATGATGGGGTAGGCCCACACGGGGAGCTCTTTGACGCTCAAGGTGTGGAACTCCTCCTACTTGAGTTCTAGGTAGTGCTCATTCTTGCCCAGCAAGCATCAATTGGAGGATCTGTTGGTTCTGAGCCACAAGCTCCTGCATGGTCTCCAGCATCTGTTGAGCACTTGGGACAGGATTGGCCGGTGGAGGAGCAACCTCCTCCTTTCGTGGTGGATTGTCTTCATGTTGATTCATCGACCTGGTAGTGATCGCCATTGATTCACCGGAGAAAGTATCAAAGGGTGAGAATTTTGTCGGTTTCCCACAGACGACGCCAAACTGATGATGCACAATTTTGACTTTGCACACCAAGAGTCAAGTGATTTGGAAATTAAATGCAGTAATTAGGGATTGAGACAGAAATTATAGTGGTTCGGCCAATATTGCCTACGTCCACTTTGGAATGGCAGTGAGTTGCCGGTATTTTATTGATTCCGGTGAGTAATATGGACGGAGAGATTACAACTGGGAGAAGAAGAAGAGTTTTTAGCTCTGTTGAGTGTGATGCCCCCCAAGTGTTGGTGGGGCTTACCTTTTATATTCAGCCCTCAACTGAATGGAGCTACTAAGTGGCCATACTGAGCTATTCTAGTGGGATTTGCGGATTCTCCTTAACACCGTTAAGGAGCTCCCCACAAGACCGGGTCTCCCTTTGACTGCTTCCAATGTGAGTAAGGGGTCTTGAGTGCTCTCTGGACTCTTGTAGCTAAGCTGAGATAGCTCCATGGTGAGCTTAATTGGGCTTGGATCTCATTTGGCCTGCTGGGTCTTCATGTTTTTAAGCCTTTAATTATAGCTGGGCTTCGATATGATTTTGAGCCTTTTGGGCTTGACCCATCAGATGTCGCACGTGTCAATGATAGAGTAGACCATATGAGCTCCAACCCTTATCAACCCCTGTCTCTATATATAAAATTTCTGGTTATTTGCCACTATTAACAAAAGGAGAGAGAGAGAGAGAGAGATGGCGGGGCAGAGCAATGGAAGCACAGAGTCTTTTATTAAGGTTCCAGAGATAAAGTTCACGATGCTTTTTATCAATGGAGAATTTGTTGACTCCATTTCAGGTTTTTCTCTCTCTTCTGTATCAGACAATATGCTTTCCCTTCATGAGTTCTCTCTAGCTTTTCACATAGTTGACTCTCAATTCTCACTTCTCTTTTAAGCTTTGAAACCCCCTCTACAGGAAGATGACTACTTGTGATCACTGTTTCCATGTCATCTCCATGTTTCTTCCAAACGATTTGGCATGACAACAAAAGATTCTTTAGACTGGTGTGAAATAAAGAAAAGTTTTCCTAAACTCTTCTAGTAATTGGGAGAAATTGTAAACGCATACGTGATGATATTAAAACGAGATTTATACCTCATAAATACTCTAGTTCCAGCGTAGATAATCTGTTTTTAATCAGACCAAAAAAAGAATTAGTCTAGATGTGCGTAAACTAATCTGAATACTTTGACCATTGAACTAAAAGAAAATAAGAAATAAAAATTATGCACCAAAAGCGTCCACACACCCCCACCCCATATATTAATGTGTATATAGATGGATCTTACTGTTTTTGTGATTACTTCTTCACAATATATGGGAACGGCGTTAATCCTCCCGTTTAATACAATGAAAAAATAAAAGAATAGAAAATTGGTTTGAAAGATAGATAAAACATCATATTTAATAAAAAATAAAAATAAAAATAAAAATAATGGACAAGTGGATGATTGAACTTTTATTTCAACTCATCAAAATTAATTTCTCTAAAATTAAAAAAAGAAAATGGATGAACAGGTAAAACATTCGAGACGATTGATCCAAGAACAGAAGAAGTAATAGCTAGAGTTGCGGAAGGAGACAAGGAAGACGTTGATTCGGCCGTCAAAGCAGCCCGCACTGCTTTCGATCATGGACCATGGCCTCGCTTACCTGGCTGTGTAAGTTTGGTTTTTTCTTTTTCTTTTTCTTTTTCTTTTTCTTTTGTTGTATATATATTTTGCCGTCCAATGTAACTCTAGTATATAAAACTTACTTTGGTCAATCATTAGGAGTAGGACCCACATTATTACAAAAATCTTGTAGCCTAGCCATTAAACAATGAGAAAGATCCACAACAATTATTTAAGTGATACGACAATATTTTGATTGAAAATTTATATTTTTTTAAAAATATCTTGGTCCTAGTTATTTATAATTAAATAATTACATAAAGAAAAGTAGTCGTGAGATCAAACCCCATCCCCAATTTGAAAGAATCCCCCTTATCGGTAACAAAATATTTTGATAAAAAAATATTATATTTTAAAAAAGAAATATTGGTCAAAATTATTTATAATCAAACATATCATAGAGAGAGTAATCATGAGATCAGACTACAAATTTGAAAAGTTTGAGGGTTCATTTAAAATTTACGTCAAACTATACAAATTAATTATTAAATCGTTTAGGAAGAATCTCATATTGCACCCCAAAAGATTTAAATGAACTAGGCTTTGCTGCACTTTGAACCCTAAAATATTAGATTTTTCACACTACACTTTTAATCTATTAAAAATGTTGTGATGTAGTCTTTTCGTTACTTTTAGTTGCTTATTCTGTCAAAAATTATTATATTGGTGTTGACGAAATGAATAATCAAAATTAATAGAAATACCACATTATAATATTTTTAATACATTAATGACACATAGCTACGACCCATGTTCTATGTATGAATTTGATTTGTAGTGGGTTTGGGATGGTACCCTTTCTTTTCGTTTAAATTTACTTGTCACATGTAGTGGTACTACCCTCTACACGATGAATTACCTAATATGCCCCCATTTTTTTCCCTGGACTACACTTGGTCATCAGGAGAGAGGAAGGATAATGCTGAAATTTGCAGAATTGATTGAACAAAACGTAGAAGAATTAGCTGCCTTGGATGCTATTGATGCCGGAAAGTTGTTCGACATGGGCAAGGCAATTGACATTCCTCTTGCAACAAAGATTCTCCGTTACTACGCCGGTGCAGCTGATAAAATTCATGGGAAGACACTGAAAATGTCAAGTGCCCTTCAAGGGTACACGTTGCGTGAGCCCATCGGGGTGGTCGGACTGATCATCCCGTGGAACTATCCCACCGGGATACTTTTTATTAAAATTAGCCCGGCGTTGGCTGCTGGCTGCACGATGGTTGTGAAACCTGCTGAGCAAACACCCCTCTCAGCTCTGTACTATGCTCATTTGGCTAAGCTGGTAAGCTTGCAAATCCCATGTTTTGAATTCTTCTCCCTTGTGTATCAAATGGGATGGGACTAAATCTCCCAAGAAAATATAGCTCATGGCGGACAATGTGCTGGGCCACTGACGGATCAATGAGCCTAGTCGGGTCAGTCCACAAAAAAATGCAGCCATTGAATTGGCTTTAATGGCTCTTTAGTGGGCTACCCTGGCTCAGCCATCGGGACGAGTTAGGAAAACAAAGGCCCACAACTATTGAAAGACAGCAAACTGACAGCTTTTGAACCCACCAACCCCACCCCTGTAATGGGCCAGGTGGGCCCTGACCCGTAGACCACCCATGATTTTTGGCTCAGCACATTGGCCATGGCTGTTTGCTGACCCCTTCCATGTAATCTTAGTCACACAATCCTTCTAAATTTCGAAAATTCTCACGCTCTGTGTCAAAATTCATGCTTTCAGAGCAAATTTTCTGTGATTTTGTGCTCTCATTTCATAAAATTCACGAATTTAATTTTTTTATTCGCGAACTCGACTAATTTGTGCTCTTATACATATTTATTATTACTTAAATTTTTATTTTGGAAGTACAAATCCAAGTCTAATGAACATATCAAATTAGAAAAATATTTGAAAACTATAATTGTCATTTTAAGACTTTATAATCAACATGTATTTAAAAATTATATATTTTATGGGTGAATGTATTTTACTTATATTAAAATATTTTAGTATGGAAAATTTATTTTACTCTATAGTTTATAATCAACATGTATTTTACTTATATTAAAATTTTATATGCGAATATATGTATGAATCCATATAACATGACGCTCTTAAGTGTTTTCGCTCTCAAATTTTTTTAAATGTTGACACTTTTGCCCTCTCGCTCTCCTGCTATCGCCCCGGCTCTTGAGTAATCTAGCATGTGGCTAATCAATTAATTTACAAAAAATTTCATTTTCTTTGGCCTCTCTATTAGGCGTATCTGATGGTTCCTTCTCTTTTGTATTTTTCGATTCAGGCTGGTATCCCTGATGGAGTGATCAATGTTATTACGGGCTATGGACCGACAGCTGGTGCAGCCATTAGCTCTCATATGGCCATTGATAAAGTAATTTCGACTTTACCACCATAATTTTTTTAAAATTATCCAAAATTATTGAAGATATGAAATCCCTTAGTCAATGTTTGCATTACGTTGTTCTCCTATACTTGATACAAGCAGAGCATCTACTGTACAAATCATCTACTGTTAATAGTAATGGACTCGCTTATACACATTGAGTTCCACTTGAATTTTGAGTAGATAATCCACCAAAAAGAAAATGAGAAAAATTGTATTGAAATGAATGTCGGTGCTGACCCATTGTGGTATTTTCTAGGTTAGTTTTACAGGGTCCACGGAGGTAGGACGTCTAGTGATGCAGGCTGCAGGCAAAAGCAATTTGAAATCTGTCTCACTTGAACTTGGAGGCAAGAATCCCCTCATAGTCTTTGACGATGCAGACATTGAAACTGCCACCAATCTGGTTCTCAATGGCAGTCTATGGAACAAGGCAAAGTGAAATTCTCTTATTTTTATATTGTTGCGAAAATTTATGATATGGAGTTTAGTATGAATGAAAAAATTACCACGGATAATAGTCAAGTTATGATTCAAACATGTCAAATTTATGATTCAAAGAGGTTCAAACCTTTTTGGATTAATCCCACAAAGTTTGAAGTGATTTGAGTTGTAACTTTGTTGGTTTGAGTCATAACTTAACTGCTTTGGCCGTAATCTTTTGGTACGGTTATGAAAAATTAATTGATACAATATATAAGTCATAAGTTAAATATGAATAATACTATGTTTATCATAATTTTTTCCAAACTCGAATACCAAATGATGTGGCATACGTAGGGCTGTTAATCGAACGAGCTCAAGCTGAGCTTGAAAAACTTGTTTCTTAATCGAGCCTAATGTTTTTTTCAAATTCGGCTCGTTTAAGAAACAAACTGAGCCTGAATGAGCTAAAAGCAAGTCGAGCTCGAGCCAAATCCGAGTATTTGCACATAAACAAGTCAAGTCTATCGAGTTTGAGCCGAGCTTGTAAGACTTGTTTCTAAACGAGCCTAAAAACTTGTTCAAATTTTGGCTCGTTTAGAAAACGAATCAAGCTTGAAGGAGCCAAACTCGAACTGAACTCAAACTAAACTCGAGTAACTCAGTTTAATTAACAGTCCTAGCCATACGAGTAGTAGTAGATGGTTAGTGAAAGTCAATGGAACCCAGTAACCCATCTATTCACATTGGTTTTGTATATAATTTTTTTTTAAAAATTGATAATTGTAGAATTGTTCTATAGATACTCGTTTCAACACAAAAAAATAATTCGAGACCTTTTGCCTGTGTTTGCAGGGAGAAATTTGTGTGGCGAGTTCTCGTATATTTGTTCAGGAAGGGATTTACGATGAATTCGCAAAGAAATTGGCAGAGAAAACAAAAAATTGGGTTGTTGGGGACCCTTTTGATCCTTCTACTAGTCAAGGACCCCAAGTAAAAATTCTGCTCTGATCATTTAATTTGTTGGGAAAAAAAAAATAGGTTTGACAGTGAATCAAGAAAATGTTTTAGGGTTAATTATCTCTCTGTCCTCTCAAAGACAAAACATGTTTATTGAACTATAAATTATTGATAGTGCTTATAAATTCTAATAAAAGTATATTCTGCATCTTCTAATGCACTACTTGATGATATATAGGTCGACAAGAAACAGTACGATAAAATACTGTCATACATTGATCATGGCAAGAGAGATGGCGCTACATTGTTAAGTGGTGGAAAGGCCTTGGGCGAGAAGGGATATTATATCGAGCCAACTATTTTTGGTGATGTGAAGGTAAACTTTCATTTTTCGGTTAAGATAGTTTACAATAACGGTCAAAACACGCCCAAAAAAATGCACGGAACATTAAACTTATTTCAACTTCTAAAGTGTATGTTTTTTATACTACCAGAAAAATTTGTTTAACTTGACATTTCTTGTTTCATTGCTCCTATTGGCTTGCTCAGGATGATATGACTATTGCCAAGGATGAAATATTTGGTCCTGTTATATCACTTCTGAAGTTCAAGTAAGCTCAATCCCCCCCCCCCCCGCCTCCCAACTCTCTCCAAAACTGATTCTTTTAGAATATAGTATAGATCTGTCTCATTTTTTAAAATGATTCATCTATATATCTCTCTTGCATAAACAATTGCAGGAGTGTTGATGAGGCTATTAAGAGAGCCAATGCCACAAGGTATGGTCTAGCAGCAGGCATTGTGACCAAGGATTTGAATGTGGCCAACACAGTTTCAAGATCAATTCGAGCTGGCGTCATTTGGATCAATTGCTACATTGCCTTTGATCAAGATTGCCCTTATGGAGGGTACAAAATGAGTGGGTTTGGGAGAGATTTTGGACTTGAAGCCATTGACCAATATCTTCAAGTTAAAGCTGTTGTCACTCCCATATACAATTCTCCTTGGCTGTGAGTTAATCAAGGGCTTCAGATATGAAGGTGAAAGAGGATGTGGTTTGGCTATGAAAATTACTTTTGTTTTGAAACAATTGTAAGAGATTGAATGCTTAAAATCAAACATTTCAAGGAAATATATATATATATATATATATTTATTGTGAGGTCAATAACTGCGTTAACATATATTAAAAAGAGGATATTAGTGGTTTGGCCTAGACATTTGATCTGAATCCGATTAATCTGTATTCAATTACATTGTCTAGCATTTCAAGAATTTAGATTCGGACATTATTTTCGTGATTCAATGTAAAGCATATATTTATGTATATAATATATATACACGGTGAAATTAAGTGACTACTTGTTCAAATTAAGTTAGCATTTAGATATCACTTTGCTAAAATTTAGTTTAATGGTGTTTATTCATATCCGATTGGATTTGGAGTGATTTTTGAGACTGATTTTGTGGTGATACAAGAGTAAAAATGTGGAAAGTCCATTTTCTACTAAAACATATTGATACAGGATATGAGTGTAATTTAAGATAACATTAGGGGTGCCCCTAAAATTAAAAATTATTTGAATTCAATGATTAAAATTTTGTTTCAGACATTATTTTGATTACCTTAAGAATAAAAATATTTCGAATGTATTTCAAAAAGAGAACATAAACAAAAATATCTTAAAATTATTTATATTATAAAATATTAGTTAAAACATGTTTAAATATCTCGAACCACCTCAAAATATTTTAAAACATTGGTCATTTAATCACTAATTTCGATTGTTTTGTTTAATTTTGAACTTCGGCTGAAATTTTCCAAAAAGTTCAAAACGAACCGTCTGAGTGATATTATCGAGTGCCGAAACGAAACTCGTCCGCGAAATTTCGTCACTTGTAAGGGCCAAAATTTGGCGCCAATTCTTCATCTTCTCCCCTCCCCCCTGGACGCTGTACTTAAACTTTACTCTCTCTCTCTCTCTCTCACACACACACAAACAATGCAGCGTCAGAAATCGATACTGTCTTTCCTCCAAAAACCGTCGCTGGAGAACCAGAAATCCGGCGGAGACAAACTCAACGGCCGGCAAGCGCCTCATTTTTATCCAAAACAGCCAAACCAGAACGTCGGCCTAGCTAATCGACCTACCGTGCCATCCACAATGGACTCCTCCACAGAAGAAATCAGAGGAACAGACACTCCGCCGGAAAAGGTGCCACTTCAAAGGTTTCCGTCAAACTTGGCGGCACATGCGGATGACATCAGCAGACCCTCTCTCTTTTCGAGCATTAAGCATAAGTTCTCGAAGGTTGATAATGGAGAGAAGTCCTGTGATAGGTGCAGTATTTGAATTTTTTGGGCATTTTTTGCTATTTTATTTTATAGAAAATCTAATATTGTTTGTTGATAATACCTTAAATTAATTGATTCTTTTTTGTACACTATATTTTAAAGTGGTCTGAATGGTATGCATTTACCATAAAGTTAATCTTAGTGCTGTAAGATGAAAATCGATTTACTGTTGAATAATGTTTCATAATGATGACTTAGAGCTACAGTTTACTGCAATATAAGCACAAATTACAAATATATTTCATGTAAATTTATATTCAAGGGAACCCGTAGAGGGTTTTAAAAATTTCAATGAAACTCATATTTATGCGCAGTTTTTATGATGTAGCGCTCAGATATAGTATGCTGCTCTTTCATTTTGATTTGCTTTGCATGTACTATCCATATAGGGTGATATTATTCATATAACCCATATTTTACGAAGATGATAAGTTAAATAGTAATTTGATATCTAATTTCCCCGGACACCCCATGTGTTGAACCCCCCTTCATCTCCTGCTAACCATAGTATTGTGACATTATTGCCTTTGCAGTAAACGAAAATGATAAACTTATCTCTAGTGGTTTTTGCTTGTGCCCCTGCTAGCATTGACAAATACTTTGATCTTAGTTATTTTTTGTATTGTTGTTTCACTTTAGTAGACTTGTATGTTTTTGGTTTTGACGGAATCTGTGTGAAAATTTGCAGGAACCAAGCGAATGGTGGTCACATTAGCGTTATATCTAATAATTTTAATTATTTGGAAGGGTTGCCTAGTGCAACTGTAGCTTCTGAACATCTCAGAAAGGATAATGTACTGTGTTCTACTAGGATAGTTAATCAAGGGGATAAAATGTGTCCCATGCTTATAGAAAGTGATGATGATATTCTTGGGCCAGAAACACCGGGTATGCGACCTCTGGTTCCACGATTGAAGCGCGTTCTAGAAGACAGTTGTGACTTTCAAGGTAAAATAAATTGTTTGTTGGTGGATGCCAGCAAAAGGCCAAAACTTTTTGAGGAGTCGAAGGCAGAAAGTAAGAAGCATGGAGAGGTATCTGAAATCACTACTAAATTTGACTGGCTCGATCCTTCGAGGATCAGGGATGCTAATAGAAGAAGGCCGGGGGACCCTCTGTATGACAAAAGGACGCTTTATATACCTCCAGATGCTTTGGGAAAAATGTCGGCATCTCAAAAGCAGTATTGGAATGTCAAGTGCAAATATATGGACATTGTGCTCTTCTTTAAAGTGGTCAGTTATAAACTTGCCATTTCATTCGTGATTTTTTTCATCCCTCTTCCCTAAATTGCTGTTTTCTGTTACTACCAATAATGGTGGAGGTGAAATGAATTGCTCATGCATCTATCAAATGGTTTTCTCTATATGTTGTTCTTTTCCTTATGGATATAGTAATTCCCTCTGTGATAGGGTAGGACCAATTGATTTATATTTTGTGTCACTAATTAATGTTTACATTTCTATAGTACAAGGACTTATGGGTAATGAGAGCTGCTGATAAACTCTCTTTGGAAAGGGGTAGTATGACCATGATCTAGATATGTGCAAGATACCATGTACAAGTTCATTTCACTGAACTGAACAACTTAAATATTTCAATTGAAGAGAGGATGATCTAGCATTTAGAGCACAAGGTTAAATTACATGGTACATCCTATTTTATGAAACAAAATGTCGTTTATTAGATTAACGATTGTATCTTTGTCATGCATCAGTTTCATCTCTCTGTATTTCATTAGTTTCTCTTCTGACTTCAACAAAGGTATGTTTGACATTATCTTTGCCTAATACTGTAACCCTTGGTGTATAAAAGGGAAAATTCTATGAGCTCTATGAACTAGATGCTGAAATTGGCCACAAGGAACTTGATTGGAAAATGACATCGAGTGGTGTGGGAAAATGTAGACAGGTAATTTCTACTTTGATGGCTCTAATGCTTGTTCTAGAATCTATATTTATTATCAGCTTACTATAAGTTTTTTTTTCTCATATTAAGGCACTTTTATCCATTTAAATCTGTTTTTCCTTTTGGCTAGGTTGGCATCTCTGAGAGTGGAATTGATGATGCTGTTCAAAAGTTGATTGCCCGTGGGTAAGGAGAAATGTTTGAAATCTGTTTCAGGAAGTCATCTGAATTCCAGATTAGCTTGATATCTGTTTATGAATTTATGTTTGGAAATTCTGTTGCCTTGCAAACTACAGATCTTTCCATGTAAAGTAGTTGGCAACTGTCCATTTTCTGTTGCAAAAAGAGATTATGTATTTGTAATCTCGTGTAGCTTTCGCCCTTTCTTTTTGTATTTGGACGCATCTAGAGCTGAAAGTGAATTTGGGATCTTTTAGCCCATTCATAATACTTGGGAAGACTTATATTATGTATTAATCTTCAATATCCATTTTTTGTTACTAATGAGTGTTTCTCTCAAGGTATAAAGTAGGAAGGATTGAGCAGTTGGAGACATCACAACAAGCAAAATCCAGAGGTGCTACTTCTGTAAGTTTGCCATGGGTCTCTATGATTGTCAAGTTATTTTAATGTTGATATAGGTGTTGTTCTCAGTTGTGTTAGACAAGTAAAAATCAATTTATATGTGGCCATCTGTTACAAATGAAGTGATGCTTTTGTTATAGTGTGTGTCTGTGTGGTACTGGGACATACAAATTGCAGTCACCAACACTAAATGTGGCCATTTATGCAAGCGAAAAGAGAAGAGATGGAGAATCAATTTTTTGATCTTATATCATCTGTTATAGTTGTTCTATTTCATCCTCTTCTTATATTTTCATTGGGTTATTTTTATTGGTGATCACTGGGGGACAAAAGTAACACCAGCTATTATATGAAATTATGAATTCCTAGGTCAGCCCCTTATGTAGCGTCCCTCATTACTTCTATTTTTGTTGCTGTTTGGATTTTAAAATCAGATTGTCATATTATATTGTGGTGTTTCTTTGAATCTTCTGCTTCTAGATGCTACTATTTACAGGCTAGGTAGTTAGCTGAATGTTGGTATGATGTTGTGTTTCAGGTAATTCAAAGAAGATTAGTTCATGTTCTTACACCATCAACTACTATCGAGGGTAACATTGGGCCTGATGCTGTTCATCTACTTTCTATAAAAGAGGTCTGTACAGTTTTGTTGTTGACTAATACTGCTTTCTGATTATTCTTTGCATCTAAATTCCTAGCCAATTGCTAATAAGATTTTTAATATTTGTGTGGATCTGGCATGTCTGGGCTCATTTTTGTTGATTTAGATCATGATTTTTGTTCTGTTGATTTGACTTTTTCGTCTAGGTTAACCATCGGCTGGAGAATGGCTCGACTGCATTTGGGTTTGCTTTTGTCGATTGTGCTGCTTTAAAATTTTGGGTTGGTTCCATTAGTGATGATTCTTCTAATGCAGCTTTGGGGGCTTTGTTGATGCAAGTATGGTTTTTATCATATTTCTTATTTGAATAATTCCGTAAATTGCTGATTCCATATGTCAAACTAACTTCTTATCGTGTTGTTGGATGTGACATTAGGTGTCACCTAAGGAAGTCATATATGAAAGTCGCGGTAATTTTCTCATTTATATTTTTGAATTCAGATTGTTTGGTCTTGGTGTTTTCTGCATGCAATGGTATTCAAGAAAAAAAATTTGGTTCATGGTTTATAACTTAATATATATTGCAGGGCTGTCCAAAGAAGCTCAGAAAGCACTGAAAAAATACTCATTAACAGGTAACGATCATACCATGCTTTCGGCCCACACCTATCTAGTATCTATCAGACAGTCCCTAGTCTTAGTTTCATTGATCTCTCGGCTTTCTTGTCAGTAGTAAAGTTTTATACCAAGAAATTGTTTCTTTCTTATGTGTTCAGGAATGAGTTTCCAGCTAAGCCAGTTGTTCAAAACTTGTGTTGCTGTCAGTGTGTGCACATGTGCAATTCATCTTTTTCCTTTTTTCATTTTAACTTGAGCATATTAATGGCCTTGCTAATGATGGTAAACTATGACATTCACTTACTACAGAAAACTTAATTTTCGAAGATAATGAAAAAATGATAGCAATAAAGGCTCCTGAAAATCGTACTTCAAACTTTACGAGTTGTGGCATTATACATGTGAGGTTTTCTTTTCATTGCCTTTGAACAATTGGATTGTATTCTCCAGTTGATTTGCTTTCCATAAGTGTCGTGTGGATTGTATTCTCCGCAAATGGGGAAATAGTGTGAGATGCCATAGATTAGACACCCTTTGGTGTGAAAGGATTAATTCTTCAATAAGAGGAATATTCTGACATATTCTGACTGTTTGTAGAATCTCTAAGGTTTAAAAATTACCATTTTAGGTTCAATTTTGGTCTTTATAATGAACTACTGCAGCAAGGGGACATTTAGCAAATAAAATTCAAGAATCATGAATGGTGAAGGTACAGAAATGCAGTGGAATATGATCTTGACAGCTTAATGACTTTTAACATCACAGGCAATACCAGATCAATATGATCAACTTAGGCAGCCTATTTAATGGACTTATGATGCTAGGATTTTGCCTACTCTTGCATGATTGCAAGGTATATTCGTCTTTGCACCCACGCACTTTTTGGCCACTTGCCCAGTCATGGAAGGGGCAGCAACTTAATTGAACATTTTTTCCAATGATATAATAGCTTTCCTTGGTTTAGTTGGTATGCTCAAGTGCCTTAGAACACGCAGGTTGTTTCTTCTGTGGGTTCTTATTCTCTGTGAAGTTCTCATGCAATAGGATTCATGGTGATACATGCGAGAAACTTTGTAGAAGTTTAGGAATCCATGGTGATGCATGTCCCCTCTTCAATAGGTGTTTTGCTGGTAAAAGTTCCCTATCAGGATTGTAGTTCTTTGAATGCTGGCTGCTGAAGCCTTGCACAGAAAAAATGCTGTACCTGAAATAAGTTTGATACTATGGACCTGGATGTCTTCACTGATTTTTAAAGTAAGACTGCTCGTGTAAGCTTTGTCTTCCTTTGTGGGTTCAACTGCAGCACAATTGACTGCGGTGCAGGCCGCCACTGATTTTGGTGATGCTTCAGAAATTAGAAATCTCATTCAGTTCAAGGGATACTTCAGAGGGTCTTGTACAATGTGGGATCACACACTTGATGGAGTTGTTCATCATGATCTTGTATTATGTGCTCTCGGTGGGCTTGTTAATCATTTATCCCGTTTGATGGTGAGCCACTGAGCCTTTTAGTTCAAACTATTCAATGTTGAGAGCATTATTATAATTGTAGTGATTTATACCCTCTGATTTGAGCAGCTAGATGATGCCTTACACAATGGAGATATTCTACGATACGAAGTCTACAAGGGTTGCCTTAGAATGGATGGACAGACATTCGTTAATCTTGAGATTTTTAGTAATAATGCTGATGGTGGTCCATCAGGCAAGTGTTTAAATCTTGTTATGCCCAAGCACAGTTCACTTAACGATAGAAGCAATGCCTTATTATTATGCATAGTTGCCTTCTTAGTTATTATTCTAAGATTTGTGTTACGTTTCAGGCACTCTGTACAAATATCTTGATAACTGTTTAACATCTTCTGGTAAGAGGCTTTTGAAGAACTGGATCTGCCATCCACTGAAAGATGTTGAAAAAATTAACCATAGGCTTAATGTGGTTGAGAAACTGATGGCTTGCTCTGAAATTATGCTACTTGTTGCTCAGTGTCTCCACAAGCTTCCAGACTTAGAAAGGTTGCTTGGACGGGTTAAGAATAGCATTCACTCATCGGCTACACTCTTACTACCCTTGATTGGGATCAAAATATTGAAACAACGTGTAAGTTTTTTCTACTCCTTACAGAGCCTTCTGGTCTTGCAGATATATTGAAAGATATGAAAGAAATTCCTATCTTAGAATCTGCGGTCATATTTAGCAAAATCCTCTTGTTTATCTCTCTCTCTCTCTCTTGTGCGCGAGATTTTCATTTCAGCCTATTTTTTTTGTTTTTTACACCTTGTCACTTCTCCATGTTGTGGAAACAAGAATTTGTCTGCAGTTGCTGCTGAATCTAAAATATGATCTTAGCTAAGTGAAAATCATAGTTTGGGCTGTAGTCAGGACCAATTTTTGTTTTCGGATATAACTAATCTTTTTCCTTTGAGGCGGTTGGAGCAAAGAAGTTACCTTTACGGTTTATGTTGGCATATTGTATTGGGAATGTACAGTTAAAACCACGTGTTTGTTCAATAATGCAATAAAAAACTTAAATGTGAGCAAGTTTTAAGTTACAACTTACATGCTCATCTATAGTCAATCATTGCTCCCTTGCGTTTTCTCCAGTTGTCAACTCGACTTAACTAAACTCGGCCTTAATCCCAACTGTTTTGGGGTCAGCTAAATGAAATCAGTTTCTCCATTGCGCTATATGTTCCATTAGACCATAAGCTATCATATTCTTTTTTACTATTTCGTTCACATTAATTTAAGCCTACCTCTATCTCTCGCACTACCATTGATATCTATCAAATTACTATTTTTTACCGGTGCATTATTAGGTCTTCTATGAGATTGTCTAAATCACATAAGTTGATTCTCTCTTAATTTATTTCCTATTGGTGCTGCTTACAGATTTACAAATATAATCATTTCTAATTCTGTCCTTTTTCGTTTTACCACACATCCATCTTAACACATGTTTCACTTGTCTTCGGCACAAAAAAATATCATTTCATATTTTATGTTGTTCCCTGATGTCAAACATGATAAGACTTTTTGTCCCTGGAATCATTTTGCCCTGCACTTGTTTGTGACTATTGTTAAAATAATAAAGACAAATATATGTTTTCTTGGTTTATAGGGTTGTTTTTGACATCTTCTTGTTGTTGAGACAGGTGAAAGTGTTTGGGTCTCTTGTTAAAGGCCTAAGAATTGGCATGGATTTGTTAATGCTATTGCAGAAGGAAGGAAACATGATCTCATCATTATCAGAAGTAGTAAGCCTTCCCATGCTTAGTGGTAAGGATGGGCTTGATAAATTTCTTACCCAATTCGAAGCAGCTATAGATAGTGACTTCCCCAATTACCAGGTCTGTGTTTTCCTCATTTGGTGGCTTTTTCAAATCATGTTATCCAACAACTTGTGTGTGACTAATTTTGATGATTTTAGGTTTCTATTCTATTACTAGTACTTTGATATTTGTGTTACATCATATTATTTAACATTTGGCGGCATAGTTATCATATCGTGTATCGGAAGGTGTATCGTTTTTTAAAAATAGTGTATCGTATCGTGTATCGTAAGATACGGTGAAAATTTAAATAAATAATAATAAAATATATATAGTTTGGAAAAAAATCATATACTCATAAAAATATAGCATTTCATTAATACTCCATCAACTATTCAAGTCATCAACATAATTCACTACTATTATAATGCAAAGTTCACTATCATAGTTCCCTAATTCAAACTTCAAACTTCAAACACCAAAGAGACTTATAATCCAAATTTCTAACATCTATTTTGAACTCAATCTTCAATTTCAAAATTAAAATTAATCAAGATTTAGAAATTTTTATACAAGATTCAGAAATTAACATCTTTTCTTACACTGTACACAGTACCACATGTTTCGATGGAGGCATAGGAAGAAGAAGAAGAAGACAGCTTCGATAGAGTACTTGGAGAAGGAAGAAGAAAACAGATTCGATGGAGGCAGCTTAGATGGACCAGCGAACACCCAGTTGAACACCAGCGAACACCCGATCGACGTCGTTGAAGGCTAAAGAACTCCCAGTCATTGTCGTCGTTGAAGGCTGAAGAACACTTAGTCGACGTCGTTGAAGGCGGAAGAACACCCAGTCGTCGTCGTCGTTTGCTGAAGAACACCCAGTCGATGTCGTTTGCTGAAGAACTAGAGTCGAAGACAAGCGATGAGCGAATAACGAAGGAAAAGAGGGATTTGTTTTTTTTGTAAACTCTAGCCACTGAAACGACATCGTTTCAGTGGTTATAGGGATAAAAAAATCAGCTTCTCTTGGCAAAACAACATCGTTCCTTTAAAAAAAAAACAGTTTTTGCACGTATCATGCGTATTATGCCGATGCATATCGTATCGTGTATCGGACGATACAATACAAAAATGATACATAACTACGATCCATATCGTTTTAGGTCTGTATCGTAACGTATCGTACGATACGTATCGCGTATCGTACGATCCTAACAACTATGTTTTGGCGGTAGAAGAAGACTGGCAATGCTTCTGATCAAGAGCATGCAAGCTAGTGAACTGATGAACACTTGCTCTGCAAATTTTCTGAATTTCTCAATTGAAGAATTCTTCAATTTCATGGTTTTCTATGCATTCATAACTGAAGAAAATGTTGATGCAAGCCGTAAAAAATAAGGATAGTTTTATGCTGCATTGCACATTGGACTATGATTCAATTGGATGTTTGGTTTGCAGTTCAAGAAAGATTGTTTCAACTTATTTTTCTCAGCAAAAAAATTGATTTCACATCTTTCCTTACTGACATGCTTTCTTTCCTAGGTTGTATGTGATTTCAGGTTTTTAGGGATTTAAGTATTGTATTTCTTGTATAGCTTTACAACACAAAATTTTGTTCCTGATAGGGCACAATGGGTTCATGTAGCTTATCTCAAATAGTTAGGACGAAGCTATCCGTAATAGAGCACACTGGTGGAATAGGATTCATTTAGCCGATCACAAACAGTTAGGAAAAAGCTATGTTGAGTAACGTTGAGTTGTATTTAATAACTCTACTTATTTCTGCGTCTTATACTTTTGAAATGGTGCTGACATATGCATATGTTTCCAGGACCAAGATGTGACGGAATCAGATGCTGAAACACTGTCAATTCTTATTGAGTTATTTATTGAGAAGGCTGATCAATGGTCTCAAGTCATCCACGCAATAGATTGTATTGATGTGCTAAGGTCTTTTGCTGTCACTGCAAATTTTTCATGTGGGTCTATGTCTAGACCAACCATTTTGCATCATTCAAGCTCGACAAATTTGAGCCAACAGACCAAAGGACCAATCCTTCAAATAAAAGGGTTATGGCATCCATATGCCCTCGGTGAGAATGGGGGACTGCCTGTTCCTAATGACTTATGTCTTGGAGCTGGGACTGATGGCTATTCTCCCCTTACTTTGCTGTTGACTGGACCAAATATGGGTGGAAAGTCAACCCTGTTACGTGCCACTTGCCTTGCTGTTATATTGGCCCAGGTTTGTTTTCTGGATAGAATCTGAAGCTTTCATAATTACCAATTTTACAGCTGTCATAGAAGTGAACGTATTCTTGTGTAAAATTGTTTTCCATTTCCATTCATAAATTCCTGTGGCTTGCAGCTGGGCTGTTATGTGCCTTGTGAAATGTGTGTTCTCTCACTTGTGGACATCATTTTCACGCGGCTTGGTTCAACTGATCGAATCATGACTGGCGAGAGTAAGTTCCCTCCATCAGAAACTAGATTTCAAATCAACTCTTTTAATTGGCTTACCATGGAAAAGATCTTACACATTGAATTTATTGAAGTGTGTATCAATCCTTCTCATCTGTATCTTACTTTTACTGTCGTTAGATTTTCAAAAACTAGAGTACTGGGAACAAATAGATTTCTTGTGCCATTCAGAAAGGTGACAGTGAGATAAGAGTGATACTTGTACATCACATTTGTTGTAGCGGTGTTGTGATCTTGATGTCAATAGTGGTGGCCAAGGATCAAAATATCGTGTCGACACGTCCGAAACGTCCGAAACGTTTCGGAATTTCAACACACCGACACGAAACATGGGTTGAATCCCAAAATTCTAAAGTTTCGGTCGAAACGTCACTGTATCGGACCGTTTCGGTCGAAACGTCACTGTATCGGACCGTTTCGGTCGAAACACGTCGAAACAGGTCGAAACACCTCGAAACAGGTCGAAACACCTGTGCTACTTTTTTTATATATATTTTTATATATAAGTAAAGAACAATTACATTTAATACCCCACTGCATTATAATTTTTTACTTTTAACTACACATAACTACCATTAATTTAATTTGATACCTTTCATTATTTTTTTTCTTTTTATAATTATTATTTTATGTTATTATTATTTGTTAAATTTACATATTAAATAACTGCAAGTCATTTTATTAATTATAATTTATTTGTTAAATATCTAAAATTAAGTATTTATGTGTTTTAGTCATTGTGTACACAATGATTTTAATATTAATGAAATAATATTATTTATTAATTTGAAG
>CM042188.1:32880970-32915003 GCA_023539305.1 Ilex asprella | reverse complement strand
AGATGTATATATATATATATATATATATTAATTTGACGGGTTCTAGTTGAATTCGAGTTCTTGATGTCTCAACTTAAGTCTGACCCAAATTAAACTCTGGTTGAGATTTTTTAACTCAAACTCAACCCAAGTATTAAAAATCCTGGTCCAAACCCTAATTTTTTTAGGTTAGGCTCGAATTAAAATCGAGTTGTCCAACCCAAGGTTCACCCCCAATTTTAAGAAACAAAGGCAATTTGAATTGAGTACTCTCCTCAACCACCACTTTAACCTCAGTTAGCACTAGCAAAGAAAGAGTCGAATTGTGGTATATATGAGGTTAGTTATTAACTCACCCTTAAAGGCTGTGAGATCGTAATATTCCATCACACATTTATAGTCAATGCCCACAACAATCTACTCTATCGGCACGAACTCAATGGTAAGTCATTTTTTTTTACGGCTCCACTCACCTATTAGTATGTAGTGATTTACTATTATGCACATAAATAATATTAAGGTATTCTAATTCAACATATAAGTTGTCATTTCTATGACTCAATCACAGAGAGCTGCAACCCACTAGGTCCGCTTGCATACTTGAAACATGGTGACTAACTTTGATATCAATTGATGTGAATGCATGGTTTGAACTCACAATTAATTAAAAGCTGCCTTGCAATTAAAGGGTGTCCAAAAATTTCATGAGCAATGCTATTGAGACCTAATTTACTGGCCTAATTTGTTGACCTAATTCATTATGATATTTAGATTGAATGTGGACTCTATCAAACATTGAAACTTGACGTTAATCCAATGATTTTAATGAAACCACGTCATTAAGTTAATAAATTATATCAGATTTTTAGGTTTTATACAAATATCTAAGCTTGTTGTAGATAGACAACTGGATTCATAAGCATCTCTCTTGAGATTATAACTTCAGATCTATTTAGACGTGTCGTGAACTACGTTGTATGTCTAATCTTCTAATCAATAAAACTAATTTTTACCCATTAAAAAAACTGCACTATCAACACAAACAAATTTTCTTATCTTTTCTTTTACTTTCTGTTCTTCTTCCACTAAGAATAGGCAACTTAAAATAACAATGATTGTAGCCGTTGAAAGCCAAAGTTGGTGTCTGAAATATACTGAACATAACTAGAGGAATTACATTTCAAATTTGAATACATCTCCTTTCTGATGTGTTACACATTATCACCATTGAAGTTGCCTACTAGTATCCTTATTGACTAACTGAGGGAGGTTTATTTGAAAGTGAAGACACACTTTAATTTGAACTGTTTAAAAGTTATTTAAAGGAAGGAGAAATGGACTTTGGAGAAAAGCAAACTATGGAGGCTTATTTGATAGTGGAGAGAAGAAGGGGTTGACATTCCTGGAGAGCCTTCGACACGACAGCAGACATAAAATTGTTTGTATAAACCATTTGCAGGTTTGGATCATAATAAGATTTAGAGTAATACTATTTTGACTTAAAAAATATGACATAATTTGCTGACATAATGATGTAGTTTCAATAGAATCATTAGATTAACACCAAGTTCTAAAGTTTGATAAGCCCTACAGTTAATCCAAAAAATTATAGTGAATTAGATCAGTAAATTAGGTCAATAAATTAGGTCCTAATAATATTGCTCTAAGATTTATCAGCTAGAAAAATTTAATGAATGGGCCCACAAGAATCGATTATATATGATAGAGAATTTTGATTATATGACTATAATAAATCAGAGAATACGATATAATGTGATAAGGACTCATTATTAATTGAGCTCCTTTTTTTTTTTCCCTGATTTACAACAAATTGGAAGCAAACACCTTTACATTAGATTCATTTCCTAGAAGTGGGTATCCAATTTAACAGATGTTTCCTTGCCTTTTCCTTTTCATTTTCAGTGGATTCTGCATTTAGGTTTGTTTATTATTTTTACATTCTTCATCTACTTACCATCAATAAAAAGTTGATATATCATCATTTGTCGGGTTGAGAATGGTAGATCCATTCTTTCAGGTGGACCCGGAACCTTATTAAGTGGGACCCGAATAGGAAGGAACAAATTACAGGTGTGTTGTTTGGCAATGCCCTAATTGGGTATACCCAAGAATTATAACACATTCTTTTCTTTTGGTAAACTTTTATCTGCAAGATAAGAGTAAAAAGTATCCCAATCTGGGTCCAGTTAATCTTTTTCTTTTCTTTCTCATGTGATAATAACAAAAATAAAATAATTAAAGAGATGCTTTCATTAATTTTTTTTTTTATTTAAAAGCATGGAATCAGAATATGGGTCATTTTTTGTACGTTAGGGAATCAAATGGATTTGGTCACTTATATTGGACCCTTTAATTTGTTCGAAATAGTTATATTATCTATTATTAATAGAAGTGCATTTTGTTTGCAGGCAACTCAGTATTCATAGACAGCCGACCCGAATAAGTTCTGGTCGCACGTGAGATCACATGAGACCACTTTTATTATGAGTTGTTGCACCTGGACACGACGACCCCAAATTACATGTTAGAGTAGTCGTGTTGGAATTAATAAATAAGGCAATCCATGCAATATTATTTTGGTTCATTTTTTTTTGTCAATTTAGTATTGCCCTTATAAGAATCGACTGTTGTTATTATTATTATCATCATCACCTTCATTGCAATTATTTACAGCGATAAACTTTGGACACTTGAATTTTCTCCTTCATTAACATTGTAATTATAGCATATCAAGTTAAATGCTTGAGATGTGATTTTTCATCTCCAAATTATTCCAAACAAATTTTGCTTCGTTCACTCTCTACCTGAAACGTGGTGATTTTTAACTTTTTATCCAAATCCAAAATACTTTTCCTCATTCTCTCTCTAATTGTATACCACTAGTTCTCTCTCTCTCTCTCTCTTATATCCATTCGAATTTATCTCCCCTTATTAGGTAATCTTAATTTCTAGATATCCTATTTTAGCTCTCATTAATTCTGCCCTTATCCAATCATGAACTATTGACTCTATCTTCCCATCTTTTTCTCTTAATTTACCTGCCATTTACGTTTACTTTTATTCAACAAATCTCATGCCTGTTTCCTTCTCTCATTCAAACCATCTTAATGTCACTCTCTTTCTCTTTTTCTTTTTCCTCGGCCAAATTAAATCTCTTATTCTTTTGACCCAAAAGATTGGGAAAACAGATTGCCAGAGTTGTTATGGTTGCTTTCGGTACATTTAACATCACCATAGAAATTAAATGATTATGAAAGTAACTAAACAGCTCTGGTCAATCTGTAATCCTTAACGAGAAATTGTTGAACACGTCAAAACCTTTTGCCATTGACAGAATGTAGATAGGTGGCAGGCATTGGGATCAAATGATGTCTTCAAATTTTTGTTCTTGGCAGATTGGTGCTTAAAATCTGTTGAGGCCTCCCCAACTGGTGTAACATTACACCCTCATCGTTATCTCAGTTGAACCAGAAGATTATATACGAGACTTTTGGTAAGAAATTTAAACTTGAATTAAGAATCATCATTTTGATGCAACAGAAGTTTCTTAATGTAGAGTTAAGGTTGTTTTTGTTTGTGACAATGGCTGGTACATTGATTATTTGTTTTCTTATTGCTATCCCACACCTCTTCATTGCAATGTGATATGGTTCGACAAATAGTGGTAAAATTATACCTTTAGTTCGTAAATGTGACAAAATTTCTTCAATAAACATGAAAGTTGAAAACTTACGTATGAGCAAAATATTGACATATATAGCTTGTAGGATTTAGACATCCTTCGATTATATTGGTAGGAAAGTGGAAGATTAACTTTGAGAGAGAGAGAGAGAGAGAGAGAGAGAGAGAGAGAGAGAGAGAGAGGATGAGAGTGGGAGATGACTGTAAAGAACTATTGGCCAATGTGGCAACTTGATCTGGGGTGAAGACCATTTGAACCCTTTTACTGTTTTTTTTTTCCTTCCTAGGTGACTAGAAATACTTTCTGCTTTCTCATAATTTATGTTGAAGGCTATGTTTCATTTCTTTATTTTTATGAAAAAATTAAATGGGGGTGCTAAGTACCCTAGTTGTGAAGCCCTCAATAATCGTAAAATTTTCACTATTTTATCCATAAACCAAAGGGTTTGGAATCATTTGAGATTAGATTATATAAAATTTATCTCTCTCATAAATACCCTGCGTGGATGACTTGTGTTTGACTGGATCATGAAAGAGATTAGTCGAAAAAAGCATAAATTAACCCAAATATGCTTAACCATTGAACCCAAAAAAAAAAAATTAGCATTTGCATATCTTAGCTAAAATCAACAAGCTCTAAAGAGTAGGCAATTTCTCTTTCTGATAAAATACATGAATTGACACATCTATCCCTTGGGGCGTTGAGAAGTCAAAATAGGTTGTCTATAAGGTTGTATCCAATATGAAGTGGCTAACTGTCAAAACCAAAGGCAACTTATAATTCTCACTAACAACGTTGTGTTTAACCTATCGGAAAATATATTTATTTTTTATATTTTGGAGAGGTTACGAGTACCCAAGTTTAGATAATGTTATGATCAACGATAGCTCCTATTTAACTATATATGATGACTCATTACTATTACTTTTTATACTACTTAACTATAATTTTCTTTAAAGATAAATTGATGCTGTAACTTTCTTTATCACTAATTATACTCTTACGAAAGTTATAAGAGGCACTTTCCAAACAGTGATAAACGTGCTACATCACCTAGTCAGAGAAAAAAATGAGATGCCATTGCTATTGCAATTTGCATATCGGTGAAATTAGTCAGTCAAATATGTTTGTCAGCATGTCATCATAGCTCCACTATGTTACTCCTATAAATACATTCACTAATTCTCTATCTAGATACCCCCTTACAACGACTCTTCTTTCATTCTCTCTCTAACGCTAGCCATGACAAGGGCTCATGAATCTGCACACGAGGTGAGCTTCGCCACCCCAAGAAGCTTCGCTACCGTGCTCAAATCCGACCTCAAGGAGACCTTCTTCCCGGACGATCCTTTCCACCAGTTCCGGGATGAGCCGTTGTCAAGCAGAACCAAGAAGGCCATTCAATATTTTGTTCCAATCTTTGAGTGGTTGCCTAAGTATAATCTTCGTTTGTTCAAATATGATCTTCTTGCCGGAATCACCATTGCCAGCCTCGCGATTCCTCAGGGAATTAGCTACGCTAAGCTCGCTAACCTCCCTGCGATCATTGGACTATGTAAGTTTCTCGTTCTCTGCTTATTTTACACAAGACTCCCATTACTGTGGAGAGCGTCAAATGTGTACAGTTTTATCTTTTCTTACAAAAAGACTGTTTCCGCTTCTTTTACTAATTTTGTTGATCTTATGTAATGGGTTGGTTGGTGGTGTTTTATTGAGAGGTACTTGTTCTGGTGAATTTATTGCAGATTCAAGCTTTGTTCCACCTCTGGTTTACGCGGTTTTCGGAAGCTCAAAGCATCTTGCAGTTGGAACAGTGGCTGCATGTTCATTACTCATAGCAGCAACAATTGAAGAAAAAGTAACCCCAGCTGAGAATTTGCCATTGTATCTTAGTTTGGTCTTTACTGCTACTCTTTTCTCTGGTTTGCTGCAGACAGCTATGGGTGTACTAAGGTGAGAGAAGACGAGAGTTTTCAGCGCACTTGTTCAATTTTGTTTCTTATTAGAGGGCCTTGAAGCAGCTTCGGTTGCTCTATTGTAACTTGGACTTCAAAGGTTCGAGTCATGAAAACTGTCTCTCGAGTACATATGCGAATACAGATAGATACTTCTAAAATCTCACACTGACGGGAGTCCCAACATACATGGTTTATCTTAATTGTTCTAAGTACGTAGTATTCTAAATCATTGTTGAATGTGTTAAGAAAGTTGATTATTATGCTATTATTTTGGCAGACTGGGAATTTTGGTAGACTTTTTATCACATTCGACAATCACTGGTTTCATGGGAGGGACAGCAACACTTATCTGCCTCCAACAATTGAAGGGCATGTTCGGATTGAAGCATTTTACAACCCACACTGATGTGGTCTCTGTTTTACGTGCAATTTTTAGCAACAGACACGAGGTTCACATAAACTCTCCCCCCCCCTCTCTCTCTCTCTCTCTCTATATATATATATATATTGGCATCTCTCTGTTCATCAACTTTCACCGCCCAAGATCTCTCTACGTTGTGATCATGTTGATATTTGTAGAGAAGAAAACATAGGAAAGAGAAAAAAGATAGTGTTTTTTTTTTTTTGGGTAGCCGCATCACATTCTAGAAGAAACTGCGAGAACTCTACCTTGACTTATTGCACTATTATTCAAAAATAATTCACAAAAAGGTTCATATGCCTACGCAAAATGTGGAATCAATCCACTTAAAAAGATCCGAATCTCCACTAATATAATTTTTTTTTCTTGCTTTATTTTTAATGTATTGGCAGGGGCCCACTTATTTATTAAGTGGGTCCTTTCTAAATCCACAAAAGGTGATTTTGTAGCTTGGAAAAATTGAGAAAATTTGTATTTGAGTGCTCCAAATCGGACTCAAAGGACCGTATAAAACAAGAACTAGTTTCATTAATTTCCTCAAGGCATGCAAATTTATTGTCAGTTGAATGAACCATATTTACCAAACTGACTAAACCACCCTCAATAAATGGGTATGATTCAATACATTATAGAAGTGTTCTTTCCAAAATTTTTCTGATGAGTTGTTAATTTTTTTACAGTGGAGATGGGAGAGTGCAGTAATCGGTATAATCTTTCTTGTTTTCCTCCAATTCACTAGATATGTGGTGAGTTCTCTTTCTACATAAATACACACACATGTTCCAAAAGAAAAATGTCTGTCTCATTTATTTAGAAACTTAAATTAACATAAAAAAGTGTGTTTTGTAGAAGAAGAAGAGACCAAACCTTTTCTGGGTATCAGCTATTGCTCCAATGGTGACAGTCATTATCGGTTGCCTCTTTGCTTACTTTGCTCATGCAGAGAAACATGGAATCCAAATTGTGAGTCCCTCTTTATATCATTATTGTCATTACTACTACAACCGTCCTTATTGTCATGGGTTAGTTTAATTGTCAAAAAAAGAGAGAAATTATAAATCCATATGTCCCGAGTCGAAATCTCATGGCGCATTAAACCAAGATTGATTGATGTAAGTAGCTATTCAAAGTTTAAATCAGATTGCCTTCCCATTATTAAAAAATTTGACTATAGCAATGGAATCTTAGGTATGCCACATGGGTATGTTAGGAAGTCTATTTGGTCTTTTTTGGGTTGAAGTTTACCAAATAGTAGGCCTTTTTGTCTTCTTGGAAGCTTTAGGTGGCTTTATAGTATGCAAGTGAAACAGGGAAAGGAAGAAAGCAATACTGACCCTATGTTGAGAGTATACAAGTGAAATAGGTTTTGGCATCAAATCACTGAGGTGATAGAGAAAGATAATGGAAATTAGATACTGACAGAAAAAAAGATTTTGCAATTCGGAAAATAGCCCGTGGCCGCTGCACTGGTTCAAAAGTCTGTTGACCCATTGAGCCCAAAAAGGATGGTCATGGCCCAATTCAGTCCAATGAACTGACCTTGTTTAAGGCTTAAGAGGCGATCCTCTGGGAAGGCCTGTGGTCCAACCAGTGGCCCACAAGCAATAATCTTAAATTAGTTGTAAAGAGAGAGCACTTGGCAAAACATTTGGGCTTCTATCAATGTATTGTTTTATCTTTTATGTATCAACTACTCATATTTTTCGCATAATAGGTCGTTTTTCATGAAGGAACTATATTCTAATAAATCAAACCAAACTCAACTAAATTAAGCATTATATCCTAATTGTTTGAGTTCGGCTATATGAGTCCGTGTTCACCATTCATTTCAGTCGTGTGCTATACGCGTAATTGAATCTAGTATTATGACATATATCATTATTTAAACTCATTCTAATGGATCTGACCAAATTTTACGCTAGCTTTTGGCTACTTAACGCTACACTCATCCTTGGACTGGAAAATCTAACAAATCTTTCAAATATCCAAGTCTCACCTCTTTTAGGGATTTTTATGTAATACAGGTGGGTGACCTCAAGAAAGGATTGAATCCTCTCTCCATTCAACATTTGAACTTTGATCCCAAGTACATATCAGCACCTATAAAAGCAGGGCTCATCACAGCAATGGTGGCTCTAGCTGTAAGAACACTGCTATCCTATGCTTCTCTCTTACATTCACTTCATATTAATTTCCAGTTCTCCTCTTTATTTTTTTGGTTATTTGCAATTCATTTGCTGAACTTTTTTGTAAATAAAACTTGTTTGCAGGAAGGAATAGCCATTGGAAGGAGTTTTGCCATCATGAGAAATGAACAGATTGATGGAAACAAGGAGATGATAGCTTTTGGTCTCATGAACATTCTTGGGTCTTTCACTTCATGCTACTTGACTACCGGTAATTATTTACTTGGGAGACATTGCAGCTTAATCTTATAAACATATATGTTAATTAAGGTTGCCAACTTTCCGATGTACCAAAAAAAAAAAAAATTTAAGGTTGCCAACGAATCAAACTGAGCCGAGTACTTCAGGGCTCGGCTCGTTCATACCTAAAAAAGTGTTCAAACTCCTAATGAATTTTAAAAACCTTGTTCAAACTCAGCTCGACAATATTTTGTTCAAGTTCAAGTTTGACTTGACGTGACTAATTAAACAATCAATTCAACCTCATAATTGTGCATAAATTATAGTTCATGTTCGTGTTCAAATTAAACTCAGCTTCTTTATACATATATAATATGTAATATATACATACTAATTAAATTCAACTCAACTAAATAAAACATTGTCTCAATACTTCAATGTATGATATATACCAATTATATCTTATAAATTGCATGTTTACACATACACACCTGCACACACATATATCTATTCACAAGCCAAACAATCTTGTATTGTTTGGGCTTGGTTTATTTATTAAACAGGATATTGTTTGGGCTTGGTTGAGTTCGAGCCCATTTGATAAATGAACAAGCTTGAACGTGTTTCTATCTAACCGATCTGAACTGTTGATGAAACACAACACCATCATTAATATTCATTTACCTTTTTGCTGATGTAGATGTTGTTTGATTTGGCAGGGCCATTTTCGAAAACTGCAGTGAATTTCAATGCTGGTTGTAAAACACCCATGGCTAATGTGGTTATGGCAATTTGCATGATGCTGACTCTCCTGTTCTTGGCTCCTCTGTTTAGTTACACACCTCTTGTAGCTCTTTCTGCCATTATTATGTCTGCAATGCTTGGGCTGATTGAGTACGACAAGGCTTATCACCTCTACAAGACTGACAAGTTCGATTTCTGCATTTGTATGGTTGCATTCTTCGGTGTCGCCTTCATAAGCATGGATGTTGGCCTCATGATGTCGGTAAGTGCTTTGGATATAATTCTTGATACCTACCTTATCTGGGTGCTCATCGAAACGGGCTTGTCGAATTTCAGTATATTTGAAGTTCTTCGTAGTTGTGACAAGCTGAGCTTGATTCAAATCCAGTTCAACTAGGTCTTAGATTCTTGCTCAAACTAAAGCTCACTCCGACAGAAACAATGATTGAATCAAACTTAGATATGATGTTTAACGTTAAATATCTCATCTTTAATGAAAATTTTCGAATTTCAGGTCGGACTTGCCCTACTCAGAGCACTGCTATATGTAGCCCGGCCTGCTACTTGCAAGCTTGCAAACATACCGGATTCAACATTGTATCGGGACATAGAGCAGTATCCTGGTGCTACCGGAATTCCAGGGATTCTTATTCTACAACTTGGTTCCCCCATATACTTTGCAAATTGCAGCTACATCAGAGAAAGGTAATGTTTCCTTCTTTATAAATCTTTTTCTTTTCCCAATTTTTGGCTTGGTTCAAGGTCGTGATTTCAGTCATAGACTCGGAGGCTAACATCGGTCGAGGTGTCGTCTTAGAATAATATCCAACGATACACACGAGACGATACATAAAAAAGAAAATGACTCGACCGAGTCAATGACCATGGCTAAGATGACTCTAGACATCCCTTAGTTAATCACGAGTTGAATGAAATATATAGTCTACACAGAACTAGGAAGAATGCTAGTAAGGGAAAGTGTTTTGAGGTGGATATGACTAGGGCGACTCTTAGAACCATGTTTTTTGGCGCTTTGAACATGCTTTATATATGTTGACATAAGGGGTGTGATCATACCAACAATAGTGCACCGGATCCCATCAGAACTCCGCATTTAAGCGTGTTTGGGCAAGTGTAGTACTAGGGTGGGTGATCCCCTGGGAAGTTCTCGTGTTGCACCCCTTAAAAAAGAAATATATATATATATGTTGACATAAGTGCTGATTTCTGTATAACTTATTTATTTTTATTGGTTGGATGAAATTCTATTAGGATTGTGAGATGGGTCAGAGATGAAAAGGCTATTGCAGATGCAAAAGGGACTGATATTGAGTACATATTGCTGGATTTTGGAGGTAAGGATTATATTCAGTCCATGTCCAGTAAACTTGTTAAATTACACTGTTACAACAGATAGAAATTGAGAGAACGTTTTATTATTCAACAGGTGTTACAGCCATCGATATAACCGGTGTAGAAACCCTATCTGAAGTCCAAAGAAACATGGAAGCACAAGGGATCAAGGTGAAACACCTGCTCACCAGACTATTATGGCTCTGCTCATTTGTTTGCAAAAACTGTTTTGGATCGGTTCAAGATTATGACGAGCTTAAAACATCTTATTCAAGCTAGGCTCGTTAATTTTTTGTCCAAATTCTTTTTCTGATCAGCTTGTCTGATTAATCAAACTGACCTTGAGCTTTTATTTGAGTAGATCCCCTTGCCCTTCATGAATAGCTCGGTTTATTTTCGCAGGTATCAATGCTTGAACAATGTTCTAATCTTGTTCATATTTTGCAGGTAATTCTGATAAACCCTAGGCTTAAGGTCATGGAGAAGTTAATCGTCACGAAATTCATTGACAAAATTGGGAAGGAATCTGTGTTTTTATCAATTGAAGATGCAATAGAGGCATGCAGGTTTTCACTCAGAATTTCAAAGGAAACTAATGGGGGAGACTTTGTTGATGCATAAGGGGAAGACAGATGATAAAGGAACTAAGAAGTTATAAATCAAATTGTAAATCTTTTTGAGTTATTTTAGATTGGTATACAAGGATGATCAAATCACCAACCCAAAGGTCAAGTTCATGTAATGTGCTATATATTGTTAAAAATAAATATGTATCAATTTTCATTTGAGCACATCTGTTTGCAGTCACGTTCTTATTGTATGCTGTGATGTGAAAATGTATGTTATAATATAACAGCATGCTAAAACTGGCATTCCTGCTTTTTATTTACTTTTAAACCGAGCAAATGGCGGCATAAACACTTTCCGTTTCCATATCATTCCATGTACCATCTAAACCATGAGTTTCATGTGACTCAACCAAGTCATCCAAAACATCTCCAAGTCTACCACAAGTCGTGATTATCAACTAAGTGACGGGTATCGTTTCGCAATAGCCTAACGTGGCTCGTCTTCATTTTTAAAGTATTTTGCTCATTTCCCTTAATAATCCTAATATAACCGATAGTACAGCCTTGAACCATGATTAATTGGTTGTTAGGTTGGACTAGCTTGACCCACTAGTGAAGTGGGTCGGCCCTCTAAATGGATAGGATCCTTTATTCTCCAATTTTCAATGGATTTTTTGACTGTGGGTATAATTTTTTAAACTTATTTGAGGAAAAGTAGATGGTTAAATTGTGTATTCTATTAAGTTTAATTTTAATAAAACATATTGTATTTAGGTACAAAATTTACCCTTAAATTATGTATTCTTAATTGTAGTTATATATCTAATCAAATAAATAAAGATTTCATTAGACTCTCTTACTGTCTCTCTCCTATTTTCTCTCCATTTCCCTCTCCCTGCTACTTTCCCCATCTTCCCCTATTTTCTCTTTTTATCTATCATTGATTATTTATTTTCTTTTCAAATATGTAAAAATTTGATTTATTTTTTTTATCTCTCTTCCATATTCTCTCTCTCTCTCCCTTTTTTTCTAATCGTTTCTCTTTCCCCTATTTTCTCTCTCTCTCTTTATGTATATCAACATTACAACAACATAGTTACACCAATCAGTTACAATTATCCTATAATGCATCAAACAGTTACTCATGTGTTCTAATAAATCAAACAGTTATACCAAACAATTACACAAAATTATGATATCAACTTAATTTGTCATTCTCCTGTTTACATAAACTAAATAGTTGCACAATTTAGTATCACAACATCGTTACACCAATTATATATGTAATACCTCACATGCGTGTAGTAATATAGTAATATACTAGTTTAGTAGTTCTTTTATATATAATGATGTAAAAATGAATCACATAGGTTAAAACATTAGAAATAAATATTTGGAAGACAAATGGATTTAAGAAGTTTATGTTTCGAAAGCATATGAGCTTGGAAATAGTTAATAGATAAGTTTTTAAATATTTTTAGGTTAAACTAAGGTCTCCATTGAATCCGGAAGGTCGAAAAACCTTGGGAGAGGTAATATGAGATGCATTGGGAGCTTGGAAGTACTCCGGAATAAAAACACACTTTACGTAAATTTCGGGTAGAAAATATTTTGGACACCTCTTAGTATTTTGGCCATAACTTTTTATTCTTATGTCAAATTGATCTGAAATTTTGACAGTAGATATTAAACATCTAGGGTTACAAAAGTGTATCTCATAAAAATTTTTCAAATCGACCTCCAAATGGGTCAAAACTGCCTTGGAAGTCGGAGAAAAAATCTGTCCGCTGAAGCGTACCAGTACCGTGTACCGGTACCCCGATTTCAGTAGGTTTTGGGTACTGGGTACCGGTACCGTTCTGCTTTTAGGATCGCGATCTAGGTCACATTTTTGGGCCTATAAATACTTTAGGCCGCCTCCTTAGCCGTCCATACACTATTTCAAACCCTAGAAAGCTTAAGAGAGAAAGAAATGATGATTAAAAACACACTCATCAAGAGATTTACACCCAAATTAGAAGATCAAACCCTAGATTTCAAGAACTCCCTTCACCTAACCTTTCATTAAACTCTTTCATACCCTCTCACCCATACATTTTTGGAACCCAATGAGGAGTCTAAAGGGGAAAGAAGGGAGAGGAAAGAGTCTTTGAAGCTTAGGTATTTGGCTAAAACTCTTGAGTATTGAGGTAGGAGATTTTCTTTCATTCATATACATTGAGGCTAGGATATTATACATGTATGTTTTTCACTCTTACTCTTATATATATGATATAAAATGCATGATTATTGATATCCTTGTAATAAATGCCATGTTTTGAACATTTTGATGGTTGGGTAACTATTAAATTGCTCTTTTTTTATTTTTCAACCTTGGTTTTAAGAAAAATGGATTTTTCTCTATATAGCACCGGTACCGTGTACCGGTACCCCGATTCCAGTAGGTTTTGGGTACCGGTACCGTTCTGCTTCCTTATCTGAATTTCTTGATTTCTTTGCTCCCGAGCTACCTTCAAACTATCTTTTGAACTCTTTTCATCCCAAGTGGTATGAGAGGGTCTTTTAAAGCCATATTTATCTCCATTCAACTGCAAACACATCAAATTGACGTTAAGACTTCAATCATCATAACTTATATTATTTACGGCTCAAAAGTGAGTGAATTAAGTTGATTAGCATCTTAAAATATGCAAAGTTGTATGCTAATCAATTCCTACTTTCAAAACTTAGTGTTTGATATTATATAACAAAATGATGTTATGAGGATCTCTTGTGCATTGTTCCTTAATTATTCTATGGTATATTACATGAGGAATTGTGAAATTTGGTAATTCCTTGAAATGGTTGTGAGTTGAGTATATTTTGGTTTTCTCATCTGTATGGTTGTTGTGATGGACTTGGATTACCTTCGAGAGATGCCGTAGAGCGTTAGAGGTTAGTCTATCCCAGTAGGGGTGAGATGGTTTCCTAGCACTTGTAGTGGGTTGTCATTTGGTAATGAAACCACTATCGTTCACTAGAGTTCGAACAAGGGATAGTATACTTTTCCTTGGAAGGGACTCGTCACTGCCATTGGGATGGTAGACGCCCTTTTCTAAAGTGCTTGTGATAGTGATTGTGATTGGTGGACTAGGTATAATCGTTGGGTAGATTCATGAGAAACAATCAACATACATAGTACGGGGATAAACTAATATACATGGGATTATGAGTGGGTCATTCTTGCCGGTGCATTGGTATGGGACAATGCATCGGAAGGCGCCCTTCTTAAATGACTTAAAGTTTAAAATGGTTATTGTTGTGAAATTTATTTTATTCTTTCCCGTTGATTATTGCTACTGATTAAACTTGAGATCTATTTAAAATGCCATGTTTTCCTTCAAAAAGTTATATATGATATTTGCGAAATGAGACCGATCGAATTTTAAATGTTTTCTAAACCTTGTTTGGGTTTGGGAGAAATTTTCTACAGAGCTTCGTGCTCACCCCATACTGTTAACCTTTTTCAGATTATGTACTTGAGGAGGAGTTAGGAGCCGAGGAGGCCGCCCAGTGAGAGACTCCAATTGATGGGAGTGTGGATCCCGAGGTGGACGCATAGAGCGACCCCTTTTCTTTTGCACTAGACTAGGATACTCTTTTGTACACTACGAAGTCTAGTTTATTTTGTATTCCGCTGCCAAAAATTTACTTTGATATTCTTTTGGAGATGTAAATGTCATTGTTGGGCATATTCTTTTGGATGTTATTGTATATGCTTGAATGATGAAGTAAATTCTTTTTGGATATGAAGTTATGTAGTTGCTCTCATGATTGTAAATGGTCTTTAGAATGTAATGTTGTCCAAGGAGGTATTTGGGGTGTTACAAAGTTAGTATCAGAGCCTAGGTTTTAGGTCTTATATGGGAGCTGTAGGTTATGGATTACCACTGGAGAAATAGGATTAGGTTTCGAGAAATTAGAATATGCCTTGAGTGTTGATATGCCAACGGGTGAGCGGCTGGATACTAGCCGGGTTTGTAAGAGTTGTGTGCTTCGAATTGGGGAGCACGAGTTGACTGTGGATTTGGTTGCTCTAAATATGAAGGGATATGACGTTATATTCGGGATGAACTTATTGTCCACTTTCCGGGCGGTGATGGATTGTTTTCGCAAGCGGATTACATTTCAGTTGCCAGGAGGAGTAGTTTTCAATTTTGTGAATGACCGAAATTCTTCCCATCCATTCCCTACTACGAGTAGTAGATTCTTGAAACCTAAGGCGGGGAGCCAATTGAGTTTCCTAGCTAGCTTGATGAGTGATGATCGAGATAAGCTCCATGCGGATGTGGTGTTGATAGTGTCGGACTTTCGGGATGTCTTACCGCCACATAGGGAGATCGAGTTCAGGATTGATCTCTATCCGGGAACCGAACTCATATCCATTGCTCCCTACCGTATGGCACCTTTGAAGTTAAAGGAGCTAAGGAAGCAGTTGGATTATTTGTTGGCCATTGGGTTTATACGTTTGAGTACTTCACCTTGGGGAGCCCCGGTCCTCTTCGTGAAGAAAACGGATGAGACTCTACGGTTATGCACGGATTATAGGAGGTTGAATCGGGTGACCGTGAAGAATAAGTATCCGTTGCCACGAATTGATGATTTATTTGATCAGTTGAGGGGTTCGAAGTACTACTCCAAGATTGATCTCCGCACGGGGTATCATCAGTTGCGGATTAAGGAGAAAGATATTCCTAAGACTGCTTTTCGTACCCAGTATGGTCACTTCGAGTATACGGTGATGCCGTTCAGATTGACAAATGTCCCCCAACCTTCATGGATTTGATGCACAGAGTCTTCCGGCCTTACCTCGATCAATTTGTCATTGTATTTATCGATGACATCTTGATTTACTCACAAACTCAGGAGGAACATGCTCGTCATCTCTCTATTGTGTTACAAACATTGAGAAAACATAAGTTATACGCGAAAATGAGCAAGTGTGAGTTTTGGATGAAGGAAGTGAAATTCATTGGCCATGTTGTGTCCGAGAAAGGGGTAGCGGTTGATTCCGCGAAGATTGAGGCCGTGATGAAATGGGAACCACCGAAGAACGTGACGAAAGTTCAGAGTTTCTTTGGGTTAGCCAGCTATTATCATAGATTTGTGGAAGGGTTCTCCAAGCTTGTAATGCCGATGACTCATTTTATAAAGAAGGGGGAGAAATTTTTGTGGACTCAAGCATGTGAACTAGCTTTTCGCACATTGAAGGAGAAGTTGACGACGGCACCTATCCTCATTATTTCAAGCAGTGGGGAAGGCTACAATGTATACACCGATGCTTCACTACGAGGCTTGAGATGTGTTCTAATGCAAGGAGGGACGGTAGTTGCTTATGGCTCGAGGCAACTCAAGATTCATGAGCAGAACTATCCCACTCATGACTTGAAGCTAGCCGTTGTGGTTTTTGCTCTTAAGTTGTAGAGGTGTTACTTGTATGGAGAGAAATTTCAAGTGTTCTCGGATCATGAAAGCCTCAAGTATGTGTTCACACAGAAAGATTTGAATCTCCGGCAGAGAAGGTGGATTGAGTACTTGGAAGATTATGATTTCACGCTCAACTACCATCCGGAAAAGGCGAATTGGTCGCTGATGCTCTTAGCAGGAAGTCTCGGGGTGAACTCAATGCCTTTATAGGTAAATGAAAGATGAGGAATGCCCTTGGAGATTATGATCTATGGGTTGGAGCGGATGGATCTCGCCCATGCTTGTTAAACCTTGTAGCTCAACCTACTCTTCAACGTCGGGTGGTGGAGTTACAATGCTTGGATCCGGAACTCGAGTCGATTCGAGTCAGAGTGGAGAATGGAGAAGCGATGGAAGGATGGACGTTGAAGAATGGAGAATTGAGATATGGTGAGAAACTGTGTGTTCCCGATGATTTGTCCCTAAAGGAGGAGATACTTGAAGAGTGTCATCTCTCTAAGTTTGCTATCCACCCCGGTAGCACAAAGATGTATAGGGATATGAAGCGCCAGTAGTGGTGGAGGGGAATGTAGCAGAATATGACCAAGTATGTGAAAAAATGTGCGGTGTGCCAGCAGGTGAAGATTGAGCATCAAAAGTCCGGAGGAGTCCTACAAACTTTACCTATCCCAGAGTGGAAGTGGGATCACATCACCATGGACTTCGTGTCGGGTTTACCACGGACATCACGCGAGCATAATGCAGTGTGGGTCATTGTGGATAGACTTACCAAGTTCGCCCACTTTTTGGGTATGAAGACCACGAATACATTCTAGACTTTGAGCCAGTTGTATATCCGTGAGATAGTGAGGTTACATGGAGTTCCGCTCACTATTGTGTTAGATCGTGATTCTCGGTTTGTGACGCAATTTTGGCAGAGTCTACAACAAGCGATGGGCACAGAATTACATTTCAGTATGATTTTTCATCCCCAAATGGATGGCCAATCTGAGAGGGTGATACAGATTGTGGAGGATATGCTACGTGCTTGCGCATTGGACTTCAAAGGGAGTTAGAGCGATCATTTATCGTTGGTGGAATTTGCATACAATAATAGCTATCAGACATGCATCAGCATGACACCTTATGAAGCATTATATGGAAGACCGTGTAGATCTCCTACTTGTTGATTGGAAGCCGGAGAAAGTAGCTTGGTCTGGCCGGACATTGTTCGAGAGACTACGGAGAAGATCCAATTAATCCGGGAGAGACTACGTACGGCACAAAATAGACAAAAAAGCTATGAGGATCGAAGACGAAGACCATTGGTATTTCAAGAGGGGGACTATGTGTTCCTCAAGGTGTCACCCAAGAAAGGAGTATTTCGATTTAGCAAAAAGGGGAAATTAGCACCAAGATATACCGGACCCTTTGAAGTGATCAAAGTTGTGGAAAAAGCGGTGTATCAGTTACTATTACATGCCCAGTTGTCAGGTGTACACGATGTGTTTCATGTGTCAATGTTGAGGAAGTGTCAATCGGATACAACGCCAGTCGTGAACTTGGAGGATGTAGAAATTCAAGATAAGGCAACATATGAAGAACAACCGACGCAGATTCTCGACACCAAAGAAAAAGTGCTTCGCAACAAAGTTATCAGATTGGTGAAGGTTTTGTGGCAACACCATGGAGTGGAGGAAGCTACTTGGGAACCGGAGCAAGAAATGCGGGAGAAGTATCCATTTTTGTTCGCTACTTGAGGTAAGTTTCGAGGATGAAACTTTGTTTAAGGGGGGTGGATTGTAATACCCCACATGCATATAGTAATATAGTAATATACTAGTTTAGTAGTTCTTTTATATATAATGATGAAAAAATGAATCACATAGGTTAAAACATTAAAAATAAATATTTGGGAGACAAATGGATTTGAAAAGTTTACGTTTCGAAAGCATATGTGCTTGGAAATAGTTAATAGGTAAGTTTTTAAATATTTTTAGGTCAAACTAAGGTCTCCATTGAATCCGGAAGGTCGAAAAAACTTGGGAGAGGTAATATGAGGTGCATTGGAAGCTTGGAAGTACTCCGGAATAAAAACACACTTTACGTAAATTTCGGGTAGAGAATATTTTGGACACTTCTTATTATTTTGGCCATAACTTTTTATCCTTATGTCCAATTGATCTGACATTTTGAAAGTAGATAGTAGACATCTAGGGTTACAAAAGTGTATATCATAAAAAATTTCCAATTCGACCTCCAAATAGGTCAAAACTACCTTGGAAGTCGGAAAAAAAATCTATCCGCTGAAGCGTAGCGGTACCCCGATTTCAGTAGGTTTTGGGTATCGGTACCGGGTACCAGTACCGTTCTTCTTTCAGGATCGCGATCTAGGTCACATTTTTGGGCCTATAAATACTTTAGGTCACCTCCTTAGCCATCCATACACCATTCCAAACCCTAGAAAGCTTAAGAGAGAAAGAGAGGAGGATCAAAAATACACCCATCAAGAGATTTACACCCAAATTAGAAGATCAAACCCTAGATTTCAAGAACACCCTTCCCCTAACCTTTCATTACACTCTTCCATACCCTCTCACACATACATTTTGGAACCCAAGGAGGAGTCTAAAGGGAAAAGAAGGGAGAGGAAAGAGTCTTTGCAGCTTGGGTATTTGGCTAAAACTCTTGAGCATTGAGGTAGGAGATTTTCTTCCATTCACATACATTGAGGCTAGGATATTATACATGCATGTTTTTCACTCTTACTCTTATATATATGATATAAAATGCATGATTATTGATATCCTTGCAATAAATGTCATGTTTTGAACATTTTGATGGTTGGGTAACTATTAAATTGCTCTTTTTCATTTTCCAACCTTGGTTTTAACAAAAATGGATTTTTCTCTATATAGTACCAGTTCCGTGTACCGGTACCCCGATTCCAGTAGGTTTTGGGTACCGGTACCGTTCTGCTTCCTTATCTGAATTTCTTGATTTCTTTGCTCCCGAGCTACTTTCAAACTATCTTTTGAACTCCTTTCATCCCAAGTGGTATAGGAGGGTCTTTCAAAGCCATATTTATCTCCATTCAACTGCAAACACATCAAATTGACGTTAAGACTTCAATCATCATAACTTATATTATTTACGGCTCACAAGCGAGTGAATTAAGTTGATTAGCATCTTAAAATATGCAAAATTGTGTGCTAATAAGTGCCTACTTTTAAAAACTTAGTGTTTGATATTATATAACAAAATGATGTTATGAGGATCTCTTGTGCATTGTTCCTTAATTATTCTATGGTATATTGCATGAGGAATTATGGAATTTGGTAATTCCTTGAAATGGTTGTGAGTTGAGTATATTTTGGTTTCATCATTTGTATGGTTGTTGTGATGGACTTGGATTGCCTTCAAGAGATGTCGTAGAGTGTTAGAGGTTAGTCTATCCCAGTAGGAGTGAGATGGTTTCCTAGCACTTGTAGTGGGTTGTCATTTGGTAATTAAACCACTATCGTTCACTGGAGTTCGAACGAGGGATAATATACTTTTCCTTGGAAGGGACTCGTCACTGCCATTGGGATGGTAGACGCCCTTTTCTAAAGTGCTTGTGATAGTGATTGTGATTGGTGGACTAGGTATAATCGTTGGGTAGATTCATGAAAAACAATCAACATACATAGTACGGGAATGAACCAATATACATGGGATTGTGAGTGGGTCGTTCTTGCCGGTGCATTGGTATGGGACAATGCATCGGAAGGCGCCCTTCTTAAATGACTTAAAGTTTGAAATGGTTATTGTTGCGAAATTTATTTTATTCTTTCTCGTTGATTATTGCTACCGATTAAACTTGAGATCTATTTAAAATGCCCTGTTTTCCTTCAAAAAGTTATATATGATATTTACAAAATGAGACCGACCGAATTTTAAATGTTTTCTAAATCTTGTTTGGGTTTGGGAAAAATTTTCTACAGAGCTTCGTGCTCACCCCCTACTGTTAACCTTTTTTCGATTATGTACTTGAGGAGGAGTTAGGAGTCGAGGAGGCCACCCAGTGGGAGACTCCAATTGATGGGAGTATGGATCCCGAGGTGGACGCATAGAGCGACCCCTTTTCTTTTGCACTAGACTAGAATACTCTTTTGTACACTGAGAAGTCTAGTTTATTTTGTATTCCACTGCCAAAAATTTACTTTGATATTCTTTTGGAGATGTAAATGCCATTGTTGGGCATATTCTTTTGGATGTTATTGTATATGGTTGAATGATGAAATAAATTCTTTTTGGATATGAAGTTATGTAGTTGCTCTCATGATTGTAAATGGTCTTTAGAATGTAATGCCGTCCAAGGGGGTATTTGGTGTGTTACAACATATACCAAATTTAGTATAATGGTAAAATCTTTTGTGTAATAATAAACCTAATTTGATGTATATAATTGTTGTAACCATGTCGTGATATTAAATAGTGTAATTCTTTGATTTATGTAAATAATTAAATGATAAATTGAGTTGGTGTTGTAATTTTGTATAATTATTTAGTGTAACTAGTTAATTTATTAAAACACATGTGTCATTGTTTGGTGTATTATATGATAATTGTAACTAATTGGTGTAACTAATTGATATAATTGTATTGTTTTAACGGTTATATAATGAGAGAGAAAATGGAAAGAATAAGGAAATAAGGGGAGAGGGACTGAGAGAGAAAAAATAGGGGAGAGAGATGAAAAAAATTAAATCAATCTTTACATATTTAAAAAAAATTATCAATGTGAGAGAGAGAGAGAGAGAGAGAAAATAATGTTATTTAACCCAAATTTGCATCCCAAATGAAAAGGACCATTGGATTTGTGAGTCCCATTTAAAAAAGTTGATAGAACTCATTTATTCAACGGTTCCTCTTCATTTGGGATGTAAATTTGAGTTATAAATTTGGGATATATAGTATTTCCCGAAAAAGAAATAGATAGAGAGAAAATGAAAATACTATGTAATCCAAATTTGCATCTCATCAAAACTCTCTCCCCCTTCATTTGAGATGCAAATTTGAGTTACAGATTTGAGTTAAATAGCATTGCTCGAGAGAAAATAGGGAAGAGAGAGTGAGAGAATAATGGAGTAATAAATGGTCTTTTAGTCTTTTTTCAAAAAAAATGTAGTTATGACTAAATAAGTTTTTTTAATGTAATTTAACTCAAACAAGTCTAAATTTTTATACTGATTTCCAAATTACCCATTTTCAATTGTGTAAATTTGACCCATGGGCCACAAGACGCTTGTGGGCCCCTACTTTTAGACTTTTAAAAACTATATTATAATTTAGAAAGACCGTCCAAATTATGTTTAATCATTTGATTCCCCATATAACAAACATGGTTTGGACATACAACAAAACAGAAGTTGTTGGAGAACGCATAAGCAGAATAACAATACTAAAGTTGTTTGATGAAGAGACTTTAGCTTTGTTAACCTAATCAGGTATGTGTACTTAGCTGGCATTTCCAATTTACATTTGGAGTTGGCAGCGAGGCTCGCAGCCCAGGCGTTCGACAAAATTCCCGTGATAGGTTATGACCGTTGGACCGTTTAATCAATTGTAGCTTTTTGTTGTGTTGTGCCGACAGATATATGGGCTGACTTTAACTGTTCTTAGCAACTTCCAGTTGATTTCGCAAAGAAGGGTAATTCTTAGCATGATCTATTAATTGGATATCAAATTAATTTAAAGTCATCGGGATATGGGATTTCCTTAATAGAGTCGATAATAACAAGAGTTATCAGACATACCCGTTAATGCATGGGCCAATATGAATTCCAAATATATATATGATTATACATTGTTTGGAAAAATACTATGTAATCCAAATTTTCATTCCAAATAAAGAGAATTATTGGATGAATGAGTTTCATCAACTTTTTTAAATGAGACCCGCTGATCCAATGATTCCCCTTCATTTGGGATGCAAATTTGAGTTGCAGATTTAAATTAGATAACATTGTTCGTTTGTTTGTACTTGATACTAACATTCTACACGACTATCAATGGATCCATCACGGGTTAAATAAATTTTAACATGATGTAATTGGAATGCGATATTAACCCAACATAAGACAATGTATGTAGTGTTTCTTGATAAATATGTATTTCTAACAAAAAGTGAGGAGAATTTTCACTTTTTTTATATACAAATCGGCAATAATATAGTAATTCATCAACTATTCAAACAGTGTTGTTGCAAGAGAGGATACAAAACTCCGGAGACTCTCTCCTCCAACTAGTGGAATCAGCACATGTCAATGCAAATTTAGCTAAATAATCAGCATCATGATTTCCGGAACGAGGAGTCCACTTCACTAGAGAATTTTCAAGTTCAATGTACCATATACTCGAATTGATAAAATTAAAGTTTGGCTGTGTAACGGTTGGTTGACTCTGGCACAAGTCTCATTTAATCTCAAGAATCCCAAAAGTCTAATCCTTTCTCTCATTTCTTATTCATTTCAAAACTTGTAGCTAAATATTCTTATGGTCAATTTACCAGCTGGTATTCTCCTACCATGATAACATCTCAACCTACAAGTTTGGAGCGATTAGCGGGTCAGTTTGAACTTCAAAGTCAGCATTTATAGATAAATATATACACATATATACACGCATAGTTTATGTGTGTGTGTGAGAGAGAGAGAGGGAGAGAGAATGGGTCTTTTGATAAAACATAAAAGACTTCACTATGATCTAAGAATCATTAGTTTATATCATAAAATTAGTTTTTTTACACGTTCGGATAAAGATATGTATATTTGACCTTACATAAATCTCATAATAATGAGTAACTTATAAACTTGATCATGTATATATATACAAGACATATATATATATATAGAGGTTACATATGTATATATGCACATATGACTTTTGGATGCATGTCTCTAAGTTAGTTGGTTGAAATTTTCATCATCACCAGGCTGGAGGCAAAATCTGCCTAATCATTGTAAATTAGTAACCATTTGGAAGCTGAGCTGACCATACTAAGATCACACTGTTACATGGATTAGTTTCAACTGCCCATTCTCCTATTCATTTATGCCTTCAAATAATGAAAATGAGACTACCATAAACAAGAAGAAGAAAAAAAAAGGGGGTGGGGTCTTGATATATGTGTGTGTGAGAGAGAGAGAGAGAAAATCAGAACTTCAAAAGCAGCATTATATATAAAGTGCATGTGAGAGAAAGGATGGAACTTGATGTATTGATAAAATTATTTTCTTGTGCTTGGCATTACGGATATCAGCCATAATTTTTTTTTATACAAGTTTGAATAAGGTTGTTGGTATCTGACCCTCTCCAAATTTTAAGATAACGGAAGTCTCGTACATTTGACAATTTTTTGGATTTGTGTTATGTGTCTGTGTGTACAAAATAACTTTTGGATGCCTAAGTTTGTTTGTAGAAATTTTCATCATCGTTAGGCTGGAGGCAAAGTCTGCCTAATCAATAATGAACTAGTACCATTTGGAAATATACTATGGCCTTAACGCCGAAACTTTTGGGCTTTAGGCTTTCTATAGTGGAAAAGCATCTTATCTCTTGAAGGGAAGCTGATTCCTGATCAAGTAAAGTGTTTTGAAGCATCACCATATGGTAAGATGGACCACTCAGCTAATTTGGAGGACAGGATTTTTTTTTTTGGCTTAATTATAGGAGAAATGACAATGAGGTTCGAATTTGTAACTTTAAAATTCAATAGGCGGTGATGGGCTTATAATATTTCATTTATACCTCACTTATAATGCTTGTTGTTGCATTCACCAGATAATTGAGCACAATACGAACTCGGTCAAACCCAGTATTTACAACATTATTATGGATCAAATACGACTTAATTTGTTACGATTTTATATCAGTTCTCTAAGAATTTAAATACGTGCATGTAAAATTTTTGACACTCTCTTTGCAAATCTATTTTTAACCGTAAATTTTACCCATTAATTCATAACCCAATTATATTATCATATATTACAAACTTAACACAAAGCGCTTCTTTCTCAGCCTTCCTTATTAAGAAACTTGCTTTATCTAAAGGCCTTTTGATGAGTTTTTTTTTTTTTTTTGACAGAACATGCACATAAAATACACACAAACAATTCACACGGCAAAGACCTTTTCATCAGTTGGTTGTGCAAAGAAAAAGATGGTCCAAGCCCATAGTGACCTCTCATGTCTGTCTATGGCTCAGCCATAAGATTCCTGGTGAGGAACAGTTGCGACCCACCCTCACACTACGCCTTTTCTGCCCACCGACGAAAAGCAAATGAGAGACTCGTGAATTGGGGGGCTCCAAACTTTCAAGGCTAAGTCTTCACGTAATTTGCGTTGCTCCTTTTATCTTAAAGCAAAAAAATAAAATAAAAATTGAGATGGCTCTTTTCAATGTTTTTTTTAATTAAAAGTAGTTTAAAAACTTTATTACCAAACTATTGTAGTTTCACCACCGGATCGGTGGTCTAATATCTTGTAGAGTCTGTTTGATTAAAAAGAAAAAAATAATGAAAAGTAAAAATGATAGAAAGTGAAGTAAAAGAAAAAAAAATGATAAAAAATATACTTTCATACATGTATTTGGTTAGAATGAAAAATTTAGGGGAATGTTTTAAAAAATTTTCATTTTATTGTTTGAAAGAAAGAAAAATTACAAAAAAAAAATTATAATTGTCTAAATTACCCTTAATTATATTAAATCAGTCTAAAAAAGAAAAAAAAATGTATTATAATTGAAAGTTAATTTTTTTAAAAAAAGTGTCTCGAAACTTAATTCAAGGATAATTATCAACACAAAAGTCTTTTGGTTAAATTATATGATTAATTAAATTCATACTAAAATTTTTTAAAATTAATAGCCAAAAAAATATTTTAAGAAAAATAAGGGTAAAATTAAAATTTAGTTATAGATCATAACTTTTTTATTTTTTCTTTTGTTTTTTGCAAGAAAAAAATGTTGATTAGTTGTGAGAAAATTTAAGCATGAAAGAAAATTATTTTTCTATAATTTTACTTTTCATACTAACCAAACACATAGAAATTTTAAAAATTTTACTTTTTTGTATTTTTTACCATTCTCTCGCTAAACAAAAGAACTCATAGTGTCCCATTTGGGGTCTTCTATGGGGTCAATAAGTAAAATTTGATTTACATAGATTCAAATTGTTTTTACTAAAATTCTGTTGTGCAAAAGTTAAGCTATGACTCAAATCGACTTTTGAAAACGTCTATACTTTCCCGCCGTCTAAACCCCTATTGATGGGCTTCTCCCGTGAGTTCAGGCTGTTATGGCCACCCCAGGCCAGGTATGGGTTCCATCCCGGTTCAAACCTTTCTGTGAATTGAAAAAAAAAAAGATTAATGTGATTTCTATCTTCCTTCTCTTATTATTGTAAAATTAATGAAGATGCTAGTTAAATTAAAGTTTTTAAAAAACATAAGTTCAACAAGGCTTTCCTAAAAATCACCAAGGCTTTCCTAAAAATCACCATGGTTTCGAAAATTTGTTGAAAATTACGGGATTATGCGGAAAAAAATTGAAAAAAAAATCCAAAAAACTATACTATTTAAATTGAAAAACTATACCATTTCTACTATTTATTATGTGAATTAAGATGGAAATAATAAAGTATAGTTTCTGTACATTGAATTAATTAAGTCTAACTAATACAATTTTAAAATTTTAAAATATTATTCGAAATTCGATTGTGGCGAATCATTCATACATGGGTGCTTGCGTTACGTTTTTGCCTTCAAATTTATTGGAGTACTTCTTAGGCTCACGAAGCCAGTTACTTCGTCCTGACAAATTTTACCGTCTAGTAGTTGTGGAAATAATTAATGTCCCCTGGCTTGTCAATTTCTAACAACACAGACACAAATTGGCACAAAATTAATAAATTTAAGTTGAATTTTAATGAATTCGAGTGTTAAACGAGTAACTCATTAGACTCGTCAAATGTGTGGGTCAACACAAGTTCTACTATACATGATATGAATTTGTCTAAACAAGACTTACACATAATTTATATATAATATAAACTTAGCTATACATAAATAAAAATAAGTCGAATATGAGTTGAGTAATTTTGAATCGACCTAACTTCAACTCGAATAAATACAACGCATTGATAGCATATTTTACAACATTTGTTTTAAACTAGTGAATAAATGCTCTCTTTTTTAACGGTCATGGGTGTCTAAGTAAACTTACGCATACCTCGATTAATTTTTTACTTAGTCCTGTCTTTTAACAGGTCATTTATGTTGGGACTAAGTTATTCATGAGAGATCAATTCGTCATGGTCTAACCACAAAAAATTGTTAAGATTTAAACTCAAAATGTCTGAATTTACAGTTTGTCCCTATTACTACTTAACTTGACCATGAGTATTAATGAGTGAACAAATGTTTGTTACTTCAGAAACAATTCTAGCATGTAATAGTGGATATCAATCGGAGTTTTCATTGGAGAATAATTGTTGATTTTTCCTTTGATGATGATTGAACTTGAAGTGCGAGATGAAGATGCTTAAATTAAAGAATTCAAGGCTTGTGTACAGTAGTGTAAGATTGATTGAATGGATGTGATATGAGTGTAACTACTATGCCTGATAGCTCTGTGACGTGATATATTAACCAAAAAAGTAGGGGTGAGAGCTGAGTGAGGGAAATTACACATAGGCTATAGTGGTTCATTAGTTAGAAAATTTGGCTAATTTACTCTAATCGTATATTTTGCTCCTTGAAGGAATCATATGTTACTTGGGGGAAGATGATAAGTCACAATTCATTAAGTTTTTCTAGATGCCTTTACATGGTGAAGACCCTTGTATTTATATATGCAGGTGGAGTGGTTCTTATGTTATCTTCACATGGTCCCTAAGTGTATTAGTCTTTTTATTAAGAGACTATGATGATGTAGCTCGGGAGGGTTGAATTTCTAAAATCATTGGATAAGTTGTCCGAGTAGCTCGACTATTTTACATATAAACGATTCGAGTTTTGTGAACTTGAGTAGAACTTTTAAAAAATTGTTCAAACTCAGCTCGTTTAAAATACGAGTCCAGCTCGAAGCGAGTTTTATCCGAGCTGAGCCCAAATAACTCATCTTGATTAATACCCCCACTTGAGATATGTGAAAGGGATATCCAAACTAAGAATAGAGTCTTATATATATAGTCAAATAATAGTATAAAGTGACCTAAATATCCTTGTGGTCTAAGCATAATACAAAAGTCATAGTAAGGGTAACAAAAGGAAAATAAATCCTAATAAACTAGGCTATAACTCCAACACTTTCCATTAAATTAGGCGTAAAAATATCAACTAAGCCAAGTTCGACAATGTAGTCCTAGAGAATAGATAGAGTGACAGGTTTGGTGAAAATATCCGTAACTTGATTAGTGGTCCCCACAAACTATAAAATGACAATACCACAACTAACTTTTTGCCGAAGAAAATAAACATCGATCTCTATATATTTCGTCATCTTGTGTAGTACAGAGTCAGAAGCGAGCTGAATAACAGGTCGATTATCATAATATAATGTAGATGAAGAAGTCACTAGAAATTCAAACTCGCCAAGAATCGATCGTAGCTATATAATCTCATACTTGTCAAGTGTCAATTCTCGATACTCTGCATCTGTTGACGAGTGAGAGATAACTGACTGTTTTTTGCTCTTCCACGTGATAAGATGAGTCCCTCGAAAAGCATAGAAACCTGTAGTAATCGACCGTCATATGTTCCCCCTTAATCTGAATTTGAATAATATGCTAGAAAACTAGTCTAAGATCCTGATACATAGAGAAACCCAAGTCCAGGACAATACTTGAGGTACCGAAGAATATAATAAACTGCATCAAGATGAGGCTAACACGGTCTGTGCATGAACTAACTAACTCGGCTGACAACGAATGAAATGTCTGGTCTAGTATTGGTTAGGTAGATAAGTCTACCTACCATCCTCTGATAGACAGCCGGATCTCTCAACTCCTCACCTTCAGCAATAACCTTTAAGTTTGGAATCATAGGTGATGATGTCGCTTTGCACCACAACATCTTAGTGTCCGAGAGAAGATCCATAATATACTTCCTTTGAGAAAGAACAATAAAATATTGCAGAAATTCAAGGTCTTTTACATTGAAGGTCTTCTCAAGATCTACCTTGACATGTGTAGTCTCAGAAACATCATCTCTAGTAATAATAATATTATCTACATATTAAAGGCCTTTGCTGGGATGGGTTCGCTGGATAAGGCTGGGTTCGTTTGGGTAGTGACCTAGCAATAGGTTTTTCTACTAGAGTGGACAAACTTATAGATGATGATGATGTAGTTGTTGAAGAATCAAAGTAGGCTACGTTGCTATTGGAGTTTTGAAGTTCTGGGCTGATGTTTCTGGTTCTGGGTTTTGTCGGTGTTGCTGATAATGGAATTGATGTTGATGTTTGGGCAGTGGAATGGAGTTGCTGAAAGTGGCAGTTTGGTCTGGTGGTTGTCGCTGACAATGTGACGTGGTGGTAGTAGGGAAAGTGATATAGGTAGGGGTGAATCAGGAAGAATAGTATACCTCTAGTAGAACAGTATTGACAGATAAAAAAGGTCTAGAAATCTCCTAAATAATCGGGTTATGGTGTCCAGAAATTCAATAAAGATAAATAAGTGATCTACTGCAACAAGAGCAAATCAATGAAAAAGTGGATTCAATCCCTCTTAAAAATTCCTAGATGTTGCAACCCTAGGAAAAAAAGGCAGTGTCACAAAAAGATGACGGCACTACAACTAAGTGCGTGAAGCACGAAGGCTGGACAATAAGATTAGGTTCACTATCGAGTTGGGTCGTTGGGTTAATTTCGCTATTGGGTTGGATAGTGGGGCAGTGGGCTGGATGGGTTATTGGGTTGGGCAGCTAAGTTGAGCTGGGGGGTTCGCTAGTTGGACTTGGGTTGATTTGGGGACTTAGGTTAATTATTGGGTTAGTTTATTGTTGTAAGCTGAGTGGGCTGGTTGTTTATTGGGTAGAGTTAGGTTGATTTATTGGCTATTGTTTGTGGAGTGGGGGTTTCGCTGGGATGGGTTCGTTGGATAAGGCTGGGTTCGTTTGGGCAGTGACCCAGCAATAGATTTTTCGACTAAAGTGGACAAACTTATAGATGATGATGATGGAGTTGTTGGAGAATCAAAGTAGGCTACGTTGCTATTGGAGTTTTGAAGTTCTAGGTTGATGTTTCTAGTTCTAGGTTTTGTCGGTGTTGCTGATAATAGAATTGCTGTTGATGTTTGGGCAGTGGAATGGAGTTGCTGAAAGTGGCAGTTTGGTCTGGTGGCTGTCGTTGACAATGTGACGTGGTGGTAGTAGGGAAAGTGATATAGATAAGGGTGAAACTCGGTCGGGTTGGTCGGGTTGGATAGTCAATCTTAGCGCAACCCTAAATATATAATCTTCAAGTCTAACTCTAACCCTACCTCGGGTTGAGAAACTCAACCCGAGCACTACTTGAGTTAATTTTGGGCAGGCTCGAGTTGAATTCAGGTTAATGATTTTGGGCTGATTTCGGGTTACTTCAATCAAGAGGACTTGACTTTCTCATAAATCAACAACTTCGCTTCCAAACAACAATTATGTAATGGTTGCACATAAACAATGGTATGACATGGTAACCAACGTATGAAATGAATCTTTAATTATGAACACAAACCACAATACATTGAAAATCTTGAACATGATTCCCATTAACTTCATGGTTGTTTCTTCATGACAACAACTTTAGCTCCATTTTTTTATAATAGAGAGAAAAGTAGCTTAACTAGTTAAATTTTTTTAGCAATCAAGAGACCCCACAAATGTGATCCCAAAGTTCAAATCTCTTAATTCTTGTCGGCTCACATAGTCATCGCAGCTGTTATTTGGAAGCCTCAAGTCTGAGAATGAGAGATAGGTCTGAGAGTGAGAGTGAGAGTGAGAGTGAGAGACCGAGAGAGATTGAGAATGAGTGAGGGTCTAAGGAAGGCGCAGACTTGAGTTGAGATTAACCTTAGGATAAAATTGTATTTATATAGTATTAATTGGGGTTCAACCTGTGAACCCGATGGGTCAATCCGAGGCCCGCTCAAATTGAATTCGGGTTGATATTTTTTTTATCCAAGTATTAAAAATCTTAACTCAAACTCTAATTTTTTTGGGTTGAAATCGGGTTATTGCACCCGTAGATAAAGGCTAGGGTTAAGGTTAGGGTTAGGTTTAGGGTTAGGGTTAGAAATGGAAGCTGGGGTTTTGACTCAGATACCAACCTGAGATATGTGAAGGGATACCTAAATTAAGAGTAGAGTCATGTATATATAACCAAATAATAGTACATAGTGACCTAAATATCCTTCTCATTTAGGCAAAATACAAAAGTTGTAGTAAGAGTAAAAAAGAAAAAAAAATCTTAATAAGCAGGGTTATAACTCTAACACCCCTAATCTTCGAAATAGTGTTGTTCAAGATTGAGTTGTGATAAATAAAGATCAATCTGCCAATTATGATATCATCAACCTTCAGAACTTAATTAAAACAAGTAAAATACAAAAAGGAGGCGAATGTTGGAATTCAAATATTATTTTTAGTGGCACCAATTTTTTCAATTTCAAAATTGTCTTACTGTTTCAGCTTTGACACGTAAATGGTTGCCGTATCAGTGATAATATTAGGCCATACCTGAAGCAGAAATTCAAATATAACAAGACATCACTACATATTACCCATTCAAATTACAAAAATGTATCCGTAATAGATTCAAATCTACTATAATATATATATTTTTCAATTTTTTAAAAAATAAATTAAATTTTAAAAATTATAATTCAAATACGTTGCTTCCATCAATTTTTTGAAGTGGGAATAACTCATCCAAACAAGACATGGATGTGTTTGTAACATCCTACCACTGCAGGCTGTGATTTGTCGGAATCAAATCATACTTTCCTGCGTGGCAAACATTGCCCCATTGTGCATTTACCTTGATTTTTTTTGGGAGAATTACAATCACACTCCTTGAGGTTTATCACTTAATCACTCAGATTTTTTAATACTTAAAATATTACATTCAGACCCCTTAAAATTAGTACATGCATAACACTTAAACCCATATTATAAATAGATTTATTAATAAATTACATTCAGACTCCCTGAAGTTTAAAAATATATATTACTTAGACCTCTTAAGTTTAAAATATTGTATTTAGATCAAAAATATTTCAATCAAAGATAAAATATCAAATTTTATTATTAAAATTCATGTTCTATTGTATCATTTATTGAAATAAAATAAAAAATAAAAAATTATTTTTTTCTTAAAAAATCATAATTAGTATAGAATTATATTGTCTATTGAAATTTAATTTGTTCGTTTAAATTAAATTAAAATAGTAAACTATCTCAATTGAAGCTAAAATATATTGTGTTCATTACAAAAGATATACTAACTATGCTTTTTTTTTAAAAAAAAATAAAGATTTATTTTTGATTATTTAAATAAATGACATAATATAATATAATTTTTGGTTGCAAAATTCATGTTCTATTAAGATTGACTTATACCACTTTGATTTTTTAGTTTTATTGTAATAGATAGTATAATTATATATTAATTATAATTTTTTAAGGAAAAAGTTTAATTTTTATTTTTTATTTTATTTCAATAAATGATACGATAAAATATGAATTTTGGCTGCAAAATTTAAAATATTTGATATTCTATCTTTAATTGAAATATTTTTTGTTTAATTATAATATTTTAAATTTAAGAAGTTTAAGTATTATATGCGTACAAATTTTAATGGGTCTATGTGTAATTTATTAACGTATATATTTACAGCAGGGGTCTAAGTGTTACGCGCGTATAATCCTTAGAGAGTCTGTGTATAATATTTCAAATATCAGGGGTTTGAATGAATAAATGACAAACTTTAGGAGGTCTAAGTATAATTCTTTTTTTTTATGGACACTTTGAAGTTTGAGCCCTAAAATAACTTAAAATTCTTAATTTATAATGTGAAATATAAACATTTTTATAGTAGAAGACTTGTTCAATATTCTCTTTATCATTGTTTATGATGCTATTTCTTAGTGTTGCCATTTGTTCGGTTTTCATTAATATAAACATATTTATTGATTTAATCCACTAATATTAAATCAAGTAGGAGAAATTGAGAATCACAGCCAAGTTGGCCTTGGGGGATAACAATTAAAGTTTGAGTTGTTCAAACCACTAAAAGATCGGAGATGTTAAAATTGAGAAATTAAATTTAAATTTGTAGACTTATGTGTCATTTTTGTAAATAAAATTTGACTTCTTCGTTATTTTAATACTCCAACCGATATATTTAAATAGTTCATTTTATTACATTTTTATTTTTACCTTTGACGACATCAATAAAATAATGTTTAATAAAGAAGATATTATACTCTATACAATTGGTTAAGAACAATCATGACATTTTGAAATAATGGAGAGATGGGAAATTTAAAATACATAACGTACAATGACAAAAAAATAAGAAAGTTTTGTAGCAACCTCAAACAAAGGGGTATTCACTTTAACAAATGTGTAGGAAATATAATTTTTCGTCTAATTATCTGATATTTTATGAAAAAAAAAATTTGGCATACACTATCCAATCAAGTGTGGTATTTCTACCCGACTTCCTGTCAAATTAATCGGGTAGGAAGTCGGATAGGAAATCAGGTGAACACTTCTGTAGTTATTAATTTTTGAATTATTTTAATAATTTAATTAAATAAAATGTATCAATTTAATAACACAATAAATTAAAATTTAAAAAAATTATAACAACAATTACAATAAAACACAAAAAAACATAAAAAAATCAATCCATTATAATTGTTGCGAAAATACAATAACAATTATTTTAAGTTTAAACTATATGGTTGGAGAGTTTTTTGCATTTTTATCTAATTTTTTAGACTCACCGTTCAATAAAATAATAATTTGTGACTAATCAAAAATTTAAACACTCTTAGGAGAGGGGGTGAAAACTACCCTACTCCTAGTGATAGCAATTGTTCTTCTTAAACAAAAAACTAATAGTGAAATAACTTTTTCCTTTTGTAATTTGATTTGCATATATTATGGGGTCCTACATAATTGATTATCTTTTTTTTTCTTTTTTTATCAAGTAATATCATAAAACAAAAAAAGAACAATAAGGTTTTAACTTATGATTTTAAGGTTCAACAATAAGACGATGATCATTTTAGAAAAAATTCGCTTAAATCTCACCCTAATAATCAAAATTTACTTCAGGTATTGATTGTCAAAATTATATTCCCAGCTAAAAGCGCCTAAATTTATTCAGCAAACCAAAAAAGAACATCAAATTAAGTCCTAAAACCCAGTGTAAATGCATGAAATTAAGGAAATTAACTCGATATTAAAG
>CM042188.1:32847332-32865970 GCA_023539305.1 Ilex asprella | reverse complement strand
ATGTTACTATATATATATATATACCTAACCTATATATGGATATAGATAGATAAGAGAGAGGAAAAGTTTTAAATTTAGTCAAACTCTTAACCTATATAAGGATATAGATAGATATGAGAGAGAAAATACTTTAATGTTGGTCAAATTCCTAAAATTTAGGAGTTTTTAATTTTTAGTTTTATTTCACTTCTAAAGGGAAGGGATAACATGGTAAAATTGACAAAAAACAGACTTCATAACAAATAAGTTTCCTTGACGAACTTAAGTCCAAACAAGTCCATGTAGAGGGACCGGCCTCCAAATTTCTCATAAATTTTTTAAAAAAATACTCATGACCAAATATCTGGTCTGACATGCAGCCCACTTTGGTATTGCAGGCTCCAACGCATGGCCCAATTTGGTGATTTCTCAAGAAATCTATATCGATGAGCTTAGAAACAAGCAAATGCAGGACTAAAAGTAGGCCGCAACTATACTTTTTTTTTTCCCTTTTAAAAAGGGGGTGCAATACGAGAACTTTCCAAAGTGTCACTCATCTTATTACTTCTCTCGTCCAAGCACACTTAATTACGAAATTATGATAGGATCCGTTGTATTAGTGCTGATATAATCACGTCAAAAGGCAGTAACTATATAAAGGGGTCGGATATGGCCTAGCCCGCCAGCAAACAAAAGTTGTCACCTGATTAGGGCTGGGCCAACCACCTAGAAAATTGGCCCACGGGTTGCTCATATGGCTTGCCCGAATTGGCCCTGATCCAATATTTTGTAATTCAAATGAGTCTGAATATATATTTCTATGATAACCAGCCTATTTTACTTTTTAGAGGGAGGCTCCAACTTCGACGGAGTCGGAGGGTACATATCTAACCGCTGACTCTGACTTCGACCTAGTATAAACTCTGCTTTGTTCGAGGTTAAGTGGAGTGTCAAATTTGGACCAGGGCCAAAGTTTATTGGGCTTTTTTTTTTTGCTTTTGTATGCCTTTACTTGGATTTGGGCTATTTTTTTATGGGATTTGGACCACTTCTTTTGTACGCCCTACCTTCATTAGTTTTAATAGGAATTTTAAATGTATAATAATATATTTTTTAATGTAAAAATTATTTTATATAATTTATTAATAAAATTCAAAGTTAAAGTCGGATTTTTTTTTGGAAAAAATATCTGATTCTGACTTCGACTCCAACTTCAACAGAGGTGGATATAGATTTTCGGATTCTTGTACACCCATATTTACTTTAGAAGGCAAACTTTGGTTGTGACTCCCTAATGGGCCTAGTTTTTTATTTATTCTGGGGTCTTTTGGAAGTTGGTACATTAAATTAGATATAATTATAAAAAAATACATAAAAAAAAATGTGTTGTAAAAAAGTATACTGCTGAGATACAAAGACTTAACTTCCCATTTTCTAATTAAAAAAATTGTTTTAGGAATATTAATTCGCGAAAAGCTTCATCTTCAAAAAACGGTTACCTCTTTTTCTTCCTATCAAAAAACTGTTTCATCTTTGTCGACTAGAAGCCTTAAATCGTTTTCTGAACAATTACAGGGTTTCATCTATGAAAGTAAAATCATACTGGTCCGTCATTGTAGATGTAAGTTCGTCTGTATTTTCCGCATAGTATAACAAAGACAGTGTAACAATAAAGTGAAACACTGTAACACATACAATGTTCAGTGATTTTGTGGATGTGGTAAGAAATTCAAAATAGAACTGAACTGTTACAATGAAGTTATATGTAAATATATGTTTGACAAAATGTAGCAGCACAATGTTTTGTGTAAGTAAATTTTTATACTGTTATAGTTACACTATAAACGAATATACAAGATGAACTTTGGTTATGATATTCACATTTAAAAAAAACAGTATAATCACATTTGCAATGACAGACATAAACCTAATAAAATCATGAATTCAAACCTTTTAATTGCTTAGATTGAATTGTAAGGATGAAATAATATTTCGGACTTGCACTGATAAATTGCTTCCATGCCGAAAAAGAAGAAGACAACAAATAATATTGTTGCAAAATACAATTAAGAACTAAAATTAAAGACTTTTTTATTTTGCATTTTTTCTACGTATTTTTTTACAATTAATTTTAATTTAGTGTATTCCCTTCTAATTTACCCTTTTTTTCTGAACATTCAGGCCCAGCCAATTGTTGGCCCTTGGCTGGAAAAGCTCAATGCGTGCCCCCTACATGCCAGGTTTTTGGACCGTCTCATGGTGGGCCGGGCCTCATCAAAGAATTCTAGACTCTTGCGTGGCCAGCCCTAGGCCTATATGTCAATTGTCAAGGCTTTTCAGCAAGTTTGATATTCTCTCTCTCTCTACCAGCCCTTGAACCTAGAACCTGGTGGTTGGAATTTGAGTTTGGCAACCACCGAGCTATAAGGAATGCTGGTAACTACAAGATTGCTAACAATATATTCTAACCTAGGAACAATATATTCTAACCTGGGAAGCACAAATACTTTTGTAAGGGTTTTGTTTTAGTGTTGGACATGTGTTTGGTACGGATAGGTGTCAAGAATGACTAGAAGTGTCTTGAATAGAACTCAATTTGACACGGCTAGGATACGACTAGTACACAGCCAGGATAAGGGCAGGACACGAGTAAGATAGAACTATAAATTATTATTATTATTTTTTTAAAATGAATGTTAATTATTATAAAGGGTGTGATTTTTATTTTTTTAATATATTTTTTGTTGTGTAACTTATATACTGTAAAGTTAATGGATGTAATGATGTTTGATAAAAATTGATATTTATTTTGATCAATTTCAAATTTAATTAAAAAATTAATATTTATTAGGTCTTATTATTAATATTTTTATAATATATGCTTTATTTTTAATATATTATAACTCTATTATTATCTAAAAATATATTATATTATTTTAATAACCGTAACTTTACCGTACCTATATTCTATATTTTTTAACTTTATTATATCTCTGTATCCGTACTTTCTAAGTTCCAACTAATGTTCTAAAGTAATTCTAATGGTGGCACCATTTAGTGTTGAGTTCTATGCCAGCATTCATTTAATAAACTAGTTGAAGCACACGTGCGTTATACGCGGACCAGTTTGGATTAAAGTATTATGAATGAAAGTCGTTGACCATTTTCCCCTAAACGTATCTTTAGCAAACAATCATTAATCAATCAAAGAAATCTGGCATTCGGTCTCTCAAATGAAGTAAATATTGAAAGAAATAATGTGTGATGAAACATGAAAAAATGTAGCTGAGAAGAAATTGAGTTATAAATAGAAGTTGAAATTTTAGGTGCACGTGTATAATTATGAGTTATAATTTGAATTTTTATTCAAAAGACATGAAACAAATTTGGAAAGATTAGTTGAATATAGAGGAACAAAGTATGTAATTCATTCACAAATTGGTAAATTGAACCGCTTTGCCTATTTTAAGCTATTTAGACCAACAAAGATTAAAAAAATATGCAATTGTTGTAAAGAGAAATCTGATGGGTCAAGCCCAAATGACCCAATCCATGGAGAAAGTCTAAACTCAACTAAGGGGCTAACCTTATAAAAGCCCACCAAGCCCGATGTGGTCAAGGATCAGTCAAACTCACCAAGAAGCTACATCAGCATCCAGGAGCCTACACATACCTCCTCTCCTTCTCTAAACTTGTATTCTCTGCTCTCTTCACATACTTGAGCTAATAAAGTGTCCGACGACCCTAGTCATTCAGAAGTGGACTTAGGTCATATTGACCGAACCACTATAGCACTCGTTTTCTCTCTCTCCACATTAATTATAGCATTTATTTCCAAGTACTTGACAGGTGGTGTGCAAAGTTAATTTGTGCATCATCAGTTTGGCGCCGTCTGTGGAAAATGAAAAAATTCTCACTTTAAATCATTCTCTCTGTTGAATCAATGGCAATCACTACGAGGTCCATGAACCAACCTGAGGATAATCCACCATGAGAGGAGGAGATTGTTCTTCCATCGGCTAATTCTGTCCCGAATGCTTCAGCTCCAAATCCTCAGCAAATGTTAGAGACCATGCAGCAGCTGGTGACCCAAAACCAGCAGATACTGCAACTCATGCTCGTTGGGCAAGGAGGAGCACAACTTGGAGGATCACAAGGAGCTCCACGCCCTGGACATCAAGGAGCTCCACTCCCTACTACTCCCCATCCAGGCGCCCATGTAGGTCTGGGCGCCCCATTTGGAGTCCTCTTGGGCGCCCCACATAAGGGAGCCCACCATCAGGGACCTCCACCTCCTCCTCTTCCTGCTTCTCATGATGAGGACCCTCGCCTCCAAGAGGATGAGGATGAGAACCAAAGTATGGAGCATGAGAGTCGTTTCCATGATCACTCAAGAGGAACCCCCAATCATTAGGACGAGAAAATCAAGGAAGTACAAAATCAACTGGACGATGTCTTCAACGCCATGAAGGCACGGGGACCCGAGACAGTGGACTACCTGGTAAGGCGTACAGACACTCCTTTCAAGCTTGACATGGCGAACTGCCCACTCCCTCAGAAGTTCAAAATGCCCTCTGCAGAGACCTTTGACGGAACGAAGGACTCATTAGATCACATTGACACCTACAAAACGCTGATGCAGTTGCACAACGTTCCAGATGAAATCATTTGTAAGGCGTTCCTAACCACATTAAAAGGGTCCACCCGACAATTGTTCACTAAGCTCTCCCCAGCCTCCATTGCCTTATTTGCTGAGCTGAGCAGATCGTTCGTGTCGAATTTCATCAGAGGACGTCGACAACAGAAGCCTGTCACCCACCTACTTAGCATAAAGCAAGATCGAGAGGAGAGCCTGAGGAGCTACCTCACTCATTTTAACGAGGAGGTACTCCAAGTTGATGAGTCTGATGACAAAGTGACTATGACCGCTTTCTTGGGAGGCCTCCGCTCGTCAAGCTTCCTCTTCTCAGTAATGAAGCGCCCACCAAAGAGGATGACGGAGCTACTAGCAAAGGCCCAAAAGTACATGAATGTCGAAGACATCATGAGGGCCAAGCGAGGTGAGTCATCCAAGACAGGAGAGAAGAGAAAGGAAAGAGACAGAGATGACAAGAGGGAGAGTGACAGCAAGCGCAGCAGGACAGAGAGGGAGAGGTTACTTGCCAAAGACCGACTTGGCCCTACTCCTCAAAGAAACCAGCAAGCTTTCACCTCCCTTAATGCCGCTGTTGGGCATATCCTATGCCAGATCCAAGATGACCCTACAGTAAATGGTCTGGGAAGGTGAAGTCTCCTCCAAATCGAAGGAACCTAAATAAGTATTGTCGCTTTCACCGCGACCATGACAATTGCTACGACCTCAAGAGACAAATTAATGACCTCATTCAACGTGGTCACCTTCGCCAGTATGTTGCTGGGAGGGGGCAGACGCCACTACCACCTCACAATCACGAAGATCCACAACCCATTGGAGAAATTCACACTATCTCCGTAGGGCTTGCAGGAGGAGGAGAATCCCTCTCTGCCATGAAGGCTCATGCCAGGAAAGCTAGGCACCTAGGTGATGAACGCCCGTCCAAGGCGCCCAAGCATGGCAGCAGCGAAGTAATATCCTTTTCAGACAAGGACTTAGAAGTAGTCCAGCACCTCGATGACGACCCTCTAGTGCTCACCATGACAGTTGCCAATTTTCAGGTACGAAGGATTCTGGTGGACAGCGGCAGCTCTGCGGATATCCTATTCGCAAAAGCTTTTGACAAGCTTAACCTGGGCAGGGAAAGACTGCAACCTATCAGGTCTCCCCTCATTGGGTTCTCAGGGGAGAAGGTGTATCCCCTAGGGTCCATCACCCTACCAGTCACAGTCGGAGCAGCACCCTGGAGCACCACGATTATGGTCAACTTCTTAGTAATAGATTGTCCATCAGTCTATAATATCATACTAGGGCGACCTGCTCTCAACACATTAAGAGCTGTGCCTTCTACTTATCACCTCATCCTCCGTTTTTCAACCCCAAATGGAGTCGGAGAGGTCAGAGGAGATCAGGTAGCAGCAAGGGAGTCCTATGTCTCCTTTATGAAGACCAGGAAGCCACAAGAAGCGTTACAAGTTGAGGTTCTTGATCCAAGGGATGATGCCACCACAGAAAGTAGAAAACCAGTCGAGGAACTCACCCCTGTGCTCTTAGATGAGAAACATCCACACAGAAGAAAATACATTGGCTCTTCCCTCTATGAGGAGATAGTTCGACAGCTAATAGACTTCCTAGGAGGTAATATGGACATTTTTGCATGGTCACATGCAGACCTCGAGGGTATTCACCCTGAGGTTGTCACACACCACCTCAATGTTGACCCCTATTGCAAGCCTGTTCGCCAAAAGCTATGGGGCACCTCTACTGAAAGGGCTCAAGCTATGGATAAGGAGGTAGGAAAGCTAATAGACAATGGAGCGGTCAGAGAAGTAGCCTATCCCGAGTGGCTCTCCAATGTGGTGATGGTAACCAAAGCCAATGAAAAATAGCGCCTTTGTGTTGACTTTTCAGAGCTCAACAAGGCATGCCCAAAGGACAGCTACTCGTTGCCTCGGATTTACCTCCTCATCGATGTCACTGCGGGACATGAGTTGCTCACCTTCCTGGATGCATACTCTGGATATAACCAGATTAGCATGCACCCCCCAGACCAAGAGAAGATATCTTTTATCACTCCGAATGGGACATATTGTTACAGGGTCATGCCCTTTGGACTAAAGAATACAAGAGCAACCTACCAACGACTAGTGAACAAAATGTTCCAGTCTCAGATTGGGCGAACTATGTAGGTCTATGTTGACGACATATTGGTGAAAAGTCTCATCGCAACAGAACACGTTGACCACCTCCGAGAAACCTTCAACGTTCTCAGGTCGTACCACATAAAGTTGAATCCTGAGAAATGCGCCTTCGACGTAGGGTCCAAAAAGTTCTTAGGTTTTATGGTCAACCCGAGGGGTATAGAAGCTAACCCTAATAAGATCAAGGCAATCCTCGACATGAAGTCCCCTTCCTCAACCAAGGAGATCCAACGTCTCAACGGCAGAATTGCAGCACTTAATAGGTTCGTCTCCAAGTCCGCGGATAAGTGTCTGCCTTTCTTCAAAATTCTCCGAAAGGTCTTCGTATGGGGACCTGAGGCAGAAGAAGCCTTCTAACGGCTCAAAGCTTACTTAGCTACGCCTCCCCTTCTTTCACATGCTACCCCAAGAGAAACTCTGTATTTATACCTTCTACCTCTCCATCGGCAGTAAGCTCAGTCCTTGTCAGAAGCAATGATAGAGTGCAAAGACCTATCTACTATATGAGAAGAGCATACGGGGGAGTAGAATTCAAATATTCGGGGTTAGAAAAGCTAGCGCTCACCCTTATCTCAGCAGCGAGGCACTTACGACACTACTTTCAGAGTCACAGCATCGTCGTTATCACAGACCATCCACTTAAAAGAGTACTGGAAAAACCTGATGTATCTGAGAGACTACTTAAGTGGGCAGTGGAACTCGAGGAATTTGATATCCAATACCAACTAAGGGCAGCTATCAAAGCACAAGCGTTAGCGAATTTCATTGTAGAGTTCACACCGGCGGAGGAGAAGAGTATTGAGTCTTCCACCTCGTCGAGGGATGACATCCAGATGCCTGGTGGGGGCTCGGGCGCCCAGACCCCTTTTGGTGCCTAGACAGGCGCCCAGACAACATCCTTGGGTGCCCAGACCCCCTTGGGCACCCTAACAGGAGTCCAACCAACATCCTTGGGCGCCCAGACCCCCTCTGGCCCCCATGCAGGGACCCAGGCAACATCCTTGGGCACCCAGACCCCCTTTGACGCCTAAACATCCACTGTAGTGAAGCTTCATTTCATTGCCTCCAACAATAAGGCAGAATATGAAGCTTTTCTCTCTGGCCTAAGGTTGGCAAGAGAACTGAAAGCCCAACATCTTATTTCTTATAGTGACTCCTAGCTAATAGTTAACCAAGTAAATCGAGAATTCGAGGCAAAAGGTGCTAAGATACAGGAGTACCTCGCCCTAGTCAAAGCCTTGCTCGCTGAATTTCAATACTTCCAAATCTGTCACATCCCAAGGGAGGACAACATGGCCGCAGACGCATATGCCAGACTCGCCTCATCTTCCGAAGACCTTCCCAAACCAGCATTTATCGGTCATCAGTTTGAACCAAGCAAGCTAGTTGAGGGAGATGTAAATGTCAACTGTGCTTCCGTTGAATCAAACTGGATGACCCCGATAAGGGCGTACCTCCAAGAAGGTACAGTACCTTATGATCCTCTCGAGGCCAGGAAGCTTAGGGTGAGGGCTTCTAAATTCACTATCTTACAAGACATCCTCTACAAGAAAGGCTACTCCTTACCATTATTGCGGTGCCTTTCACCTAAGGAAGTCGACTATGCCTTGCGGGAAATACATGAGGGAATATGCGGGAATCACTTTGGAGGATGCTCCCTCACTCACAAGGTACTTCGACAAGGCTACTTCTGACCTAGCATGGTGAAGGACGCACATGAGTTTGCTGAGAAGTGTGACAAGTGTCAACGTTTCGCCACTATACCTAGGCTGCCACCAGAGGAACTCACGGTCATCACAAGTCCGTGACCTTTCTCAAAATGGGGCATCGACATCCTAGGGCCCTTACCTCTCAGCAGAGGGCAGTGCAAGTTCGTGGTGGTAGTAGTTGACTACTTCCCCAAGTGGGTAGAGGCTGAACCCTTAGCGAAAATAACAGACACCAAGGTCAAGGATTTTATCTGGAAGAACCTGGTCTGCCGTTTCGGGATACCCTACGCCATTGTGAGTGACAATGCAAAATAATTCGACAACGAACTCCTCAACTCATTCTGCTCCGATCTTCAGATAAAGCAATCGCATTCTAGCCCAGCATACCCACAGGCAAATGGGCAGACAGAAGTCATGGTGATAACGGTGCTACCCAACTTGAAGACAAGGCTCAAAAGAACAACGGGTGTTTGGGTTAACGAGCTCCCAGGCGCACTATGGGCTTACAAAACCACGCCAAGAACTCCAACTGGAGAGACTCCCTTCTACCTCGTCTTTGGAACCGAGACAGTCATCCCTGTGGAGATCGGGGTTCACTATCTAAGGTACAAAACCACAACCCCACCACAAACAATGAAGGACTCCGCATCAACCTCGACTTGATAGATGAGGCAAGGGAGACAACTATGGTCCGCAATGCGGAGTACAAGCACCGGATGGTAAAGTTCTACAACTCGAGGGTGAAGCATCGTTCCTTTCAACTGGGTGACTTGGTGCTCAAAAAAGTAATCCTCGCCACAAAGGATTCACGTGAAGGAAAGTTGGGAGCAAATTGGGAAGGACATTATCTCGTAATAGAAGTGGTGAGGCCAGGAACCTACATGATATAGAATTTAGAGGGAAAGGTCTTACCCCATCCGTGGAATTTTGAACACTTGAAGAGGTACTTCCAATGACACCTTGAGAGAGTCAAATTAATAAAGTTGGGGGCTTAGTTTGATTTTCTACCTTTTTTGGGATTATTACCCAATGTTCAAAAGTACTTTTTGGGAATTATTACCCAATATTGCTTGACATAAGCAATAGATGAATAAAACTTGCAACATTCTACTCCAAAAAAAATCTTTGTATTTTCATTCAATTTCAAAATTAAGGCCAAAAAAGATCTTCGCATTTTCATCTTTCCAAGGAGTACCAGTACAAAAGTAAGGCTAAAAACTGCCTTTCTAAAAATAAAACATTAAAAAAAAAATCAAAGGGTCCCCAACACTCTAGCTACCCTCATGGTCATCGTCCTCCTCCTCTTCCTCATCATCCTCGGACTCGTCAGATCCTCCGTCATCCTCGTTTGGAGCCTCAGTTGGCAAGAAGCCTGAAACATCAATGTTAGGGAAGGCAGCATAGATCTTCCCTCGAAGCTCATCATAGCCATCAATGAAGGCATCCGCAAAGCCATTCACCAAGTCCTTCTCAGCTATGGTAGCCCTCTCCTCAACCTGCAAAGCTCTCTCATGAGCAGTCTTTACCTCTATCCCAGCAGTAGCCTCTCTAAGCATGGCCCCCTCACGAACCTTTGCAAGCTCAGCCTCTAGCGTGGCCGCCCTTCTATGGGTCGCCAAAAGCTCAACATCACTGAGCGTGGCCCTCTCACGGACCTTATCAAGCTCAGCCTCGAGCATGGCCACCCTCTCATGGGACGCCGAAAGCTCTGCCTCATGAAGCACGACCATCTCACGGGTCGCTACTAGCTCAACTTGGGAAGCCTTATTGGCAACTTCAAGCTCAGTAATCCTCCCCTCAGCAACAAAGAGTGCCCTCTGTATAACTTTATTACTCTGCTTCAACTGATCGTGATGACGGGTCCTTGAAAGCAATCAAATAGGTGCAGTCAAAGTCTGAAAAAGATAAAAGATAGAGGAGTGAAAAACGCATATGAAAGGGCTGGAGAAAGGGAATAGCAGACCCTTACCTGAGCCAGACCTTCCAAATATGCGTTAATAATCCCTTCGGCGCCCAGAGTGCTAATCTGAGCAACTTCTGGCAAAAATACAAATCTTCCAAGCCTTTTCTCAATGACTTGCAGATTGCCTAGCATAGAACCCACCCAAATTGGTGCCCCTGTAGAAGTACCCAAACGGGGGCAGAAGGCGTAGCTGGCAAGGAAGACTCTGGGATAGCAGTAACAACTGAAGAGGTCTAGGGAGGCACCACCGCAGGTGTCACTCAATGGGAACAGGCTTGGGACTCCATTGGAGGGGTCGCTTGATGGGAACACGCTCGGGACTCCATTAAAGGGTTGGCTTGGGGAGAACTTATCTCACGCGGTGCCATTGGAGAATCCACTTGGGAGGCATCACCCATCCTCGCAACCTTAGAAGGAGGAGGGCTCCTACTAGAAAGACGGGACTCAATTACTCCCCTGTACTTTGCTGCAAAGAAAATAAAGTGTTAGGAGAACACCGGGTAAAGGAGGAAGGTACAGATGAATCAACTCACCATTCCTCTTTAAAGAGGAGTCGCCGGACTTCGGAGATGGGGCAGCAGCCTTAGCACAAATCGAAGGAAAAATATTGACTCCATCCTTGAGCATAAGAGCTCCAAAGTCCCTTGTAGGATAAGCTTGCAAAGCCTCCAATTTCCACTTTGATCCTTAGAAAGCACAGGAGAGCCTGCAAGGAGTGTAGTGAGTACACAACCTACAAGGAGTGTGGAAAGAAAAGGGTAGAGAGATCGGGCTTACCAATTTTTTTTGTTGCGACCCACTGGGATGGTACTAATGCTCTGTCAATATCGGAAGCCCACTCTTCACCAACAAAAATGAAATGAGACTTCCAACTATGGCAGTTGGAAGGTAGTCCAGTGATCAACTTGCCTCCTCTTGGAGTGAAATAGTACTAGCCCCGGTTGGGAGCAAGAGTCTCACTTGGGTAATAAGCTGCATAAAACTCGGTAGGAGAGGCATCTTCATGGTATACCCTCTCCCACAATTCTAGAAAGGTCAACAGAACCCTCCAACCATTGGGCGCCAACCGTCCAGGCGTCAGTGAAAAGTAGTTCAGGATGTCACAAACGAAATGAGGCATTGGGAACTTGAGCCCAGCCTCAAGCATCTCCTCATAAATGACGATAGCACCAGAGGAGTCATCACTAACAGGCTCACTCGTCTCAGCCCGACGGCAAAGTACAGTGGGAGGAATATGATAAGCACAAATAATTCTCAGAATATCATCATCAGTATTGAGCGAGCTAGAAAGGGAACTCACTTTGGACACATCGCCATCCAAAACTATTTTGCCTTTGTGATTTCTGGTGAGAAGGTGCGAGGTATTGCCTGACCCACTGCCTGGGTGCTCTTGAGGAATGTGCAATTGAGAAGTCAAGACTTCCCCGTCACTTTGGTCAGTCAACCCATCACCTAGAGGGGCGCCTAACCCTCTGGGCTCTCGCTAAATCAGTTGGAGCCGCACCTAGAGGGGCTCCCAACCCCTTGGGCTCGCACAAACCAGATGAAGCCGCACCTAGAGGGGTGCCCAACCCTTTGGGCTCGCCCAAACCTAGTGGCACAGCACCCATAGGGGCGCCTAGCCCAGTCAGCTTGCCAAAACCAGCTGGAACAGTGCCAATAGGGGCGCCCAACCCCCTGTGCTCGCCCAAAATAGCCTTCATACTCCCTCTTCTATCGCCTGGATCAGCACCCCGTGGTGCCTGATGGACTAGAGCGGCCTGCTTGTCTAGTTGGGTTGTACGCCTAGCCTGGACTGTCACCCTCTCCGCCTGGATCTCCTCTCTTGCATCGCTTACACAAGCACCCGGAGCTCCAGCGGCACGCCCAACCAAACCCACTCTAGCCGAGCGCCCAACACCGACCTTCTCATTTGCCTCGCCCAGCCCTTGGGCACGAGCAGTTTGCACACCCACGGTCTTCACTCCCTCGCCTAAAAGCCCCCTTTCTTCTCCGACGATGTCATCAAAGTCCGACATTGTCTTTTTGGATACTCCAACCAAAAATCTCACCTATATGCCTTTGGAAAAATCCAAGGAGAACAACCTTCCTCACCCTCTCAAGCTTCAATGGAATGGGTAGAACTTGGGCTCTCACGATTTTCAAGAAGAGATTCAATTCCAAGGTGAATGAAATGGACAAGAATGAGGAAGGAGACTTCTATTTAAAACCAAGGGTTTTTTAAGAGGAAAAAACCCCAAATTGAAAGCCAAGGGGCTAAAGCTTAAAAAAAAAATACCCCCTTCTCCAAATTTTCCTTAGACACGGGGCATTGGGGGGCAAATGATGGGTCAAGCCAGAATGACCCAATCCATGGAGAAAGTCCAAACTCAACTAAGGGGCTAACCTTATAAAAGTCCACCAAGCCCGATGTGTTCAAGGATCAGTTAAACTCACCAAGAAGCTACATCAGCATCCAGAAGCCTAACCCTCGCCGCCTTGGAGAAGGTCATCCCTCGCCTCATCCTTCGACTGAGTCTCATGGAGAGCACCCCACCTGTTGAGGAGAAGTAGTCAGCTCCACCAGAATAGTTGCTTAGTTGTTATTAAGTCGCCCCAATCTGTTAGAGGGCAACTATAAATTGTAAGTCCTACCAACGCTTGGGAGGCAAGACACTCAACTGCACACATACCTCCTCTCCTTCTCTAAACTTGTACTCTCTGCTCTCTTCACATACTTGAGCTAATAAAGTGCCCGGCAACCCTAGCCATTCAGAAGTGGACGTAGGTCATATTGATCGAACCACTATAACACTCGTATTCTCTCTCTCCACATGAATTACAACATTTATTTTCAAGTACTTGACAAGTGGTGTGCAAAGTCAATTTGTGCATCATCAAAATTCAATAAATTTTAAAAGATGCATTTTATATAAACAGATTAAACCAAAAGTGTGCTTAGACTGTCTAGAGTCTAATGAAGCAGTGGTGGTGGAGGGTTTGGTATTTTTTAGATAAATGCATGAGTTGAAACCAAATCTTAACTCACTTTTTTTTAGGTACTAAATAAATGAGAGAGCTTGTAATACATCCAAATTGTAACTTACACATTGAAACATCTGTCTTTAGGTTTAACTTTAAATGAGCAAGCTATTAGTTGCTAGTGGTTTTAGGACACAATTGTCATTTACAGTACTAATCGGTGATGTGTAGATGCATTGCACTTGAATTGTAAGGGTGAATTGCAAGGGTCAAGAATGAGAAATGATTGATATACTGAATCGTACCCTCCCATATAAAATTCATATAACTGAATTTTAATAGAGCTTTTATGTTAATCAGTAAGGTGGAAGAGGAAATTTTTTTGTTTTGAGTAAGTCAACAGATTCAATCCTAAGGGACTCAGTCACTTTTGATAGTTATTTACTCAGTTTTCCTTAATATTAAATTACTCGTCATGCATTCAAATAGAATCCACCATATATACAAGAGTCCTTCACCAATGCACGATGGATAATTCATTGAGTGACAATGAACTATAAGAGAAGTGGATCTCTTTCTAACTAACACAAAATCATGATTTTTTTGAAAATAAATTTAGAAGAATTATTCCTAGCTTTAATACACAAAAACATCATATATAAGATTTTAATACCGAACTGAATTCTTGCGTAGACCACACACTTAAATACAGAGCTTTCAAAGTTGGACCCTTCAAACATTTTCCTTTTGTAATATCCCAACACAGACCTCAAAGAATTAGCTTTAATGCTTTCTAAATGACGCTCAATGAGTTCAGTGGTAGTTGATCTTAAATATGAGTCTCAACAATGAAGATATAAAAACTATTAGTCCATATTAATAAGGATATGAGGGTTGACACTAATTTGCACAAAGTGACTGCTTTGCGAGATAAATCCCACTCCGGTCCTCTAAAAAATAAACTCGAAAGCAAATAATATACATTATTACATCAGGACTTTAAAACAAAATAGATGAAGTCTTAAAGGCAGACAAAGATAGACAAGAGACAATGCACATCCATGTAGCATTGAAAATAATGCTAGTCAGTCTCTCAAGGGCAGTAAGTATGTTCTTGATAAAAAAAAAAAAAAAAAAAAGCAGCATGTCACTACCTTTGATATGCTAAACATTTCCAAGTGCTAATGTCTAACATCTCATAGTTTAATGTAAAGAGTGTCATATAAATATCTTAGCAACAAATTTAGTTGCGATAGACATTAAGAAAAGAAAATCACCAAGTCATTAGTGCTACAATGTTAAGAAGTCATATGTTTTATGAATTACACAAATGGGAGGTCTTTAATATTGGTAAGCAACTTGCTACCCTAACAAAGGTGGGCGGCCGAAATCCAATAAATCAATAGAGGAAGTTACTTGACTCTAATTTGACCCTTGCTTAAACTCACCAATTAAAATCTATTTTCTCGTAATACCCATTTTTTGGTTTTTGATTAAACTCACCAATGTTTTCACTTTAATAGCATTTCAAGAATAATTTTTACATCTTCATCAAACAATTCATTGAGTTCCCCCAAAGATGCTAAAATTGTGTCAAAGAATACTAAGAATCAAACTCAAGTAAAAATCTATATAAGAAAGAAAGGTAACTACACCCATCAATATATGGTCCGCGATGAAAAAAGACAAATGAAAAGAAAATGAACTTTTTAAACAAAAATTAAAACCAATGTAAGAGATACATTTCTTTGGACCATTTCATAATCAAAAATGAAATATCCAAATCTATTACTTCTTTACTCATGAACAACTCCTATTTGTACACAAATCCTATTTTTAAGACAATAAATTATAATTAAACAACGGGAATCAACTGAATGGATGACTACGCCAAATATTAGATGGAAGGCATTAAATAAACTGAGAAAAAATATATAGAAATTCATAACATCATGAAATTGCTAGAAGAAGCATTCTATCCAATGATTAAGTTATTACTTAGCAAAAGGACAATCCTAATTATTCAAAGATGAGATCAGTTGAGATGCATCATTCATTTATAACTATTAGTAGGTAAATAAAAAGAAAAAAAAAAAAAAGAAGATTCTTTTTAGCTAATTGGGAACTTGGACCTTATAATAACTTGCAACTGTATAAAGTTGGTCTAAGATGCAGGATCACCCATGATTAAATAGAACACTCATAGGGCTGCCAAATAGATTAGTTTCATAGTTTTATGCTCCTTTCCCTTACACACATTATTTTCACATTCTAATCGCGAAACAGAATCATGATGTCGAATATGGAATGAAAGAACTTTCTCAAATCTTTAATACAATCCGTTTTGAGTTAGTGAAAAGCATTCCATCACATAAAAAAAAAATTACATTTGGGTCATTTAATCAAACAAGTTATTTTATAGTTACTCATAACAAAGAATTGGTGTTCAGAAGGCAATTGTACAAATTTAAATAACATTTTTCACTAAAAAGTAGAAATGATAGATGTATAAGCATGACCCATTAAATATATGATTGCAAAATTTTCCGTACCATTGATGCAATGAACTCTTCAAAAGATTTCGGGTATTTCATACAACTATTGAGAGTTTTCATAATACAGCTTTTGAGTCAACATATTGTAGACGGTTCTGTACCGAAAATTGAGAGAAACAATAACAAAAAAACATGAGCATAGTGAACCAAAAACCTAATAAAAGAATTAACATATATACTAAGTTATAGATGGACACTTTTAGAGCATCATATTGTTCACAACTGTGGTTTGGGAGTACTTCTAAAATATCCTTCAGACTTGCAATGCCTTTTTACATTACATATCATCCCTTGTAAAACAATGGCCTTCCACTCATTCCTTGTCAAATTGACGTAAAGTCTAACTCAATCCAATATATCTGCAAAAGCACACAATATAAAATCAATATATAGTATTATTAATTAACCCTCCATCCATAAGTTATATCAATCTATGGATACAGGGGGGAAAAGTGAGAGATTAACAATGAGTAGAAGCAGCAAGAATTACCAAATGCTTCAAATAAATCATGTTGTAGCTCAAAGAATGTTTATTTGCAACAAAAATGTTTATACTGATTCAATATGCTCCAACTTGTCATAACAAGATTATCTGCAACAAAAAGCAAGAGCTTGTAATGGAAGAGAGACATGTATGTTGGATTAACTAACATAAATACATTGAAGAGGGAGCTGTTAGCTTTCCTGTGGAAAACGAAGGGACGAAAGGGAGAGAGACGGACAATAACGGATGAGAATAGGAAGCATTTGGGGTGTGAATATGAGAGAGAGAGGGGGGGAGACGGATACAAGAAGGAGGAAGTGGAGGGAGTAATTAGGGTTAGTCTACCATTAAAGTTGAAGGATACGAATGACATAATTGTGGTTTTAGAGAATAAAAGTGAAAAAAAATATTTTTCAAATATGTTGATATTTTAAAGTAGTATAGATAGATGTGTTGGTAATACTACTTAACAATCACAATTAAAAAAATAACAAAAAAATCTATTTTTTAACACTAGTGTGATGACAGTCAAGTGCATGCATATGTCTTCTGATAAGTTTAATATAAGTGAGTGACAACATATGCAGCACCTAATCCCTATTAGGGAGTATATAGTTATTAGATATAGTTATCTGAAGGGGTTAACGGTAGAAAACAAATTTTAGATATGGTATTAGAGCTTAGAGATCCTGAGTTTAAATATCACCAAACCTCCTCATTGACTACACACAAAAAAGAATCGCATGGAAAGACCACCAAAAAGGGACCACATCGAAGGGACAAAAATATGTTAATCTCTTTCTCTATCAATTTAAGTTTTTAGAGCATTGAATAGGTAGCAATTCTAGGGTTTAATTTTTATTAATAATTAGGCCCGCCGTGATTTTTTTCAATAATTCGGTTTCATTTACACACCGTCACTCCATCATATTTAACCCATCACAATTTTGTGTTTGACTACGATAGTATCACTTACCACTTTTTAAGTATCTATGTTATCTTTTGGGCAGAATTTATTAATTTTTAGAGTGCACTCACTTTTTAAGTTCACCTATCACTTTTTAAATAAAATTTATTACTTTTGGATAAAACTTGCTACTTTTAAATCTTTTTTTTTTTAACTTCTTGGTATAATACTGAAAAATAAAATTTATTTATAGTTGTGTTTTCCCACTACTTTTAACCATTCGAAATTTCTGGAGTATGTTTACCAAGTCTGGTCTTGTGCACGACAGTTGATAAAAGTCCCCCATGCCACTATTCCTTATACCTTTTTTTTTTGTGCAATCGATGCATAGGTCTTGATGCGTCTTGAAAATGAGTGATATGTCGTTCAACTTCCTACAATATAAAAGACTATTAGGTTATCTTTCCCATGAGCTTAAGCCAGAGAGAAGTGCTTAATGCAATTAGCTTTCAGGCAGAAACAAAACATGTAAAATCTGCATGTTTTGAGTTCGATTTCTTTGCCTGCGTAAAATTTGGGTTCAAACGATAGCTTAGTCTTTGAGATTTGCATTTCAGCCATGAGTCTAAACGACGTGTAGTCGGGCCAACTCCTTGTTACCAAAATGAAAAAAGTTCCTACTTTGCATTATGGTGGTGCACAACAACTATCAACCCTCCCAACCAGGCCTCATTTGATGTGAATTCAGGATGTGCACAATCAATTTAAGCGATCCGTGTTGGATCAGCTGTAACATATCTTACGAGATTCGAACTTGGGAACTTCAAGTGTCAACTATGAAAATTCTACCATCTGACAGATTTGGGATTTTCATTTTGCCTTCTTTTAATTCACACAGTGGAACATGCAACATGACCCTTGTGTTTGCTGGGGGACACTAATCTTTTTCTGTTGACTACAACCACCATGAAACACTTCCAACGCAAATCTTTATTGTTGATAGCAATAGCCATGTGAGGAACACAAGGATAACACATGACACTACTATTAGCTTTCTGAATTCGTCTCCTTCCTTAAAACCATCATCACATGGACCAAGCTACAGAACATATAGCCACTGAACTTGAAAAAAAAAAATCAATCACCCAATAATGCAAGGACCCTCTGAGCTCATGGGTTTCAATAATTCAACTCCCCTTGTCCTCTTGTTTAGTAAAATATCCAAGCCATGACAAGGTTCTCCACA
>CM042188.1:32816990-32828111 GCA_023539305.1 Ilex asprella | reverse complement strand
ATATATATATATATATATATATATATTAAAACTCTAATTCCCTAACCATATGGTTTAAACTTAAAATAATTGTTATTGTATTTTTGCAATAATTATGATGGATTGATAGTTATGTTTTCCTGTATTTTATTATAATTGTTTTAGATTTTAGTGTTATTGGTTTATTGTGTTGTTAAATTGATGCATGTTATTGAATTGTTAAAATGATCCAAAAATTAATAACTACAAAAGTGTTTATTCGATTTTTTATCCAATTAATTTGCGCGAAAGTCAGGTAAGAATACCACACTTAATTGGATAGGGTATGCTAATAAAAAATTATTCTGCAAAGTATCAGGTAGGAAGACGAAAGACTATATTTCCTACTTGTCGGGTAAGATGAACACCCCTAATTTAGTAGAACTACTTAAGTTTGGTTCAGATAAAACTCGACTTCAACCGATTTGTATTATAAACGAGTCAAGATTAAACAATTTTGTAAATTCATTTAAATTAAAAGGCTTGATTCGAATTCGTAAGATTCAGTTTATATATAAAATATATAAGTTATTTAAACTCGACTCATTTTTTAAATGAGTTAAACTTAAATAATTTTTTAGATTCGTTTAAAATAAATAAACTCGACATACTTGATTTAAACTGGTAAACGTCGATTCAATTACCAGTCATGCTATTATCGTAATATGCAAATCAATGGATTCAAAAAGAAAATAATATAAAAAACGATAATAGTTTTGGAAAACCTTATCCTCACATCCCCATAGTAGCTGAATGTCACGGACCACTCAGGAGGACGCCAAGTGCTTCTTGTACTTTTAAAACTGGGAATCAGCTACGGTGCTTTTCATTGAATCACTATGTCCTACGCGCTTGTAGCACGCGTGGGTTCCATTGCTTCAGCTCCAATTAGAGTGCGTGACGTGATGAAACCGAGCAAATTAGTACGACGACCTTGAAAACAAACATAACAGCGAAGTTTCCTTTCGTAGAAAAAAAAAATGGATTCTTTGTCCTCCAGAAGACGAAGCCCCTCCTGTATCTGTCTCTGAGAAACCCTAGATTTCTCTCTCTCCTCACATTCTCACCGGTACTTTTCTCAGTTTATTTCTTTTTTGCTTCAATGTTTATATTTAGTTATGTTTTTTTATATTTGTGTGTGTGTGTGAGTGAGTGTTTTCTGAATTATTGACTCTCTTCGTGTTCAGATCTGTTGTTGCTTTCGTTTAGTGTGTTATAATTGATACTCATGTGATTGGTCATTGAGTTTATGCTTGTTTGTGGTTAAATTGGCACAAAATTACATAGAATTTGAACCCAATTTCAATACATGTATTTGAAAGGTGTTGTAGGTGCATTTTGTTATTAAGAAACTGTTTTGTGATTAGCAGTTAAAAATGGTAATATGCGATGCATTGAGAGTACGCATGTTTTTTCACGCCTTAAGGGGTGGGATATGGCAATGTGTATGCAGTGGTGAAAATGTTGTGATGAACTGTGTGTGCATGGGTACCTAATACCTCCCTCCCAAGTCCCAACATCACCCTCAGCTTCATTAAAAGCTTTTCCCTCTTAGTATTGATAGATATTGAGTTGGTACGATAACTCACCTGTGATGTGGAATTTACGTTGTTGGTTGGGTGGAGTTACAATAATTCAATCTGTAAAGAATGACAATCAATTGCACTTAGCACAGGACCACCTAACGATGGCTCCTTACTCTCTCAAGACTTGCTTCTTATTTTCCTTTCACCCTTCATCCCCTTTATATCAATACAGAGCTATGATCAAGGCAGCCCTGCTCTTTCCAATTCACATACATGGGTTTGAGACGTTGTGTGTGCTATCTGAATTATTGATGTTCTAATGTTCATATCTGTTATTGGCTGTGTTTAACGTTTTATAATTAGTGACTATTTGATTTTTTATCGAGTTTTTATGATGTTTTATGGTTAAATTGGTAAAAAAAATTTGGCACAAAATCACACAAGGTTGAACCTAATTTGAGTGTATGGAACATGGTGATACTGCTGAATTTGAAAAGTTTTGTTGGTGCATTTTGTAGTTGAGAAGCTGTTCTGTGATTGACCATTAAAGTTGGTAAATATGCGTGTATTGTGTTTGTTTTGGGTTTCTTTGGTGAGTTTTTTCTTAGATGTGTTTTAAAACTGAGAGTAACCATTTTTTTTCTGCTTTTTCTTTGTGCCGCGTTGCTATGGGATGAAAGTTTTCTTAATATACAAAAGCTCTTTCTGGCCTATGGTAGTTGAAACTTAGAAGTGGTGTGTCCATAGCCCCTTGGGCTATGTACATTCTTAGAGTGCAATCTATATAATTGTTCGATGCACTTTGATGCATGTTTAACTTGGTTTCACTTCGCGAAATACCAAGTTGCATGAAGCCTTTTTTTGTTTGATGTTGTTCAATTAAACATATTTGGTATATTATATATTACTATCTCCAGATATCATGTCAAATTTTATGTTTTTTTGAAGAGTTTACAGGGTTTTGCTCATGGGTTATTTTGGGGGGAGGGTGTGTTTGTACTAGGATCTTAGCTTAGCAAAACCTCCATGTTTGTTTCTTTTCAAAAACTTCAATTTATTTGTAGCTCATTCTTTGCAATCCCATGGGGTTAGCAACTTCACTCAGCTAGAATTTTTGTGTGATGGTGATTGGGAAAATGGTAACCATCCACATGCCCATTACATAATAGTATTGGTTCCTTGTTGCTATTACCTTTCTATATCAGACACCCTATCTGATTTGATTTACATGTGATAAAGCTGTTTTCTAAGTTACTGATTGTCACAGGGTGGGCTGCTTAAAGGTCCTTATCAAGCTTTCACGCATGGATTTGGAAGACAAACTTCTTGCTAAAGGTGTAATTTTGATATTTCCAATTGTTTTATATTTTTTGTATTTAAATAACAAAAAAATGTGAACAGAGAATCCTATTGGTCTCTATAACAAATTTCCGTATCCTGTTTATGATTCTGGACTTATAAATTACTCAGTCATGTCATTTTAGAGGCTTTATGGCCATCAAATGAGGATAACACCAGCCTTTTCTTGTTTCCCTCAACCCATTTTCGGTCCAGGCTATGCCATGTAGAAGCTATAATCACAGCAACCAATGTGCATTGGCTTAGCCCAGGAGAGTTGAACCTTAGACGTTGGCTCTTCAGCTACTTTCATTGGTTTACTTTGTCTCCCTTTTTGAAAATTGTAAGTGTTTTATCCCTGGTGTTGATGTGCAAGCTGCCAATTGAGAATAAGGCCTAATAAGCATTTCCATCAGGTTTTTTAGCTTCGTGTCAGTATCAAGTGCAGTGAAACTAGAATGAAATATTGAAACCTTTTTTTTGTTTAAACCTATTTCACTCTCTCTGCCACTCTCTTCTTGGCCCTGAGAAGGAAAAGAGAAAAGTTTTGTAATTACAGATGATTGTTTAAGGTAGTATCATAAAATACTTTGGCATTCCTTACCCCAAAATGAACAAATGAATAATGACTAATGAGTGTCCAATCACATCCTTTTTTTAAGATATTCAAATGCATCAATTCCATAATCTCAATAAGTCATCATAGATCTGGAAACCAGTAAAGAATACTCAATGATGCCAAATAAAGTAAAGAATACTCAGTGATGCCAAATAAAGAAAAGTTGGTCAGTAAAAGATGTATTTAATTGTACTTTCTTTTTTACTTTTTTCCTTTCTTTTATTCCTTTTTGAGGCTTGGACATTTGGGAATTAACTGAAGGCATGTCTACACCTGTGAAAACATTGCAAAACAGTTTGCTGTTTGTGTGGTTCAAGTAGTTGAGGTCACTGCATCATCATTTAAGACTGGGAATTCAGGTTCCAGAGGGAGCTTGAAACCCTTGGATCATCAATTTTTTTGAGTCTATTGCTGCACCTACAGGCTATTCCACAAATGCTTTTATGGCAATGCTAGCTCTCAGTCAATTCTCTGCTTTCCTATTTTTCATATGATATGGAAAAAAAAGGTCACACAATTTTCTTCTTGTACACCCTTGGTAGTAAGGAAAACTGTTCCTGCGGATTTTTTTTATTATTTAAACCCTCTTTCATAAGAAACTAAGATTAGTACATCTGATGAGATATCATATCTTCAATATGTATTTAAACTGGATAATATGGTGTTTATATGGTTCTGGGTGTGTTGAAATCTTTTTGATATTTTAGCAAGCAGTTGTAGATCTGTTCGAAAGTAAACTTCATATTTCTCTGATCGGGTTTCATAGAATGTTAAAATTATCGACTTTGGTATCTAAACTGAGTTGATTCCAGCTTACTAATTTGGAATGTGCTGGAAAATTGGATTGAATTATGTATGATGTGTCTCTTCATAAGAATGATGAGTTGATATGTATGCTATCCAGTCTAAAATACTCTAGCTATGGGTCTATCTCCATGGGAAGCATGATGGGGGAATGGCAGATCTCTTTACTGTCATTCAGAGTACTACAAATGTACTCTAAGTTTCCTGGATCTGTTACACCATTCTTATTATTGTCGCAATTCACAACCCAGCAAGAGCTATTAGCTTTTTGTGCATATTTAATTTTTTCTGTAAAACCCGCATTTATATTTACCAGAATTTAGTCCATTCTATGCATGCATGGCCTAACATGCTTTAATTGGGTGTAGAAAATTCCTATGCCTAGAAGGTCCAGAAAGATGCAGAACTTATTCTTATAGGTTTTCTTTTGCCATGCATAAGGTTAAATTTTACTGATAACTAGATCATCAATCTACTTTGTTTTCTCACTCGATCTTACCATAACCATCTTGTATTCATTGGTGGTGTGCCATTGGCATTGAACAATGGCTGCATTTGCTTCATATGTCCCGACTTGAGAGTTCGATGGATTTTGACCTTTCTTTGGAGCTTTCACCATGTGTAGGCTGCTTGCTGCAATTGGTTTTTGCGATGATGGTGACCAAGTTAGTTGATATATAGCATTTTATAGATGAACTGCCAATTTTACCCTAAAAAATTAAGACGATGCATTGCTAAATGTCTGGTTGTCAAATTATACTTTTGTAATTCAGAGATGCCTATGGGCTGGGCTAGATTTTGATTTCTTGATGGCTTGACCACTTAAGTATGGGATGTACTGCCATCATTGCAATGTAGAATGACCTGAGTATCCGTGGTAAATTGCTAATTATAAGCGAGACTTGTTTTAGATAGATCAAACTATTGGTGGGTCAGATGACTTGGGATAGTGTCTGTCCGCCCAGCTGCCCCTTAGAGCATCACCAACAACAAAAGCTAATTTAGCTACCCAAAAAGCAATATTCTCTATTTTAGCTACTCAAATTTTCAATATACACTCAACAAATTTTCTTTATTTTAACTACTTCCTTTAAATATTATTTCTCATATTTTGTATCTTTGTTGGGACTGTTGGAGAGAGAGAGAGAAAATGGAGGGAAAGACAAAGTGGACAAGGGAGGTGAGAAAGGACACGAGGAACGAGAAAAAATTATAAACTATTTATATAAGTTGCTATAGTGATGCTCTATATTTAGAGTATCGCTATAGCAAAAAGCTATTTTAGGGTATCTGAACATGTTTTGTTGGAGCATGATTTTTTGTCTTTGTTTAGTTAAATTTTAACTATTTTGGAGATTTACATGTTCTGTTGGAAATGCTTTTATGGTATTGTGAAGTGAGCTTATTGGGCCTTATAAATGGCAGATTTCATTTATTTTCTCTGCCTAGCCGCTGCTTGTGGTAGTGTGGATTAGTGGCTGATGAACTATTGTCACTAATTTTCATGTGGACCAGAAAGATGGTCAACTAATTTGTTCTTGATCTTATCCTGGCTGATCTAGCAGTTTTAATTATCAACACCTCCCTGGCGCATTTTGGTTCCTCGCACTTTCTTCTTACAATTGTTTTTGACTGGCTTGATATAGATTTTAACTGCAAACCTTGGCATATTGTTTGAATGTCCTCGAGAAGAAGATAGACAATAATGCTTCCATATGACTAGTATAGGGTCTCTGGAAAATGCTTATACTTTTGAGGATGTTATGTCACATTCAAAAAAAATAAAATTCAAAAGATGTTACCCCCCAATTTCTAATCCAACTAAATGGATTATTAGACAGTGATGGAGCAGGATGTTTGTCAACAAGAAATGATAAGAGATATGCTTCACAAGATGGGATCTGAGTGGAAAAGTTTGGCATGAGCTTGAGCAGGAAAATTCAGGAATAAGTTCATTTTGGCTGATTCTAACCCAACATATCTAATGGCTATTGGAATTAATGAAGAAAGGTATGCAAACACCTAAGAAAGAGGCAGTTTGGTAAAAAATTAGAGTTGCTTAAAAGGTGTGAAAGGTAGTAGAAAAGTTGCAGGAGTTGAAATCATGAAGAAGACACGTTTTTTGCGTGTATTAGTGGCACATAAACTTGCTGAGTTAGTTGTGTTTGTTTCTCTGGTACAATTTTATTTTCTTATTTTTTTCCAATGCTGTAGATTTTTTCACCATCTCAGTTGGTATGTATTTTGTATCCAGTTTCTGGTGTGCAAAGTCTTTCTTCCAGTGTGCAAAGCAGTCCAGAAAAAAATGGACATTCAGATGATGCTTCAAGAAGTCCAGAGCTTCTCCAAGAGTTTCTGAAATCAGGTCCAAGGAAGGATCATTTTCAACCATGTTTTGATAAGGAAAAGAAACTCTCGGCTTCATCAAAGTCCAAAATGGTTGACCAAGCTGCAAAGACGAATAAGAAAGCATTAAAGAATCAAGAGCCAAAAAAGGCATCTTTAAGTCCAAAGGACCAGCCTTCTCGAAAACAACCCAGAAAGGGGGAAAATCCTGTCCGAATTCCACTAGTTTCAGAACAATGTGTGGATGTCAAATGTTCAAATTCATGGATCTGTAAAAATTCTGCGTGTAGAGCCCTTTTATCCACAGATGACACATTTTGCAAGAGATGCTCTTGCTGCATTTGTCACTTATTCGATGACAACAAGGATCCAAGTCTTTGGCTGGAATGTACATGTGAATCTGGTCAAGGGGACTCCTGTGGCTTATCTTGCCACATTGAGTGCGCCCTCCAACATGGAAAAGTGGGCGTTGTTGAACTTGGGCAATTGATGCATCTTGATGGGAGTTATTGTTGTGCTGCTTGTGGTAAGGTGTCAAGTATTATTGGGTAAGTTGTCTACTCTTAATTCAGGACTTACAGATGACTTTTAAGTGCCCACCCACAGCCCCTATATACTCTCAAAGAAAAAAATATAAGAAAGATTAACAATAGAGGCAGACAAAATTCCAAGGTTAAAACCAAATTTAGAAAATAGGAAGCAGGAAACAACAATTAATTTGTAATTTTCAGTAAGTGGGTTTTGAGACTTTTCTTGTGTTTATGGATTCTGGCAGATATTGGAAGAAGCAGCTAAGTATAGCTAAGGATGCTCGCCGTGTGGATGTACTCTGCTATAGGATATTCTTGAGTTACAGGCTCCTGGATGGGACTTCCAGGTTCAAAGAACTGCATGAAATTGTTACAGAAGCCAAGGCTAAGTTAGAAATAGAGGTGGGTCCAGTTAATGGTGTTTCAGCCAAGTTGGCACGGGGCATTGTCGGCAGACTCTCTGTTGCAGGTGATGTACAGACACTCTGCTCTCGTGCGATTGAGAAAGCAGACGAATCTTTGGCTGTGGTTGTTAGTGTGAACCCAAATATCAGAGTTATTGGTAATAGCTTGTATCTTCTATTTTTTATTGCTTTCAAGAACTGTAATATGTTGATCACTTGGGAAAATTAATTTTCATTTTTCCCCCTTGCAGAGGGTTCACTTCCTGCAGCTTGCAGATTCCTCTTTGAAGAGGTGACTTCTTCTTCGGTCATAATTTTATTGATCGAACTATCTATTGCGTCATCCAATGATATTCAGGGCTACAAGCTCTGGTATTGTAAGAAGAAGGAAGAAAAACATTCAAAAGAGCCTGTGTGTGTTTTTCCAAGATCTCAGAGAAGAATTTTGATAACCAATTTGCAGCCTTGCACGGAGTACTCCTTCCGGATTGTATCCTACACGGATGCTGGTGACTTGGGACACTCTGAGGCTAAGTGTTTCACAAAGAGCGTGGAGATAATTCACAAGAATCGCAACTCAAATGCATTGAACCATAAGAAAGCAGATTCACAAATTGGAGGAAGTTCTGGTTCCTGGATGAAGCATAAGAACACAACCACCATTGAATCTGACTCTGGATTCAAGGTCCGAGACCTCGGGAAGATCCTGCGGCTGGCATGGGCTCAAGAGCAAGGCTGCTTTGATGGGTACTGCGGTGTAGATATAGAGAAAGGCTGTGGAGTTAACAAAGTGAATAAGGAAACTCTGCAAGAAGATAGGGTACCATCTGTTTCACGTGAGCTTGACTTAAATGTAGCTTCAGTGCCTGATTTAAATGAAGAGGTAATCCCTCATATAGAATCCTCTAGGGATGAAGATAATGGATGCACATTGGGTCAAACTGTTGAAACAAATGATGCAATTTTTCATAATATTGAGAGAAATGGCGCAGCAAGGTCGCACGGGAGTGGCGACTCCCAAAACTGGAACCTCAGTCTGAATAAGGAAGTTCCTGCAGTTGACTCCCGGGCAGAATCCTGCAGGAAAAGGGCAGCTAGCACAAATGAAGAGACATTTGATTGTGATAGCACTTTGATAAATGGATCACCATTTCGTATCCACAATGAATCAGAGTGCTTGGATGAGAACTTCGAGTACTGTGTGAAGATTATTCGTTGGCTGGAATGTGAGGATTACATTAAAAAGGAATTCAGATTGAAATTGCTGACATGGTTTAGCTTGAGGTCAACGGAGCAGGAACGCAGGGTGGTTAACACTTTTATTCAAACTCTAGTTGATGATCCCAGTAGCTTAGCAGGACAGTTGGTTGACTCCTTTTCAGATATCATATCCCTCAAGAGACCACGGAATGGTTTCTGTAGTAAGCTGTGGCATTAGATTAGTGGCAGCATTCAGGGAAAGGGAATCAACATTTAACTTAGAATTCATCGTTTCACGTGATAAATTATTGCTGATTGTTTTGCCCATTCTTTGTACAGGCAAATTTTCTTAACCACTCGAGGAAGTGATGCATTTGTCTCATGGACAAGCCTGTCTAGCTAAAAGATTAAGGTTGCTATCGCCAAGATAGTTTCTTATTTCTCGGTAGGGGAGTGCTCTTGGATTCCAGGAGATTTCACATTGTAGAAGGTATTTGCCAATTTCTTAGGCTTCATAATTGCATATGAAGCAGATGAATTCAGTTTATGTAGAATACGTTTCAAATATTATTGGTATTGCTTTCCATTAGTCATGGAAGGGTGGACAAGTAGTTAATTTGTTTTAGACAGATATTCATCTTCTCCAATTCTTTGGGTAGGTCTTGATCTTTCTGAATGCGGAATTTTTTTATTCCTTTTTCTGCTCTTGCCTTTGCATGAAGATGTTTGCAATCTGTTCTGTTTCATGAGTGAGGATGGTGCCGGACGAGCATGTTATGCTTACAGAAGTATTTGACTTGGGTTAATATCTAAATTATGCTCTCGGTTTTAAATGGTCCCTATAATTTAGTCTCTAAATTAGCAAAGTAGTTTTAATAGAAGCCCTTCTTATCCATTTCAATTGCATAGCACAAACAGATACAGACCCAATTGCATCTATTTGTGCTAACAGTTGAAGTGAACACCAGGTTTATATTGAAACCATTTTGAAAGTTTATGGATTAGATTGAGGCAGTTTAAAGTTTATGGACCATTTTAAAATCCGAGTCATAGTTTAAGGACACATTTACCCTTAACTTCTTTGAATCGGTGTCGAAATGCCATTGCAAACAGTAGCTTCATGTCTTATATAAGCAACTATATATATATATACTAGTTATTGTTTGTGCTTAATGACACAAAATAATAAAAAAAATAGTCGACAATAAATATATTTATATATACACCTAAAATGAAATTACAAACATAAAACAAAAAATAATAATTTAAACACCAGTTATAGTGGGGATGAACAGTGGTGGTGGGAGACGATGATGGTTGTGGTGGGTGGCGTCGACTGTGGTGATGGTGGCAGTCATAGGTGATAATGGTGATGCTGATGGTAGATTTTTTATGACGATGTTGGTACTGACAGTCATGGGTGGTGACAGTGATGGTGGTTGATAATAATGGTGGAGGGGCGACGACGGTGGTGGACAGTGATGATGGTGGTGGTGGTAGGCGACGATGGGTGTTTTTGGACGACAGTGTAATGAGTTGTGATAAATTGCGGTGGTGGTGGTGGTAAGTGTGGTGGCGATAGGTGACAATGGATGACGACAGTGGTTGGCGATGACAATTGGTGGTGGTAAGTCTGATGGGGTGGGTGATGGTGACTGGCGACGATGGTGGGCAATGATAGGTGGTGATAGGTTATGATAATGGGCGGCAATGGGTGGTGGTAAGCAACAATGATAGTTGTGAGTGTTGACAGTGGGGGACAGGGATAATGGTAATAAATATAAAAATGAGATGAAAATTATAGTGGATGGTGACGGTGGACGACAGTAATAACAATCGGTGGTAGGGGGCAATGGTGGTGATGCAGTGACGGCCGGGGGAGGGTGGGATGGCAACAACAGTGATGGTGATGGTGTTGGTGATGATGGTGGTAAGGTGACAACAATGAAGGTGATGGGATGGCAGTAGTGGTGGTGGTCATGGTAGCGATGGAGGTGATGGTTGTTGTGGCAAAGATGGTGATGGGGCGGTGACGACTGTGGTGGTAGTGGTGATGGTGGTGAGGCAGTGGGGTGGTAGTGGTGGAACAGTTCTACATAGTATGTTTTTTTTTAAAGTATTCATAAGTAGTTATAAATTCTAATTATTTTTAAAAAAAGTAACCTCAAATACATTCTTAAATGCTGATTTTCTTTATTAAATTGGAGGTATTAATATTAGCCGTCGGATTAATTTTAAAGTAAAATTTAAAGAGATCTCATTCGTGAAAAATAAAAATCATTTTATTTATTTTTTGAGATTTGAATTATATTATATTATATATATATATATATATA
>CM042188.1:32785573-32802932 GCA_023539305.1 Ilex asprella | reverse complement strand
ATTAATTGAGTCAAACAAGTTGGGTATTAGAACAAAAAAATAAAATCTAAAAGTCCATACCAAATCTCTTAAAATTAGAAAATTAAACTTGATTCCTTAGAATATTAGTATGATTTTTTGAAATCTCATTTGGTTAAAAAATTATGGAATTTATAGCAAAAAATGACTAAAATGTGAAATTTGTAAGAAGATTAAAAATTATAAAATATTACTTCTATTTTTGTCAAATAAATTATATAATTGATTCTTAATGTATAGATGTTATCAAATGAATTTTTTTCAAATAAACCCTTTTTATGTTTAATGAATTTTTAAGTATCAAATTCGATATAAAAATATATTATATTATTTTTATCTATTATATTTAAAGTGTGTCCACTCTATATCATATTTTTACTCCGTCACTATTATAAGAGATCTTCACTCCTCATTTTTCCAAATTAATAGGTTGATTTACGTTACACTGTGCCTTTAGACACGGATTATTCTTAGTAAGAAGACAAAACTAACCTTTTGCCTTATCTTTATATTAGTTATAAGACCATTTGGCTCAACCTTTTGTCCTTTGCTTGCTTCTGATTTGCCCTTGCTGTTATGAAAAGGATGTGTCCGGCTAGTGATATGCCATTTTCTTAGATAATCTTCAACTGCTCTTGGGGGTCAAGATTCTGTTTAGATTTGAGATAAGAACAAGGGTACTAAAATTATATGAGGTCTAGCTCATCTATTGTTTGCATATGCAAAAAGCAATTTTTTGTCGCTAAATTACCTTGGCATTTCCTTGTGCATTTTTCTTCTCGCCCACTTGCGAAATACACTAGGTGCATAGATGTGATCGATTGTGTGTGATATTTCTATGATAATATTAAAATAAGTTTTATCAAAATATGAAAAATTCATACAGTTCTGCATTGAAAAATCAGTTATGGTTAACAAGTTTAAGTCTAACTCCTTTCGATTAAAAAATTGGGAACAAAAGGCCAAATTTAACAATCCATGTGGTTGGTATTGGAGGACTTGGGTGAGAAAATGATATTCTTCATCGTTGATTCCTTATCACCCTTCATCAATGGTACAAACAATCAAGCAAGTTCAGTATGTGAAGCATCTCTCTCTCTCATATGCAAAAAGCAACTTTTTGTCGCTATATATATTACCTTTCATTTCTCTTTTCATTTCTTCTCGCCGGCTGACGGAAAACACGATGAGAATTTTGTCCGCATATAGTTGTATGATGAAACATACTAAAATATTTTTTAAAAAAATTTAAAAGAGAATTTCGATATTCAATTATTGATTCAATCGTTCCTCCTTGGTCCCCATGTCGGTCGAGCAAGAATCCAAATCTCTAACTTTGTGCATGTATAAGATGTGCAATTGTTTGTTGGCCGCACGATATTTCTATCAAAAAGTCAGTTAGAATTAATGAGGTTGGCCCCCAAACCCTAATTTGTGGATTTGTATTGACTTTTTTTCCTAGTAAAATTAAGAGTTGGGAAATTATAGTGAAAGAAGAATGGAAAGAAATATAACTTAATTTGTACAACGAAGGTGGGTAAAAGAGAAAAATTAATTAAAGACAAAAAGAAAAGAATGAGTATTTTGATGCCCTATACTTTTTTTTAATTATAGATCACCAACCCCCCCCAAGGGGTTAGTCATCCTTATTCATTTGGGTACATGTTCTAGATTAGTTTAAATCACGGTAGTTAGTTGTTGAGCTAAAAAAAATAATCGAAATAAATCTGAACTTCCTTTAGAAAGAAAAATTATAGATGACCACCTGTAAATTCTAATAAAACAATATACTAAACAAGATTGGAATCCAAAGAGTGGGTGAGAAGGTAAATATTATTCACCATTGACACCTTATCACTCTTTTTTTTTTTGGCTCAAATCCTATCACTCTTCAATAATGGTATATATAACCAAGCAAGGAAGTAAGTATAGGATAAGAAGAAACTCATAAATAAATATATTATTGATTGTGATATGATAGATACATTATTCACAACTGTGATGTCTGCCTTATCTATTATTTGCACATGCAAAAAGCAACTTTTTGTCGTTATTTTACCTTAGCTTCAAAGTTCCAATTTGCTTCCATTGAAAATTTTGGAGTTGATCTTAAAAAAATTAAGATTATTTTTGACTTTTCAAATACGATGTTAGCTCGTAATTTGACTTGACTAAATCGTAATTTTTTATGTCACACGAAAATTTTTGGGCACCAAAAATTTGTTTGTATATATATAATAAAATAGTTTATAATTTAAATCTCAAAATATAAATAAAATGACTTTTGTTATTCGTGGATGAGATCGCTTTAAATTTTACTTTAAAGTCAATTGAACATCTAATATTAACACCCTAAATTTAATAGAAAAAATAAATTTCTAAGTGAGTGTTTAGAATAATTTTTTAAAAGCACTTCTAGAAATTATTTTTTATAATTATTTTAAAAACAATAATAGTATTTGAAACCGCCCTACTACTACCACTATCACCACCACTGCTGTCACCATCACCAGCATCATCGCCGCCGCCGCCATCACCACCATAATTGTCACCCACCACAACTATCACCGTCTCTTACCACCACCACTGTCGTCTAGCACCTCTCATCCTCATTACAAACTGGTGCTTAAATTCATTTATCTTTTCTTTATATTTGTGATATGATTTTAGATATGAATACAAATATGTTTATTGTTTATCATTTTTTATTACACTGTGTCTTCAGACATAAAAAATAACTAGTATATATATGTGTGTGTATGTGTGTTAAGATTCTGATTTCAAAGAGCGATGTTATGGTCGCAATTTGAAAATGAAAAATATTGGATTGCAATCTAGAAAAAGGTAACCAGTATTCATTTTTTTCCACACCTCCCAAAGGCTGAGATGATACCATGGCATTGAGAGAGACATTTGATTCAAGAAGGAAAGGTGTTGAGCATCCATTGTCAACACATCTACTCCAACACAATTTTCCTACCATGGAAAATTTTCTTCAACACATTTTTCTATCCTGTGAATGGGTGGTGCTCCTCAGCGCACACAGACATACATATATATGACCAATGATTGTGATTTGCTGTTTTGAAAAACATGAACTTCTTTCTCTATGTCATAGCAATCAAATTAAAAACGATAGTTTGAAAAGTCTTTTTTTTATTTTTTTAATTCTCATATTTACTAAAAAATTAGTTTTTTTTCAATTAAATTATCCCAAGTGGTCTATAAATATAAACATTCTCATAGTCAATTTTTTTTAAAAAAGAATCAACTTATAAATTTAACACCCAAGTGTTGTGATAATTTTTCATTAATTATAAATGTGGCATGACCGGTTTTACTACCCCATAGCTAGTGCCAAGTGGCATTATCTGGCTGGTCCAACAAATTATAAGACCGAAAATTAATCAATATTTTGCCCTTTTTGGTTGCTGTGCTATTTTTTTCCTTTTAATCAAATGCATCCATTGTTGCGCGATTGACTCTTTCTATCTGTAAAGCACCGTACGCTAAGAGTTTTAGGGGGGGTCTTTGCTAAGGGAGTATAGGGGTGCTTGAGAAGATGAGTTTGAAAAAAATAATTTAAAGAATTTTTAAATCTCATGTTTTGACTGAAAATAATCATAAGTTCTCAAACTCGGTTCATAACTGGCCCAAATATTAAACTCATAATCATGGATTTCATGAAACCTATGTGAGTGATGGGTTTGGAAAGATGAGTTAAGAATATAAAAGACAATTGTACCCCTTAGCATGAGTATATATTAGATTGATCAAGGGTGACAAATAGTTATTAATAATTATGATATATTTGTGGGTCCTGCATGTGTATGTGTTTCATGAAAAACATTATGTATCCCAAATTTTTATCTCAAATCTCTATCCCAAATGAAGGGAGACCATTAAATGAGTGAGTTTCATCAATTTTTTTAAATGGGACCTACTGATTCAATAATTCATAAAAATTTGAGATAAAAATTTGAGATAAAAATTTGGGATACATAGCATTGCTCGTGTTGCATACCAAACATGACTATGAACCAGATTCAATGTTAAATTTCATCTTTGTAAAAATAGGTTTGGATTTTGAAGAGTTTCAAGAAGTCAGTCTAAACCTTCCTGAAAAATTCATCCAACAAGCTCTTAGTACCTTTGTTTTATTGGGTATGGGGTAGTGACCACTAGTTATTGAAAAGATCTTGTTATGTGATACAAATTTTATAAAACATTAGGGGGGCAATTTTACAACTAATATGACCTTTTAACACACATACATGTGGACGATTTTCAAACTCGGTTGGGGAAAGTGCCTCCCTGGAACAAACGTAGCTTCGCCCCTGTTTCATAATCTGTCTTTTTCGTCTAGTCTTTTTCTTACCATACAAACCATATGCGTTCGTTCGATGGTTAAAAAAGAGATGAGTGTGAGTCTGCATGTCTTTGAGATCGAGTCTTCATTGTTGCATAAAACACAATTTTAATCGATACATGTGATTTGTAAGTTATTACATACATCCGAGATTTATGTTGCAGTGTTCGTGACTCTAAATTATGTGTAGGAATAACTTTTTTGTTACCTACAAGAAATAGTTTGTTAATTTGTTAGTATGTGCTTAGGGCTTATCAGCATGAGATTGAATTTCCATGACAACAATATTAAAGTTAAGTTTAATCGACGCACGTAATTTGAAAGTTGTTATAGTTCATGTTGCAACAATTAGCCCAACCGGGACAAATTTCTCTTACCCAAAAGAAAATATTTCGTTCATTGTTTACTATCTGCTCACCTGTTGATTGAGATACTCCTAAAGGCTGTACTACTCCCTAGTCTCCCTATGATGATCCCTATTTAAGTGAGGTAAAACAACCTTCAAACAACACCAAACATAAACTTATACACCTCATATTTCCCTCAAGTTAGTCCCGTCTTTCCAACTAGTCCCACATCTTCTTCTCCTGCAACAGCTAACCATGGTGATCGCCGGAAAGAGCTTGTCCACAGCAATGAACGCCAGAATAATCGGCTCTGGTAATGAAGCCATAGTTCTGGCACATGGGTATGGTGGAGACCAGTCTGTTTGGGACAAAATCTTACCCCACTTGTCTCAGTTCTGCCGTGTTCTGGTCTTCGACTGGACCTTCTCCGGCGCCGTAAAAGACATAAACCTGTTTGATAATGATAAGTATTCTTCGTATGATGCTTTTGCTGATGATTTGATTGCTCTTGTGGATGAGATGAACTTCCGGCCATCAGTCTTCGTCGGACACTCCATGTCCGGTATGATCGGATGCATTGCTTCCATTAAAAGACCTGAGCTCTTCAAAAGGCTCATACTCATCGTAGCTTCACCCAGGTAAAACATAAAGTAAAACCGTAAAATTTTCTTTTATAAAATTGTCTATCACTTTTCGACGATTTTTATAGATGGGAATGCCTTAGTATGACCTCGTCGTGGCATTCCAATGATTATAAAACCCTGGATTATGTTATTTTGTTCGTCTTGTTTGAAGTATTTTTATGAATGTTTCGCAGGCTTCCCATGTTCAGTATTCTTAAATTTCAAGTTTCTATTAACTTTGTTGATTTATGTTTTCATTAAAGAGAGAGAGAGAGAGAGAGAGAGAGAAAGAAGAGATTAAGTATCTCTTCATTATTTTTTCTCTGTCTTCTTCAACTTTCTCAATCTTTTTTTTTTTTGGGGGTGAAAAATTACTTAGGCTGCAAGCCTACAACCATTCTTTAGCTTGATGACCTTTACAAATTGTCATGGAGGGTCTGGAAAGTTTCTTTTTTCTATTTTAAAAAACATTATATATATATATATATGTTTATATTTATATTTATGACCATGCTTTTTGAAGATTAAAGTAATTGCTTTTAATTAATCCCAAAACTCGTGGATCTGCATTTTCAGCCACTATTGGCATAGTATCTCATGAGCCGTTGTGCTGCATCTGTTATAAAGAGTAAAGTCGTGTGGACAAGAAAATAGTAGTCATGATATGATCCTTGTGTTTTGCTATATTTGCATGCAAACAAATAATTCTTTTACTGTCTGAGTAAAGTGGGTTTGTCGGAGTGACTAAGGAATTATCCATCTGTATAGACACTTCTTTGTGGGTCGAGTTTCACCAAAAGTATAACCATTCTTTCTCGCTTTTCGCTTCTCCTTGTAAGTAAACTAGATCTGATCCATCCCTATGAATAAAATAATATACTATTTTAGTGCCATTTTTATTGGCTTAAGCAACTATGCTACTACAGTCTTGACAATAATAGTACTGGGGATAAGAGGAATAAGGATCTGACTGTTGTACCTCCTTTTTTGTCAAGTAAGAGTGCGATGAGTAAAATTTTTTTTTTTTTAATTTTATGATTAACAATCACAATTATCTAAATCATTTTCGGCATGGAACCGAAAATAAATTTTGGTACCATATCACTATCTAGAGGAAGACAGATTACAGGAAGAGTGGGTAGTTATAATAGAAACTATACTGATCAACTTGAGACTTTAAGGCCCACACGTGCCCTGCCTCAATATATAGTAATAGACTTTTTTTTTTTCGCTATTTGAAAGAGAGAGGGACGACTAATAGTAGCTTTTCTTGGGCGTGACCATGAGAGTCTTTTTATTGTGGAATATCTAGTTTGAGTTCTAGTTATCAGAAGGATAGTTTGTCACTACAACATCACTGAAGTCAAGCATGAAACCGTGTTGATCCTATGGATTAAACCTTATTTGATAATTACATAAGAGTTAATGACGATCTTAAACGGGTACGATTTATCACTAGACCATCAGCTTGGTGTCAATATATAGTAATATATTATGCATACAATTAAGATGATTGGTATATGTCTCCAAAAAAGTGCTTACTATGTAATACAAATGCATGGTACCTGAAACAGGTACATGAATTCAGAAGACTATGAAGGGGGGTTTGAGAGCTCAGACATTGATCAGATCTTCTCGAACATAGAATCCAACTACTACCATTGGGCTTCATGCTTTGCTTCGCTTGTAGTGGATGCAAATGATCCTAACTCTGTCGAAAAATTCGAGAAATGCTTGAAAAGAATGAGGCCTGAAGTAGCACTTTCCCTTGCCAAAACTGTCTTTCTCAGCGATGAACGTGCCACTCTCGGAGAGGTTGTCACCCCCTGCACCATCATCCAGACCACCAACGATATGGCTGTCCCGAATTCAGTTGCTCTGTACATGGAGAGGAAGATCAAGGGCGAGGCGACGGTGAATTTTATCGATACCAACGGCCATTTTCCACAGCTCACTGCTCATATCCAGCTTCTTGAGGTGCTTGGTAGGGTTTTAGGGTTCTAATTTCTTTTATTATTTTGGGTAGAAGGAGATGAAAAAAAAAGCAAGGTCTTAATGTAATGTTCATTTTAGTGTGTTTTTTATGTCTTTTCCTATAAGTTAGTGTGCTTTTTTTAGTAAGTATGGTTTGTTACATAGCTGTAGATTATTGTTCTGCTACCTAATGAAATTAATTACTTCATGTATGCATTGTTTGGATGCATGTCAACTTTTTTATAACTAGAACCGTCTCGTTCACTTGTCCTACATAACTATATGTTGATATAAAATACGTGCAATTCTTCGCAAATCATGCGTATTATGTAATATTATATGTTGTGATTGTGCAGCAATTATGGTGAATAATAATGAAACAATTAATCAAGAAAATAAGAGAAAAATAACACAGACATTTACGTAGTTCGACATTGTGCCTACATCCACGAGGAGCGAGCGGCCGTTTCCTTTTTTTATTAATCAAAGTAAGGCGCTCCACTCCGCTACGCTCCGCCCACTCCGGCATCTGTCTTCTTGTCATTGTGCACACAACAAATATGAGTCACACATACTCTAACATTATATGAACACTTGCATCAACTGCAAATAACAATGTCTAAGAAACAAATAATTGTCGTACACTATTTAGTAAACAATCTCTTCTAGACTCTGCTATAATACGATTTATTGATGCTAAACTTATACTCAATAACTTCCTATTAGTTTTTTGTCAGATTAATAATTCGTGTTAACTCCAATTATCACCTTGAAAAATCTTCTTCTTAGAATATTAGTTGTTTTGCTACACAAACTTGCTTACTCTAACTTTTTGAAAGACTTTAAGAGAGCAATCTCCTGGACTAAATTCTTAGATCCATCCTCTGCGAAAAACAAGGACAAACAAGCGCATGTTGCTCTTCTGCTTTTTTGTCTATTGGAGTCTTCCCTGTAAATGAAAGTACATGTGCAACCCAAAAATAAATATATGCACAGTAAGTGGAAAGGGTTTTTGGGCATGAAAAACGCTACATAATTCAAATGAAAGAAAAAAAAATGTAACTCAAATGCAAATCATTTTTTGGATGAGTGCTGAGTGAGTGGGTCACACTGACAAAGTTGATAAGACTTACTCATTTAAAGGATAATATGTATTTGAATTGTAATTTTTTTGGTTTTATTTGAGTTGTGTAACATTACTCTTTTGGACAGAATTACCTCCCTTGTTTATCCCGTCCCACCTATTGGGGGGAGCGTTGAAACTTTCAAACACAATCAGGAGAAAATATTCAATGTAACAGTGATGTCATGTCATCACTGTCATACAACGTCACCATCCAATTATGAATAAACATGTAGGACTAATAAATCCCACCAAATTATTCTATAATCATCAATAACTTTAGAACAATGTTATTGAGACATAATTTGGGATATAAAAATTGTCATTATTAGATTATCAATGGGGTCAACATTGAATGCACTCCACTATCAATTTAATAATTGTCACAAATCATTATGTCTCAATAGCATTAGTGATAACTTTGATATTCAGTAACTACTACGTGTGTCACGCCCCAAATACACAGGTGAATGTGATCAAACTAAGAATTTTTAAAATCATGAGAGCATAACTAAGATACAATTAAATAAATTAAACTTCCATAACCAACACCATCTAACTAAAAATCCCCCAAAAAATATAAATTAACTATTAAAAATTGGATCTCGAAACCTAAAATAAAAAACAAATATCTCTCTCTAACTTAAAAGCATTCAAAAATATAGTTTCCTTATATAAATTGTAAAACTAAGCTGGAAAACAACTCTATACCTCCAAAAGCCGAATTCACATTTGGATCCGTCTCAAAATCCAACTCCACATGCTCACCTAGGTTTATATCCTCCTTAATACAAAAATCTAAAAAATGTTAAAGGATGGGGTGAGCATAGCTAGTTCAGTAGGAAAACTTTTTTAAACCTAAACAAGGTTTATAAATAGATAAAAACAAATAGGTCTCAATTTACAAAATACCATATAATCTTTTGAAGCAAAACTTGTGATATTTAATAATGATCTTAAATTTTGATATGTAGAAGAAAAATTCATTATAGAATGGATCACTCAATAAACAACACATTGAAAAGAACTTGTCACCATTTTCAATCAAACACCTCAAGGCCAGAAATTTTTAAGAAGCGCATATAAGTTTGATTGCAACCCAAGTCCATCAATCACATCCATACAAGAGAAGTAATTCATATTTTTCAACAAAATTCACATGTACTACAAAACATTGTTCCACAATTCTCAAAATAGAGTAAACTTCAATAAAAACATGCAATAGATCATGAAGAAACATTATCAATTTGATAGTATTTAAGATCTAGGGTTTTCGAATCAAAACTTACAATCAGATATAAGTCATGTAGTTTTTCAATGAATTGTGATCATGCTTTTGCAAGACATTCAAAAGAGTATATATATAGAGCTAAATCAACAATTATATATACATAAGCTCTAGCCTCAATGAATAGAAAAAGGAAAGAAACATTACATTAATTCCACAAAAAAATCACTTTTATCATGTTTTGTGAGATTGGTTACACATTAATCCCCTCAAGATCTATCTCGGTCTATTGTTCTTCCTCATCTTCTTCTTTTCAAGACTTTCCCAGACCTCTTAGGGTTGTAAATAATGTCAAGAAATCCTAAAACGCGCCCCTAAGGTATTTATAGGTAAAAAATGATCAAGGCACCAAACCCTGATTGATGACAAAATCGCTTTTATGTTCAAACAAAAAATTTGAATTTGGACTGCTCTTACTCTCAATATCTCCCTTTAACCTTGATCAGGATTTTGAGATATGAATTACGTTCGAACACACAATTTGCATTTGAACATACCTAAGTTTTTGCCCAAACTTTCAGCCTACTTTTGACTTATAGTTACCGGTTGTTTCAAAAAAAAAAATTATGAAATACTTTTTTTGGTAACTCTTGAAATCTAATTTCTAATGTCGTAAGAATTTTCTTAATCGGACATCGGAGTAAAAAATTATTATCAAAATATTGAATTAATGTCAAATTCTTTGCTATCCGAATTCTCTATAAAAATATGTTTAAAACCCGAAATATCTCCAAACTTCTAGTACACCTCATATAACATATCTCAAGATTTCTTAACCTTCTGGATTCAATGATAGCATTATTTTGATCTAAAAACACTTAGAAACTTACTTAATTACCTTTCTCAAGCTTAAATACCTCTGAAACTAAGTTTGACATTAAAGTCAATACGCACAGAACTCAAACATGTTCATTCTTTCAACAATAATTCAAAGTTCTTATCATCATTTTAATTATTTTAGAAGAACTCTTAAGATAATACTCTCCCTATTTCATTATATTACGGGGTCTTACAACGTATTAGTGGATTTCACTTGTTCTACTTTATTATTGTCAGTGATACTATGTTGTGATAATGACTTAGTATAACCGTTACTGTAACACCCTCATCCACTTCGTAATATTTCAAAAGCACTAATAACCTTCAAAATCACTAAATGATATAGTCTCCAAATGAATAACTTTGATACCAATTTCATATATATTTTAAACAGATATTTCCAGACTATTATAACTTACACGTCTTAGATATAAAAATTTTTCAATCCAATCCGTATAACATAACACATTTTAAAATCCCCACTAAGGAAAACAAAGAAAACATCGACAATTCAAATATACGCGGAATTCATCGCCACCAGCTCATCTGAAAAATGAGAAATAATGTAGGGTGAGCATCAACAGTTCAGTAAAGTAACTCAATTTTCAAACAAACGAGTTTAAAAATAGTATAGTTTAACATGATTGGGCAAGAATCCAAACGAGCATTTGATACATATATATCAGCAAAAATGTCATTTCATGTGAAACTATAAAATAGAGTTTAAAAATTCGAATATAGTGCTACACTGGTGGGCAATTCATCCTATTAGACCACTCAGGGTCAATACGATCTATACGATCCAATAATTTAGGGGACTTTCAAACCCAAGGAAGATACACTCCCAAGTCAATATGATCCAATTCAGTACCCAAGTCCGAAGACCAACAGGGCCACCCAGGCATTTACAAACTCAATGAGTACCCTATATGGCCTCAAACTGGAATGTAAACTCTTTTGCCACTCGACCCGTGTGCACTTATATTTCCATTAAAAAGGATCCCAGAATTTCAATCAATGCAAACAATACGAGTATACGATCATTTCCAAAACATTAGTGCAACCGCACTCAGAAATCCTGATCCGGGTCCGAATTTATGTAAATATTTAAAACACCCAATCATATATTTCAAAATATGCTAAATCATCATAAATAACATATGAAATAATTTAGAAACAAGTTTGGAAAGCATCGCCTATTCCGGAATTGAGAAACGCTACCCGCTCGGTATTTTGATCTGAAATAGCCAAAAATTAAACAGTGTTATTTTTCAATGAAATTTAATACACATACTAAATTAACCTACCTAAAGATGAATATAAAATTTATTTCCTCAAAATCACTCAAAACTAGGTCAAATTAACTCCGGAGGTCAAAACAGTCATTTTACTCTTCATATAGATCCAGTCGTCGGATCGACTTGAAATTTTACCAGGACCTCCGCACGGACGTTACAGAACTTTTGAGACCAACTAGAGGTCAATCGGAGGATAGACGCGCCCTCACGCGCCAACGGGGTGCACTGGTATCCTGACCCCACTTCATCTTTAACCTTGGTTCATTTTGACTTTTGCCCCAAGTGCAGAATTTTCTGCTCAACCACCCTACTTTGGCCTCTTGGTTCTCCTACTACAGTACACTATATCCTTTGATTTTAACATCTACATACTCCTTGTATAACCTAGTATCAATCTCTTTCAGACCCAAACTTTGAATTAAATGCTAACACCATCAAATCATTGGTCAAAGTTAGCCAAAAACTATTTTTTACACACATGACTAGACCTGCAATTGCCCGTTTCACCCCCTAAACGACCTCAAAATCCAATTCTGAGGCCATAAATAGATTCTTTGACCCCAAATTAGCTAGACTCAAGCCCCCTTTCAAAGCTTAATCAAGTTTATCAAAAATCAAATTTTTTAAAAATTCAAACTCATAAGGGTTTCTTCATCCCATCACCACACACCACGAAAACTCGTAAAAATACTCCCAAACCACTCTAAAATCATCCAAAAACACAATTCAAGACTCAATTGAAGAAGAAAGACTCGTTTTCTCCGAGACTCATTTCATGAAAACCTAAAATCTGAACTCTAAACTCAAATTGGAGCATAACCACTTACCCAAATCAAAAATTAACAACACTCATGAATTCCTAGCATCCAAATTAGGCTAGAGGCATACCTTTTATCGTTCGAAATTGTCTATTCAAGAAATCCGAAAATCCAAAGTCTACTTTTTCTCCCTAACTTCTTTTTCTCCTCTTTCTCTCTCTTCCCACCGATTCCTTCCCCATTTTATCCCCCCAAGCTGCTTACTCAGGTTTCCCCAAGCAGCTGGGTGTCCTCCATGCAAGCCAACAAGCTTCCATAAGCCACCTTGCTTTGTGTAGAAGGTCCTTGAAGCTTCAATGACAATTTGATAATTTCCTTATTTTGTTTGTGGCAGTTTGGTAATTTTCCTATTTTGTCTAATTTCAAAAATTAATTAAAATTCATAATATTTTTTTTATTTAAACTCGGGTTATTACAGTTACGTTGAATATTTACTCCCCAACATTAAGGAATACCTAAAAATGAGAAATTGGAATAGGGTACACTAAATTAGACTTAATTGTAAAAAAGTATACAGAAAAAAATGTTGGGTAATTAAGTCCTTAATTTTGATACTTATTTGTATCTAAGTACATTGTTTGAATTTTACTGATTTTTTTGTGACATTTTTGTCCTCCATTGATCCATGTGTATTTTCTTTGGATAGTGGTGCATTAAACATCTCCTAATTTATGGGAGAACTTTAATATTCCATATTTGTATGTCCTTCTTTGATTCATGCTTTTTTCTTTTAAAGTGGTTTTGTTTTCAAATTATATTTAATACATCTTGATTTATGAATATTTTTTTTGAAAAGTGGTTTTGTTTTCAAATTATATTAATATCTGAACAGTGTAACAATAACAGTGTAACAAGTCATTTACACAAAATATTGTATTATTACATTTTGTCAAACATATATTTTCATATAATTTCATTCGAAATATTCTATCTCCGTTTTGAATTTGTTACCACATGCACAAAACTACTGAACACTGTTTTTGTTACAGTGTATCGTTACACTGTCTTTGTTACAATGTATTTGTTACACTATTATGGAGTTCGGATATTAATAAATTTTGAAATTCAAACAAGTGATATATTCTAAAATAATCGGAATATTAAAATTTTCCTATAAAACTAGTAGTATTAAATATTTAATGCATAAATATAATTTGAAAATAAAACCATTTTTCATAAAAAAATACACATGAATCAAGGTGCATTAAAGATAAAAGATTTTGAATTAAATGACTCTAAATTTCAGCGCTTAATAAATGTCTTGTTAAAGTTTCTAGGAAATAAAATTTTATAAAATAGGCATTTACGTCTTTGTATTTCAGCTGTGTATTTTTTTAAAAAATATTTTTTTATGTATTTTTTTACAATTAAGTCTAATTAGGTGTACCAGCTTCCAAAAAATCCAATAAAAATCTAGGGTAATTTAGAAGCCGGTACAACTTTTTAAACTTATTTAAACAAAAGTACAACTCAAAATCTTATTTAGGCTAAAGTGCATATTTTTAAAAAATGTCAATATTGTCATTCAATAAATAATTGATGGGTTGAAACCCTTTATATTCATTCCATATATTTTGGCTACAATGAGAGATAAAATAGGGACATATTTTTTTTTTCTCTCTCTCTCTCTCTCTCCTCTTACTCTATTTATATTAATATTACAACAACACAATTACACTAATTACATCGATTAAAAAAATAGTGACACACATTAAAAAATAGATACACCCATTAAAAAAATAGTTACACCTATTAAAAAACAGTTACACATATTAAAAAAATAGTTACACATTAAAAAATAGTTACACCCATTAAAAAAATAGTTACACTTATTAAAAAATAGTTACACCTATTAAAAAAATAGTTACACCCATTAAAAAATAATTACACCAATTAAAAAAATAGTTACATCAATTAAAAAACAGTTACACTCATTAAAAAAAAAACAAAGAATTTTTTTTTCCGACATCCTAACAACGAACAATACATAATATCTAATAAAACATCTTGGCCAATTTTTATTTTTTTTTGTTCAGTATTTATTCACATATAATTTGTAACATTCTAATCAAATCTCATTGGCATATGATCCTGTTGCCGAAGAAGAATGGTTTTGATCATTAATGTCCATATTCTACCTTTCATTAATATTGTTAATCTTTACATATTTGTTTCCTCAAATAATTGACAATGATGACTGCATAATTTTTTTTTTTGAACAATGATGACTGCATAATTTAAGAAAGGGTGTTTAGGTAAAAAAGATTTTAATTCATTTAAATTTTGTAACTAAACACAAAAAGTTTTATAAAAATTATACTTAATGGAATAAATAATTTATTCGTACACTTTTGCCTAAATAAATCCAAAAAATTGTACCTATACTTAAAAAACCCAAAAATCTATGACCAGGCAAACCCAGGGTTAAGGAATAAATCCAAGCCCAAGAAAAGCCCACGATTAAACCCAAGCCCAAGAAAAACCCATAATATAATAGGTCACGATTCACCGAGGGATTTTAGCTCCTAAGACAAACTCAAGCCAGGCCCAAAATTAAAGCCGATGCCATTTTTAATTCGAAATTAGCTTCCACCGGTGGTGGGCAGCCGAAGGGTCCAAAAGACACGTATAGCTGTGGATAAGTCAAAAACAAAAAAAAAACAAAAATTTCAGCCACTCCCCTCCTAATTTACTATATCTTCAAAAACACCCCACTATTATCAAAAACATCACTGACACCCTGTCATTAAACTATCATTTCTAACAAAAAAAAATTATCTTGAATACCAAAAATGCCCCTACATAAACCTCAAATAAATTTTCTACATAAAATTTTATTAAAATTCTAGTCGATTAAATTTTATTTTTCTATATATTAAAATTTGAACCAGTTAAAATTCGATTAAGGCTGATTAATTTTTTTTAACGTATTAAAATTCGAGTTTATTAAAATTTATTTTGTACGTATTAAAATTTGAGTCAATTTAAACTCTACCCGAGTTGTTAGGGCCGATTAAAATTTACTTTCTAATTAATTAAAATTTATATTTTTTTATTTATTAAACTTCAAGTTAACTAAAATTTGAGTCAATTAAAATTTATAATTTTTTATATATTAAAATTTAGGCCGATGAGACATGAAAACACTCCATCTCATTGCGATCTCGACACGTGGAATCGTCTTCTGCCATATGTACTGTGATTGTTTGGAGACGTTGTCCAAGCCTGGTGAAGAAATTCCAATTTCAAATACATTATGGTACAAGTTTACCTGACTGTGTATAACGGTAATTCTGTCTAAACTTTAAGGGCAAATCTGTCAATGAACTTGGTGAATATCACACACTGATATTCTTCTCACTCCATCGCTCAGTCCCCCCCCTTTTCTCTCTCTCTCTCTCTCTCTCGGAACATGCGAAGTTTGATTTGTGCTTCTCGTCTACTTAACCGATCCTCCACTTTCTTCTCAACGACTCTCTTCATCAAACAGACTCCTTTCGATTTCTCTCTCTTCAAATCCTCTAAAACGTTTCAATCTTTGCGAACATTCGCAGTCATGGCCTCTGGAAGTGAGGAGTTCGTCAAGGGAAATGTTCATCCCAACGGCGTCGCTGTTATCACTCTCGATCGCCCCAAAGCGCTCAACGCCATGAATCTAGGTTATGTATAGTTTTTGTGTTAATCGTTTTACTGGTTGAATGGTTGGGGAAAATGAATGTAATTGTCGTTTTTCATGTTGTTTAAGTCGCCAGGTACTTGATTATCCAGTCAGATGAGCTTAGTAACTGTGTGTTTTGTTTAGTTATTGGGGCATTGGGTTTCATCGTATTTGAGCTGAACTGTGATAATGGACTTGTGTTAGGTTTGAGATTGTTGTTTTTGAGCTTTTGATATGCAGTAGAGGGTGGTATTGCGCTGATATTTGATTGAAAAATGATTCAGATATGGATATAAAGTACAAGAATTTTCTGGACGAATGGGAAGCGGATCCAAAGGTGAAATGTGTGTTGGTTGAGAGCAGCTCGGCTCGTGCCTTTTCAGCAGGTAACATGAGAGGAAAAAAAAATTAAAGTAATATATTTGGCTGACAATTGGTAGATTCTGGCCTTTTGTTCAATGCCATTCATGGCCAATGCAGGAATGGATATTAAGGGTGTTGTTGCTGAGATTCAAAAGGACAAAACCACCCCTCTTGTGAAAAAGGTTTCCTTTGAGTAATGTGCAATTTTGTGCTCCAAGTGTGTGTTATATAGATCAATTCTATTGTTGTTATTTATGGTTTAATAAGCAGTGTAGCATGCCTTATGTTGATTGTTCTATTTGGCTGCATATTTATGTAATTGATGGCATCATTTTGTGTGAATTGAATAGACAAATGCTCCTGCAATTGATAATACGATTCTTAGTTTATCAATTTATCTGCAGGTGGTGATGTGAAGCAGATCACAACCAAAAACCACTTATCAGACATGATTGAGGTCTTGTTGTGCCGTTTAACTATGTATCAGCTGATATGGCACCATATGCACTTGACTAAATTGAGCTAATTTTTGCTTTTCTATTATGTTCCTTACAAAAGGTTAACGATAATGACAACTAAAAATCAACCTTTTTTTTTCAAACCATGTACTACCCTTGTCAGCCACTTGGCTCTTGATGCAATAATAGTTTTCACATGGAGA